>OU426995.1:5511670-5616670 GCA_911387935.1 Dolichovespula saxonica | reverse complement strand
GATAAGCTCGATTAACGTCCGCGATACTCCTCGAGCGCTAAAATGCAATTTAAGCGGTTCCTACTCGCTCGACACTGACGCTCCTACAAAGCAAGTACAGTACCAATGCATAATGCGGTACTCCTCTACTCTATCTCTATCTCTATCCCTATCTCTATCTTTTCTCTCTCTCTCTCTCTCTCTCTCTCTTGCTCTCCCTCTAACGCATACGTATGTACGTGTATATTCTCACAAACACACACAAAGATGCATACTGGAAGCGCATCTCTAACTCCATCAGGAAACCATTTCTGAGAGCGTTAACGCGTCCGGATAGTACAGCGGTGTCGTCGACGATCCCTCTACTAATTCCTATCGGTGATACCTAACGTCTAGAAAGGATTACTTCTCAAGTACCGTGCGTGTGCTAACATCGAGTTCCCATCGAACTTTTGTCTTTCCTACGGTACACCACTTACGACGGAATGGACGTTGTGAAACTTGATCGAACCAACAAACAAGTAGTAAGTAACCACCCCTAACGCTGTATCCCAACGCAAAGCGTTAACGCTAAAGGTACTTGATTTATACTGGATCTCGTTATACTGGATTTAATTATGGATTTCGTTATTTCGTATTAAAGAGATATGTGATTTTTCTAGTTCCAGGAAAAGAAGAAGAAAAAAACAAGGAAAAGCTTTCGTACTACACTCTTAAGTAACTATAAGCATGTTTCGTCGTGGATCTATCGTGTTCGATAAGCTTCTTCGAACGCGCTAAGAAAAAAGGAGAAAGTCGAGAAAGATGCGGGTGCCAGGTTTGCATAGAAATATTTTTCAAAAGTTCGTATCGAGTGATCCTTCGAAAGGAGAAGAGGTAAACAGAGAGAGAGAGAGAGAGAGAGAGAGAGAGAGAGAGAAATAGAGAGAGAAAAATAATATCCCTTGTCGCGAAACAATGACCTAGTTTCACGTCGGCGAAAACTTAGCGCGCCTATATCGAATTTACCGCCTAATATATAGAGCTACTACCATAGGGGTTCGTTCCAAGGGAACGGATCAAAGGGAACTTCGTTATGGGTTCTGGTACATGCCCGAACGTCTACGGATATAAGTTCTTGATGCGAACGATAATCAAAGGACGATCGCATTAGAAAACTAACTCTGGCCTTGCGTGTTCTCCGACAAAGTGAATAGAATATATATATATATATATATATATATATATATATATATATATATATATATATATAGGAATTATTATATAGGAATATATATATATATATATATATTCCTATATAATAATTCCTATATAAAATACCTCTAAGGTTATTCGAAATAAACATTACTTTTTCTTTTTCTTTTTTTTTTTTTTTTTGAGGTAAAGAATTTACAACATCATAGGTAACGATCGAAGAAGAAAAATTTATATTGAAATTCATACGCGTTAATGGATTGTAGCGATGTATAATAATTTTTATTTGGAACCCGTCGTGGTTTAAGGATTGGTATCTATTGTGAGCACAATAAAAAAAGAGAGAGAAAGAGGGAAGAAAGAAAGGGAGGGAGAGAGAGAGAGAGAGAGAGAGAGTGAGAACATATAACATCCACGATATTTCGCCTTTCCGTTCTAGCATCTAAGAGTATTGAAAAATTGACAAATTGGATAGTTTTATCGGCGACTCCTTAGCTTTATCGAATACAACCCTTTGTCAACGTCAAATGCTCCTATATCAAATACAAGTGCCTGCCAGGCTATTACATTTCCTAGCGAGTCTGACATCGCGCGATCGTGGTCACGCTAGTATCCTTGATGGAATTTTCGAACTCATTTTTCCACTCTCGTTCTCTCTCTCTCTCTCTCTCTCTCTCTCTCTCTCTCGCTCTCACTGTTAACTGCAGAAGCCTCTTTATTTGATTGATTCCCCCCTAAGAGTATAAACAACCTAGAGTCGGCCTAACTTTCGATACAATATCGTTCAAATTTTTAGATTTTGTTCTTTTGACGTTAATTACGTGATTTATCTCAATATCAAATAATAACTCGAAACGGAACATATCGAAGTAATCGTCAATGGCAAAATAACATGTCGTTGATTAGAGAAGAATACGATGATTGATAATATTAAAAAAGAAAAAATGAGGAAAGAAAAAGGGAGAGAGAGAGAGAGAGAGAACAATAAAATGGCCAATTTCGTGAAGCAAACTTCACGTATATCGTCTAATAATAATTTTTATCGATTTAAGGACAGACGCACGCTCGCTCAAAGCCACTTCTATTCGTCCTCCTCGTCGTCCTCGTCCTCGTCGTCCTCGTCCTCGTCCTCGTCCTCGTCGTCGTCGTCTTCTTCTAGGATAGATATTTTCAAGAAACAGAGCTCTCTCTTTGGACTATCGACGGTGAAATACGATTCTCCAAAGCAATTCCCCGGTAAATCATATCTTACAATACATATGTACGTATAATACGTATATAGATAAGAGATAAAAAGGGAAAGAAATAGAAATAGAAATAGAAATAGACATACATACACACACACACGCGCGCGCGCGCGCGTGCGAAGAGACGAAGGTAAAGCACTAGGAATCAGTCCTTCCTTCGAAGCATCTTTCTCGTTGCGCAAAACATTTCAAGCTCGACATCATCGTGCAAGGAACATTAAAGCTCGAACTCCTGGCTCTGCCATTCATTTTTGTCACCCTCCTTCGTACTCCGTTTTCCTCCATCATGGACGGTACCCATCGTGTCCACCCAACTCTCTCTCTCTCTCTCTCTCTCTCTCTCTCTCTCTCTCTCTCTCTCTCTCTCTCTCTCTACCTCTCTCGCTTTCTTCCTCTTCGACTCCTCCATTCCATCGGTGCTCCACGTTACCTACCACCCCTGTCATCCACCCTTCTCCCACATTGAATTCTATTCTGCTGATTCTCCTTTCTCGCATTCACCGACTCGTATTCGGCTCCATCGGCAATTCCAAACCCGTTGCCGATGGAACTCTCGATCACTGTCTCGATTGCTGACGTTATACATTGAATCCGCGATCGTGTGGCTCTCTCTCTCTCTCTCTCTCTCTCTCTCTCTCTCTCTCTCTCTTGCTCTCTCCGTCGCTTTTTGTAACGCACTCACCATCGTTGAGTTACTCGGAACGATGCTTTCGAAAATGAATCGTACAAGGCGACGCATGGTACAGACGACGTAATAAAAACGCCGTTGGATTACGAGGAAGAATCTGATATCGCGATCTATCTGTTTCCTACCTTCGTAAGATTCTCTTTGCAACTTAAAAAAAAAAAAAAAAGTCGTTTCAATTATAATCGGTAAACAAATCGAAATCATTATAGGATCTCGCGACATGATCAGAACCCTACTTACTTAAACGAGTTAAAAGATTTTCATTGAGGAAGGAAATCACGATGGAGAAAGAGAGAGAGAGAGAGAGAGAGAGAGAGATTGCAAAATAACTCAAATTCTTAGCCGATGTCTGCCACGAAGAGAATCCGAGGACGATTCCAAAGGACATAATTCCGAGAATGTAATCGAGTGCTTAAGCTCAGAGATCTCGATGTAAAAGCATCATTGGACGTTGAAATCATAGCCTCTGATCGTCGTCGCGTATGATCGAGATTGAATCGGGACACGACCTGTACTCTCCCCTCCACTCCTTCTTTACCACCACCACCACCACCACCATCACCACCACCACCATCGCCACCATCGCCATTACTAGCCTCCTCCCAGTTCCTCCACTTCTTCTCTACTCTCGTACTCACGAACTTCATATATATGTATATATATATATATATTGGCGATACGAGATATCGACATTAAGAAAATTCGATTGGGATTGTGAAAATATTTCTAACGATTGAAATTAGTACCGAATCAATTATAATACTTTCGCAATGATCTCCTGTACACATTAATATAAATATTACGAGTACCTATAAAATGATCTCGATCGCGATAATTTAAATATGTAAGATACATTGAATATTGGATGCTCCATTATTATCTCGTTAACGTTCGAGTACACTCTTTTCGAGTACACTTACGATATTTCCCCTAAATCGATCAAGAGTACACTACCTATCAATTAAACCATAGAGCCAAACGTTAACATACTCGATTACTCTGTTACGTGATGATGGTTATAACATTATCAAAAGCATCATGCTTCTAACGATCTTTGTTCGTAACGGCTGTTATGACAACCTATATTATATATTCTAAGCGAAATCGATCGGCCCAGTCTTTCTTCTCTATTGCGCTTGAATTATTAATCGAATAATGTAATCCTTATCGATAATAATTCCTCGTGAACCATGGAAGCCTTTTAAACGTTTACAAATATTATGCAGCGAGTCAAAGGCTAAATACGGATTTAATATATCGTTCGAAGTGATAACACTTATCTCGCAAAAGAAAGATGGCGAGAGAGAGAGAGAGGGGGGGGGGAATAATGAGATTCAATGACGAGGCGATCGAAGAAAGGTTTTAAGCAAAGTAACGTAGATATTTACTACGTTAACTGAATGAGAGAGATAAAGATAGAGATAGATATAAAGATAAAGAGAAAAATGCAAAATCAATGATGATACACCCGCCCGTATCTATCTATATCTCTGAAAATAGCTTTCCAAGAGATACGCCAAGATTTTTACGAAAGTGCCTTCAAAGAAACGTTTCTTTGGTAATATACCGATTGTTATTCCTTGGAAACTGGTCCATTCGATTCTTTCCAATGCCACATTTTACATCCACTTTCCTTTCCGTAATAACAAGCAACGTACACCTCTACAACGTACACACACACACACACACATATGTATACGTATAGAGAGAGAAAAAATGAGAGAAACAGAGAACACTGTCTTAATCTAATGAGAAATGAATGTTTTCAATGAAAATGTCGCATCATTATTCGACTTTGACGTATGTACACAAAACCTTCATACAATATATATATATATATATATATATATATATATATATATATATATATATATATATATATAGACAGGTATGTATGGTATTTACGTATATACCGAGTAGAATCAATAATTATTGTCACCTCAAATATTTCCGTTATAGAAAAATCCAATAATATGGAAAAATGAATTTATAAAAACAAAAATGAATTAAATATAAAAAAATAAAAAAAAAAGAGCAATTTGAGGTGATAATAATAATATATATATAAATGTATATACTTCGTTACATACGACTACTTGCTCATTCTGAATTATTTAAATACAAGGAATATTATTTTCTACTCATTGCGAAAGAGAGAGAGAGAGAGAGAGAGAGAGAGAGAGAGAGAGAGAGAGAGAATGCAATGTTACGGAATCAACTAGCTCGGATATAATTAATTTCAAGTCTTACGTCAAATAGAGTATTTCTCTCGATTCCCATTTCGAAGTAGCTCTGCTAGAGGTATTACGCATTCCATTTGCTCAATAAATTATTAAAAAGCAACATTCTGATGCAACCCAGACGCAATAGTAAAAATAAAAAGCAATCCAGGGAAAAGTCGAAGAAGAAAAAGACATTGGAGGAAAAGTGACGTCCATGAAGACTATTTAAATCTATGATTTATAATAATAAGACGTTCTTATATTTCTTAGAATAACTGAAGAGCCAACATTCCGTTGCGTCACTATTTTTTCAATATCGTTATGCAACCAATCTCTTCCTTCTTGCATTTAGAGATCAAAATATTCTTATAGAAAAGTATACTGCATATCAAAAAATCCTCGTTAGAATTAGATACGCTATATCATCATTATTAGCCGGGATTTAGTATTCGAGAACGTTACAAATTTGTTTTCTTTTGGGAAGAGGATACCATTAGAATAAATCAGTTCTGCAGAATATTTAACGCATATTTTCTCGCTTTGACCATTCGTGCAAATGACGAAGCAAGAAATACATCGTCTAAATTCGATTATACAGTCGCATATGTCGATGAAACAAATACATTATATACCGTCCAACGGATATTAAATTAAATTTATTACACAATATAAATTTTTATGTCGTCGTGTAGGGGTTGGGGCGGTGGATCCCATATCTTACGAGGCCCGAAGCCTTCCGCCTCCACTCCGTCTGTACGTAAACCCATATATAATGACTACCTATCACTTATAAAAATAAAAAAATAAATAAATAAAATAAAATAAAATAATATGAAAAAGACCCTATTCGCTCGCACCCGAAACGCCCAAAAATTGTTTTCATGGTTCTTCCTACATCAGAACGAACGTTCCCTCGTCCCTCGAGATCCAAGAAAATAACTGGTTAACGAGTGACAAGAGCCTAATTTAGATTGTTAAAACGCGATCGTGACCATAGGAATTATCCTATACTATATATATATATATACATATATATACACGTCCCAAAGCACATCGCGTGAGCAGTCATCTTCTTGAACGAGTTTCGTATGGCGGTAACCCCTCTCTCTCGCTTCGTAGAATAATTCTTTGAAGTCGGCTTCTTCTCCTAACAAACGATCCGATCCTACCAAGAGAGAATCGCATATCACTAAATCGTTCTCGGAGTGCTTCTAATATATTAGCGATGCACATTTGTTCTCTCACTAAATTGGTTCACCCTCTTTAAAAAGAATATTATTCTTCGAAGACGAGTTGCAATCGATCTCTGCATGTTTCAATTTTACACCGGACGATACATATATGTATATATATACACGTACGCGCCTTATATGTATGTGTAAGAAAATATGCAATCCAATGAAGTGAGATAAAATCAATTAAAAGAAAGAACTTTTTAACATTGCATTATTATTATTATTATTATTGTTGTTGTTGTTGTCCTTGTCATTGTTGTCGTTGTCGTTATTGTCGTCGTTGTCATTTTTGTTGTCGTTGTTGTTGTTGTTGTTGTCGTCGTTATTATGATAGTTTGTTTCAAAAGGAAAGGTAACCCTTGTACCTCATTAGTATCTCATTAGTAATGGACGAACGGTTCGTGTTACGTCGACGGGAAGTGCTTTGTCGTACGAAACTGGCCGACATCAATGAAAATCGCTGGATCTCAGGACCTTGGAAGTTGTAACCCAAAATCACTTAGGACATAGAAACTTTCCCTCCAGGTTAATCCGCTATTTCGAGTCTCAGGGTTCATCTGGATACCAGAGCGACGAAACTACAAGCTCCTGATCACGAATAATTCAACGACTTTTTCGTACGACCTCTTTCTCTCTTTCTTTCTCGCTCTCGCAATCTCGTTCTACCTTTATCTCTCTTGAACATTCACCTCGAATGCCCATAATGAAGCTTGAAATAATTCAGTGTATAAATGTAAGAATTTTGTAACAATAAAAGGACCATTTTCTCGTGGAAAAATTTTTGTATCTACGTATTACGAGATCAACGTGTTCTCCTTTTTCCTCTCTGCATCTCTCTCTCTCTCTCTCTCTCTCTCTCTCGCTCTTTCTCCTCTTAAACAAATAATAGAGTAATCAAAATTCAGCGGCGGAAGTTCGTGCCACTCTGAATCTTAAAGGAGTTTAGCCGATCCTTAGAAAAGTACAAGTTTCATAAACTACGGACTGACGTCGACCGACATTCTATAAAGAATACATAATAATTATAATTTGTCCGTCAACATATACACAAAAGCGTCGTGAAATAAAACGAAAAGAGAAGAAAAAAAAAAGAGTAGAAAGGAGAAAGTAAGGAAAGAAAACAAAAAAAAAAAGAAAAAGAAAAAGAACGAAAAAGAAACGACAAATGAAACGTCGAAAGGTACTATTAATTTTCCTGTAATCTAATTCCTTGGGGTACCTCAAAAATCCTGATGATACGAACGTAGTCGGGTGGTTTCACATCATTATATACGCGAGAGAGAGAGAGAGAGAAGTTTATTATTAAATTATTATTCGTGCACTCGAACATTTTCGATGTAAACATTTTCGCGTCGCTAATTAACATCGAAACGATGAGAATTTCGCACACCCGAGGATCGGTCAGTGACGCTTCAATTATCTCAACCTGACCAACAGTGCTCGTGGTTTTATACAAGGCGTATGTATACATATACTTGCGGTTAAAAGCTAATGACTCGATGATAATGAAGACTAACGAGCCGGGAATATTACTTTCTTTTTCTTTCTTCGTTGTTTTTTCTGGTTTATTTTTATTGTTTTTTTATTTTTTTTTTTTTTTTTTACCTCCAGACGACTCGCTCGCGTCAGGCAGCGAAGCGCAAAATTTCGAGTCGCGTTTCATCGTGTCAACCGTCAAACGAACCAATCACGTTGCTCGTTTTCGCGCCAGCGAGATCCTCCTAACCATCCCTTCGTCCAACGCGCCCACACACACACACACAAACACAGGACCCCCTTTTTTTCACTCAACCAGTTCTCAATATCGTCGAATACTTATTTTAATTTCGAGAAAATTAAACGCGACCAGCCTCGAAATTTTCCTGCCCGTGCAAATTCGATCGTAATATCAATAACCATAACAGAACATATCGAGAAGGAATCTCTCCGTTTTCGAATGCATATGTTTTCGCATATTGATTTTATTTCATTATAACCAAGCGCGAATCATTAAGCTTCGGTGAGATAATGCGATGTATTATAACGCGTACGTTTGTAACAGCAGGTTCCCCGTTCATTATCAAAACAGGGGAAGCAGGCCACGATTTATTGCTACATGACAATGTTTCCCGAACCATGGGCCTCTTAAAATAATTACGAAAGGTTGTATAATCGTAAGAAAGGATTGTCACGTTTATTAATCGTACGTTCCATTCCTTTCCGCGGGATCGTAGTAGTACCTTTCGTAAATTATTTATTGACATTCTCGTATTGTGTGTTTACCGATACGGTTTAGCTCCGTATACGAGCTCACTATTACTTATGGATAAAATCAGATTATAATTAGAACGATAACGGCACTCACCTCCAATATCGATTATGAAATCCTATCCAATTGGCTGGTTAGAATGTTCCGACACAAGAACGAATCCACTTCGAACGACTCGTCGACGATCTCGAAGCGTCGCAGTATAGACCTACGGTGGCACGAATCACTCACTCGAGAATCTCTCGGCGAAACCGTTCGTTTAAGAAAGGAACTTCCGAGTATCCTTTTCGCGAGTCACTCGACGATTCGAACGACGCTTCACGACGTCAATCGCGCACGTACAGGTTATCGAGTCCTTCGTGAATAGTTACGAAGGACGAGAATATGTCTGGAAGGAAATAAAAGAAAAAAAAAAAAAAGAAGAAAACAAAAGTCGAAAGAAAGAAACCAAAACTGAACAGAAAACACGTTAGGATCCGTGTCCCGACCGCGAGACACGCACTCGCGACACTTCTTCACCGCATAGCTCCTTGCGAACCGTACAAATGGCGGTTTCTCGATTTACAACTTGTTGAAAACTCGAGGCGATCGATTTCTCCAGGCCGCGTGTCGTTCGTTTCTTGTACCGATGTATTCCCGCCTCCTCGAACGATACGAACTCGCTCGTACGTCACGTCGGTGTCCATAACAATTATTATCTCTCTCTCTCTCTCTCTGTCTCTCTTCGTCTTTCTCTCTCTCTCTCTCCTTTTCTCGCTCTACTATCCCTTTTTGTCTTTCGCTTTTCTTCTCGAGCTGTTCCTTCCACCGTGGATACCCCCTCGTTCGACCGTTACGATCGACCGTTATGTACGTTGTTCACCGAAAACCGTCATCCTTGATGGGGAGGCAGTTCGAGAATTAAGGAAGACGTGACTGCTCCCAAAGACGTCACCACCTAATCGCTACCACTTCGCGAACTCTCAAGGATCCACCCGACGAGCTAACGAACCCTTCAACGATCCCCCTTTTTTTTTTAACGAGGACGACGATCTATACGTACGTATCACAAGAAAGTGAGATTAGAAAAAAAAAAAATAAGACAGGAGAAGCTAGTGAAAAATACGTGAGATTTTTTTTCTGCGAAAAGTTTCTTACTTTCAATGCGACACTATCTTCCATTAAATTTTTTCGAATCGAATAGAAGAATCGATTCCTGATACTTTTTTTTTTTTGTTTTTATATATATATATATAGAATTTGCACTATTCAACGGTAATCTATTTTTGTCTTTTTTCTTTATTTCGTATTCTTTATTCCCTTATCTTCGTTTATATAATATCTCTATTCATTCGTATTCATTCGGATGCCGATTTTCGCAGCACGGAAAACCATACACTCCCAACGCCGGCGACTGTACGGTGCATACTGAACGATATGTTCCGTGAGACACGAGGCGCGCGCCGCTACCCCGGCGAACGTGGCCGAATTCACACGAATATTACCGAACCCGCACGAGCCGTACGCTAGCCAGTCCAACGGTGGTGCGTATATAAGAGAGGATGGTGAACGAGAGCGCGAGAGAGGGAGGGAACAAGTCGTCGTACGGGTGTCGTTGAGAGAGAAGAAACTTGTAGAGCAACGAAGATAGCTCGAGTGTTCCAGGACAAAAGAGAGAGAGAGAGAGAGAGAGAAAGACCGTTGTATATATCTTACAAGAAAAAGAGACAGAACGTTCTCCTACCACTCGTCGGTGTGCCACGCGACGCGTCTTCCTCCTTTTGTTGCAAGAACGGTAAGCCCCTACCCTTCAACTTGCCACGCTCTCTGTCGAGGCGTAACGATCTCGGAATAATGAAACCTGTTTGATCTATTGACCGACACCGAACTCCTCGACCACTTCTCTACTTACATCCCTCTTCGAAACGATTTCGAGTTCCGAAATCTTCGTGAAACGTACAATTTTAGAAGGTCCGTAAAACGGTGTTCCTGATAATTGGAACGGAGCGTACAATTCGTTTCAAAGTAACGCCGAGCAATTTTCTTCCTACGAAAATTAAAACTGTCACTGGAACAGAACTGTGGATAAGTATCATCGAGATAATTAACGAATCTAATAAGAAGTTCTCGATCATTTTTTGTTTCCTTTTTTTTTCTTTTTTTTTTTTTTTTTTGATATTAATTTTAAGATAATCTTTCAAATTAACGAGGAAAATATTCGCGGGATAACGAAGGAACGTAAGATTCTTAAGAAATTTTTATGTCATATACTGCGCGGACTTTAGATTACAAAAGGGATTTGTACTAAAGGGTTACAGGCACATCAACGTGGTGCGTTTCGTAAGAAGCTAACCATAGAACAACCTTCTTCGTGAATATATGTAGAAACCAATAACATCCCGCTCGTCTCCTAAGAACATTATGCATACGTACACCTACTCTCTCTCTCTCTCTCTCTCTCTCTCTCTCTCTGTGTTATACACGCGTACTGATTATAGCTGGAAGGCAAAGTGGCATGTACGGCAGCCACAATAAGTTATTCTCCAGAACGATTCGATTAATTCAGCAGTAGTAGCGATGGTAGAAGCTCGCCAGGGTGTACATATTCTCCGAAGAGAAATTCTGCGCTACCGCCTGCTGCTTGCTCTCTCTCTCTCTCTCTCTCTCTCTCTCTCTCTATCTCTCTATTTCTCTCTCTCTTTCTCTTTCTCACTCTCTGCGTGCCCGCAAGACTTACACACGAACTCTATCGTTGCGTTGATGCGCGAACGTCTCTCGACCGTCGCGGAGACTTCCTTGTCGTGGTCTTATGAAAATGTATTGTATTCCCCCGTTTGATGCATACCACGGATAAAGAGAGAGTGAGAGAGAGAGAGAGAGAGAGAGAATGCTGTTGTAACTACTTCGGTGTTTCGTTGACGTTTATACGTGTTTCTATGTGTGTACAATCGACGAGACTGGAATTCTGTTTTCTCTTGGGTTAAACGTCGAAAAAAAGGAAAGAAGTAAGATCAAAGTGAGAAAGTATAAAGTGACTATAATTGATGAAACGTTTGTATAGAAAGATTAATGGTAATAAAAAAAAAAAAAAACGGATCGTCAGGAATAAATTGATAAATATTTTGCTTAAATTGACATCAAATCAAACGGAATCCCAATATTCATCGATCCCCCGCTACACAGAGTTAATTATCGCGAAACTCGGATAACGTCGGTGGAAGATAGCTCTCTCTCTCTCTCTCTCTCTCTCTCTCTCTCTCTCTCTCTCTCTCTTTCTCTCTCTCTCTCACTCTCTCGCTTATTTACCTACACGCTTGCTGCCTGATAAACATGCATTGCATTGTTTGCTCTGATTTATACGCAAAGGATCCCCCTTATCCTATAATCATATCGTACGCCGCGTAGCGAAAGTCCGTTTATTTGCTTCTCCTGCTGTCGGGTGGCCAATTATTCAAATACAATTGAATAAATGCATAAATAATAAGACGATCCACGTCAGACTACGAAGCGAGGGCACGAGCACGTAGTAGACCGAACACGGTAAGAAGACCTCTTCCTTTTCTTTCTTCTCTTTCTCTCTCGCGAACGACTGGTCATTATTCGTCGAGATTGCAGCACGGCAGGATCTTCTTGTCAATGGCGACGCGAGTCCATGAATCGGTTTGTTTTTCAGACTAAGACCAGAGCGAGAGAGATGAGCACCGACCTAAAATCAAATTGGAATGCCTTTGATCGAGAGAAGGATAGAAATAAAGAGAAAGGAAAGGACAGTGAAAGAATAGAGACCACCTAGGGTTCTCTGATTTTTATTTCTCTCTCCGGTCCTATACGATAAATGATTATTGATGTCTCTAATCAAGGAGTTTTGTCTTGCAACGGTAGCGGCTTATGCGTTTTAAATTGGTCCCTTTCTTTATATAACCAAACATACTGGTCAGATAATTTATATTTGTTAGTTTCTCCGAACGTTCATCTCGAACAACATACCTGTGTAATTATTTACACGTAGAGTTTCAAAAGGTTTTATTTATTGTTACGGAACACGCAAAGGGTTATTAGACACATTTCGCCGGCATTAATAAAGGGATCTAAATTTCGCTAGAGTGGATCCCACTCGTGCGTCAGATTATCGTAAATTAATCCGTCAACAATGGTACGACAGAAAACGATCGCCAAATCTCAGCAGGCTAGTCAATCGGTTGATTGGTTCAAATACTCTTATACATCTAGGCACCACACTGTGTGCTTAAGGCGCTTAGACTGATCCCGAACTATGTAAACACAGAGTATTACGGCTTCCTACATATATCGATAGCCGATCGGAATCAAAATGACACGCACTAGTTCCCTACAATTGGCCTAATCGGAAGATGCTCACAGTCAGCCGTCCGATCGAGTCGATCGTTTGTGCGTGCCACGCATGATACCTGCCTATATCCTAATCGCCTTTTCAGATTTTTATCCCTATTCGAGTGGCGCCACGAGGAGAAAAAAAACGAAAGAGAGAGAGAGAGAGAGAGAGAGAGAGAGAGAGAGAAACTATCGAGCCTTTCTTACTTATAAAACTTTCTCGCATGACGAGCATCATTTTACCACTTTATCGAGAGCCTCTCGATGCAACCAATCCGTCTTCCGTCTTTTCGTTGATCCAGCAAAAATTTTCTTAAAGCGCAAGCGACGCGCGACCATGATTTTCCATCGTAAAATCGATCTCTAATATCCGATCCATTATCGTCGTCGGTAGATACCATTTGAAATTCGTATGAGACATATATTGGGTGTCCCGATAATCCTGACAAAATTAGAATACTCTTAAAGCCATCTATTTATCTTATAGATATTAATTCGTTTTACGAAGGATACATATAAGGCATTGTTAATTAATTCCTAGATGGATAATTAATTTTCCCGAAAATCAGTCTCGAGTAATATCATTTTATCGCACATAACCGACAGATAATTTCGGAGCACTCCGTATTCCGCGCCCATATCATCTAAGCGTTTATACGAAAATTATTACGTTCATCTTGGCAAACGTCAAAGATTTAAGACGGATCAGGCTAGGTAAAATATTCGTCGCGTTGTATCGACGTCAAGATCGGGAGACAAGCGCCGATGAATTTTACGGGGGGAAAATCGTATACGCGAGAGCAGGTCGATTTGCAAAGGCGAGACACACCGTGCGGATGGATACGATGCATATAAATTCGTGATTCATGAGAGAGCTCTGCGTGAGCTTCCACGACATGGAAGAACGAGAAGGAAGATTCAACGTTGCTCCGAATATCAAGAAAGAAAGAAAGAAAGAAAGAAAGAGAAAAAGAATGAAAGAAGGAGGGAGGGAGTTAGTGATAGACATCAGGTGTGTATATAACGCGTGGACCAACATTGGTCGAAGTCAAGGGTAAGCATAAGGTGACTGGTATCGTTCGAAACCGTTTATATAACGCATCTGCATCGCAGAATACTACCTCGGTTGATGCTACTATCATTAAACAGTCTTCGAGAGTATCATCGGTGCAAATATCGGCTCTCGCCACCGGCTTGAGATTCCGTTTCATCGACATAGGTTTCCTTCGACTCTGGATGAAAGGAAATACGAGGGTGACTGTTATTGGACGACCTCTCTCTCTCTCTCTCTCTCTCTCTCTCTCTCTCTCTCTGTCTTCATTCCCATTTTCAAAGCCCGCCTCTCCGTTTGTCCTTCCTCTTCCTCATTTGCCGACTCCTGACTCTTCGACTGTCTCCCCCTCTTCCCCTCTCTCTCTCTCTCCCTCTTCATTTCCATCATCTGTTCCATCTCTCTCGCTCTTCCACGCTCTCTCTCTCTCTCTCTCTCTCTCTCTCTCTCTCTCTCTCTCTCTTTCTCGCATGAACGCGCGCGCTCAGCAGAAGCAGACTCGCTTTCGCAGGCAAGTCGGTCGGTTTCTCCCTCGTCGGAATTGGTGGCGCAGTCACTGTTTCACTCGAGGGATTAAGTGTATATCAGATGATACGAGATTCTGTAGAATTGAATGTGCCAGCGGCGGTGGTGGTAGAGCGACGTCGATATACCCGGGGATTATTCTGTTATTTTATCGTGAAGCTGGGATCGAACGTGAATCGAGGGGTTACAACGAGGATGAGGAGGAGGAGGAGGAGGAGGAGGAGGAGTAGAATAGGGAAGGAAGGTAGAAGGGGTGAAAGAGGTAGAGATAGGTGGTGTAGAGACGGGGAGAATCGAAAAGGTGGGCGTGCATATTTACCGACGAATTTTCGCTCGCTAGAGTTATCCCCCACCGATACCAGTTGCAAATACATGCGCCATACGTTCGTGTGTGTACGCGTGACGATAAAGAGGTCTCGATAGGTATACGGTTGGCTTACGAGCAAACGATTCCTACCATCGTGTTAGTGTAGCTCTTTTCGTATCCTTGATCCGAGTGCAGCCGAGGCGTCATCGACACTTCCGACCCTCTCCGTACCTTAACGCCGGTGTCTAAATCACCTACCCATGACCCGCAATCACGCCGCGATTATGTTTTAACGCTCTCGTTCGACCGCTTCTCTCTCTCTCTCTCCCTTCCCTGTCTCTTTTTCTTTTTCTATCTTTCGAACCAATGGACGAGATTAACGCTTTCAACGGCGAAATCGTCGGGTAAAAGTTATCCTCGTAGTAGAGGAAGGCCTTGTGCCTCCGGGGATGAAAGATAGCGAGCTCTCTGCTTGAAGGAGAACAAAGAGAGAAAGGGAGTTCCGCTCGCGATTTAATCTTTACCCTAGGGCTGTGGTTTTTATTAACTGGACGAGAAAGGTAGAAAAAAAAGAGAGAGAGAGAGAGAGAGAAATGACGCGCACATCCGTGTACGTTCTGTGTTTCTGTGTGCGTTTTTGTGAATATGCGTGCGACAATGATGATAGGGAAAAGCACAAAACAAAGTTCCAAGAGTGGAATTTAAAGGATTTGATTTTTTTTCTTTTTTTTGTTTGTTTTCTTTTTGTCTCTTTTTTCTTCTTTTTTTTTTTTTTTTTTTTTGTTCGTTCCCTCTTCTCTCGCCATTAACAAACCATCTCTATCATTACACGTGTTGACAGTAATTGCTTTCTAGGAAAGCGATTTGGCTCGTGCTCGCGTGCAAATAAATACCTATCGGTGCGTAAGGTAGCTTTCTTCTAATAAGAAGATTTATCGCGAGAGAGAGAGAGGCCCCACGCGCGTGACCAACCTAAAGAGATAAAAAAAAAAAAAAAGAAGAAGAAAAACGAAAAGTCTTACAAACATCTGGAATTCTGTTTCTGAAATTTTCTAGTTTCCTTCGATCGACGTTCCTTCAACGATATTGTTTCGTCGTGAATGATACATATATGGACGCACCTTGCGTACGTACAGATATACGTAATATGGAGGTGAAAGACCTTAACGTACTTTGACGATCCATGCTTTTGGAAAATGTGCGCGTATAATTCCGCGACGTTGAATTAAACGAGATGGATAGAGAGAGATAGAGAGAGAGAGAAAGAGAGTAAGAGGGGTGAGAGAGAGAGGGAGAAAAGGAAGAGAGAAAAATGAAAAAAGAAGATGATATCAGTGATACGAGATCGGATGAGTTTGTGTGGCTTCGAAGACGAAAAGTCAAAGGGACGAGACACGGTACCAGTAACGGATAGTACTTCCGACGCACGTTTCATTTATCCCGCGGGCGAGAATTTACATCTCCGGTAGAAGCATTTAATCAGCCGGTGCCGAGCGCCAAATGAAATTCGGTGATGCTTTAAAAGGGTATGCCAGAGCTCGCGGTCCACCGGAAGGGCGAGCGGTTGAATGAGAAAAATGCCGTGGGTGAGGTGAGTCAGGGGGTAGGATGAGAGAGGAAGGATGGTAGAGAGAGAGAGAGAGAGAGAGAGAGAGAGAGAGAGAGAGAGAGAGAGGATATAGGTGGGATAGATGGGAGTTTGCGGAAAGGTTGCCATCGTTGGTTGCTAGTCGCATCGGACATTCGAGCCTAGTAGCCAGTGCCACTCAGCAGCTTTGTCGAATTTCACGCCATTTGAGTAAATGGGGAAGCACATCAAACACTCCCGATATTTTGTAGATCCATTCGCGCACTGCCGCGTAGCAACTGCAGTACCACCAACAACGGCAGAATGGGTAGTACGTGGTCCATTCTGATGGTCTGGTATTCAGAGACTCTCGCACTGTTCTCTTCCTCTGTTTGCCGCTCGATCGTTCTTTCTCTCTCTCTCTCTCTCTCTCTCTCCTCCCTCTCACTGTGTGTGTGTTTCTCTCTCTCTCTCTCTCTCTCTTTCCTTTTTCTATCTACGTCTATCTCTACGTTAGCGTACACACGTTCGTTCGGACTACATCCATGCGATATCCTGCAATTTTGTTAAAACTACTTTCGTGCCAGCCAGATAAGCGCTTTAATTATTAAACGACCATAACAGGAACAAAATCACGACTTCGTTCTACCCAGAGCGTAAGACCAAAATGGTAGACGGTGAAAAGTGATATGTACTTAGTTGTAAAGTACCAACATACGTATATATATATATATATATATGTGTGTGTGTGTGTATATATATAAGCATCAAATTTGGAACGTCGTTGGATTAATCCAACGTGCAAATTAGAAAATGATTCGCTCGCAGGATTGCATTACATTCGCTCAGCTCGCATCGCGAGTCTCTTCATTTCCGTAGGACAGAGTAACGCTCTCTGTTGCCCTTTGGAATTCAGCTAGGTCGTAATAATTACTAGTACCTCTCTTCGACGCGTTCGTAGCCAATCGACAATCAACTCGTCGACAAATAATAGCGACACGATTTCCCAGACCAATACGCGAGTTACGTTTGGCTTTTCTCTGTCTTTCTCTCTCTATCTCTCTCTCTCTCTCTCTCTCTCTCTCTCTCTCTCTCTCTCTCTCTCTCTTTTTGTAAAGCTCGTCACTCTTCCGCTCCTCTGCGCCCTTTCTTTTCTCTACCAGTGGCATGGAACTCTCGTTATTGGAATAAACGGACGACGGTCGGGGCGTGACACTAATCGGAGATCGTTCGGCTATCCGATCGAGATTCACGATCGGCCCGATGAACTTCGATTTTTGTGTTTCGTGCCAGCCGTCGCGTAGTTTTTTCGATTCTTGACTCGAAATAGTTCGACCACGAGCTCAACGTCCAAAGTTTAGTCTTCTCCGTTCGATTTTCTTTTTCTTTCTTTCTTTTTTTTTTTTTTTTTTAAGGGAAAGGACTCCGAGGAAATTAATTAAATTCTTTCGGATTGTATAAATGCCGCGAGGAGAGATTTATAATTAGAAGAACGTTCGTTTAACGATGATTCTTAGGATTCTGTTAAAGGTGTAGAAAATTTGACATCCCTCGGAGATTTGTATTTTGAAACATCGGTAATGAAAGGTAGCGGAACGATCGGTGGTTTTCATGTTTCTCGGCTTCATTAGTCCGAAATTATTGAAACGACTTCCATGGAATCTTAATCGTCTTATTACCGAACATCTTCGAAAAGGGCTCCCTCGAGGCGAAACATCGATGCCTTGTTATCGGCGTTCGTTTGAATTCACCGACGCATTCATCTGTCATCCACACGTAAACGTTCTTGCCGACCACATCTCGGAGCTTGTAACTAAACATTTCTTTGACTCGTGAACCATCAGTATCGTTATTTGTGCGGGCTACCATTGCGAGATCAAACGATAAAATATATTAATTCACCCTACACGATCTTACATGCAACGATTTAAGACATCTATCGTCGATTTTTCGAACCCGTTCGTCATAAATCAAAAAGATTATCTCCTCGAGGAACGATATGAGATATATACATACATATATATATATATATATATAATTCGTGCCTTTTCGCATGCCGATGTTCATGTGTGCTGTGAGTAGATATAACGGAAAGTAAAATAAAACTAACGATAATAATCCTTCCGACTGGCGGAGAGTTCCAAGGGGCAAAGAATTTTGTTGGGCGAGATTAAATTCGTACGTACAAACGGACATCGCGTCGCCTTACGACCGATAGAACTTACAAATCGATGCCATAAAAATTCTAAGAATTCTATCGGCAGGAACAAGCTCGAGAAAAGGGAGGAAAAAAGAAAGAAAGAAACTTTCGTTCTATATGTCGAGTATATCCTTCCTAATTTATCTCTCGCTCGTCTAACGAATCACGTACATAGATGCATACATACTCAATGCAACAACTCTTACCTCGATGACGTTTTCGTAAGTTCAAGGCCGTCCAAATTCACTGTGAATAAACGGAAGCTGGTATGGTGCGTACAATTCCATCGCACGAATTCGCAATCTGCGTTACGGATCGAACAAACAGTTACGAGATTACTATTCGAAAGCTGGCACGACACCCGTTGCTTTCCGCGCAAGCACGGATTTGAATATCATCGGTGTCGGTTCCGGTTCGATTTGACGTCGACGAAGTTTTGGACTAGCTACCAAGCAAATTTTGTCCCACCATATTCCAATGGCCGTGCAAGATTATTAGTCGGTGATGTTGAAAAGAAAAAAAGAAAAAAAAAAAAAAAAAGAAAAGAAAATAAAACGAAAAAACAAATGTCACTTTCTAAAAACTGTTTATTTGGTGGTGTCGTAAAATCAATCATAAATGAATAATAATAATAATACATCGATCGTTGATATTATTCATTCCGTATAACCAAACGGGATTTTAAGATGCTTCACGTATTTTCTTCCAAAAGACAAAACGACAAATATCGTCGAGCTTTACACTCCGCTAGTATCTTTCTTTCTAAGCTCCTAAACTGCCACAACAGTTTATTATTTATTTCCCCGCTCTATCTCGGATAAGCGACGACGGTACTACTAGTGATCGTGACAATGAGAGGGGGATGCCGACCCTCGTAGAAACAGACTGTATATCATTGTTAAGGTCGCCGAGCGTCGCTTGCTATTTGCTCCTTTCCGTTAAGATTTATGTTTCATTGTCGCGTACCTACTCTCGACACTCGAAACGTATTGGTTTCGAGTACGGTGCCCAATGCTTTCGACTTCCGCATTTCACGTCGAAAAACAAGTACGATTCTCTCTTCCGTAGTAACTATCATAACGATCGATGACTAGTTTAAAAGAATAACGATAAATAATAGATGTACATGCCATACGTTCATCGCGTTATACTCGATCGTAGGGAAAAAAAAATTTGTTGGAGTTTGTCTATGAAGAAGTAGCTTTTAACAAAAAATCGATAAACTTTCTAAGCTCATTGTTCCCTTCGTGCGTACTAATCTCATTAGGAAGGATAATCAGTAGCGACCTTTCTCTCTTGAAAATAGCTCCAGTGTCGGAGCTATTTTGATTAAAATAGACCCGAGTTTACGTAGTAACTCGAGAGAATCGCTATAGAAAACGCTGTGAGTGGCGACTGAAAAGTTAACTATAACGTTGTTACAAGAGCCGAATTAAAAGCCGTTTTTAGGTCGCATCGAAACATCGATTATCAAAAGATAAATTGACCACTTTTATTCGAACATAATCGTTGAATTATTCGAAGATTTATTTTCATCGGTTTGCCGCGAATCGATGTGGTGTGTGTGTGTGTGTGTGTGCGTGTGCGTGCGTACGTGCGCACACGCGCATATATATATACATATACATATATATGTATACCTATATACCTACATGCATATACATATTCGTATATGCACAATGCACGCTTATAGTGCTATGTAGATACACATAATATACGTACGTACGTACCTACGTTCATATAATTCTTCTTTTTAACCGACTTTATTCGTCCGAGAAAGGCATCTCGTTGTATATCTTGAAATTTTTCTTCGTTTTCAAAGCCCGCAGGGTCTAAGCTCACGTACGAGAAATAATAAAAATATAAAATGAAGAAATTGCCAAAAGAATGTTGTAACTGACGATGACACGAGACGCGCGTAGATATCCGTCTAAAACAAGATGATATTTCTCTCGTAGTCGACAGAAATTGCTTTCAGGATAATGCGGGAAGATCGAGGATGAAAAATAAATAATTCCGATATATTTGCCGGCGTGATTTCTCGTGTTTTACATTGCCATAAGTAGGATATTGTCGAATAAGATTCACCCGAGAAAAATTCAAGCATCTCCGTGACCGAGAATTCATCTTTTTATCTACAAGATCTATCATCCATTTGCCCTTTAACAAGATCGATACTCGGAACTTTTCTTGCGTACTCGATATTCAAGTACTAATACCGATCATGTTATATCAAGTATTTCTCGTAATCTTATACGTTCTACCGATTCTTAATCGTGTCTCGAATCGTTACTTTTTAATTAACTAAAGCGCATCTCACGTGCGTGAGTGTGTATGTAGACCTGTACGTATGTACCAAAGGAGAACGGAAAAGCATATCGGATTTCTTACAACGTTTTCGGTCTCGTCAGAGCAGTTCGACCAGTTTGAAATCCATGGATGCTCTCCTTTTCTCTATCAGGAGAAGAGATAACCGTAAACAGGTTTGAGACCTTATTACCATATTACCACCTGCTGTCTTTTTTTCTCTCTCTCTCTCTCTCCTACACCCACCTTCTCTCCTCTCTCTCTCTCTCTCTCTCTCTTTCGCTCTATCACTGCCCTTTCAATACCACGCTTGGTAAGTCATGAAAGGCTTATTATGGGAAAATAATTTGAAGAGACGAGATATAAGCTCTCGGTGAACGAGCAGACACTTTCCGTTTCTAAACGATCACGAAAGAGGAGAGAAATGTGCCGGTAATATTTCGCGGATGTTAAACTCGATAAAATCGGTTAAGGGCAAAAAGTAGGAAAATCAATTTTTACGTTCGATCAAGAAGCTCAACCTTTATCGTCGAACTTATCGATAAACAATCTCGCCCAAAAGTGATCTTCCAAAATTAATGCGAGAGACAACGGTACGCACGCGGCGTCAGCTGTTAACGATATCGCGTCATATCCAAAGTAATTATCCGGTTAGCTCCGCTTAACGGAGAACATATTTGATAGGTCATGGCTTGTTGTACAAACGTACCCTCGAAAGCCGATTAGAAATCATTGTTCTCTATGGCGCTGATCTCATCCTCGTAACCGGTCCCATCTTAAATCATTTAGATTCAAACGAACATACGAACGTATCGTCCTACTGTAAGTATATCGTAAATTGTGAATAGCTATATTTTCGAAATTCCTTAATTAAACGGTCGGACAGCTACATTACTGAGATCCTTTTTATCTGGAATGACGATCTGCCGCGAAGATCTATAGAAGGGAGGGATCGAAAGAGGGATCGAAAGAGAATCCCTCTGTTACACTACCACTTTTCTTTTCTTAACCGTCGGCTATCGCATGTCCGTTCAGAAACGACCATTCATGGGGCCGTTTCGATGACTGTCGGACCTTGCCTGTCCGATTGTCTACTCACTGCTTATTTGCTTACTTGCCTGTCTGCCTGCTTACCTTCTGCTTTCTTTCTGGTTCCTCTCTCTCTCTCTCTCTCTCTCTCTCCTGAAATTGGCGGTGTCTTTGATAATAGCCTGAATAACGTGCCTGAATAAGGGATTGTCTCGAAACGTGATGAGACTTCTCCTTTAAAAAAGTTATGTCGAATATCCGATTAAATTTGACTTTGTAATACCCGAAACTTCGATTATTCGTACCAATTGAGGGATATTAAATTCGTATAAACACGATTTGTTTATAATGAACGAGTTATGTCGTATTAGGTCGAGCAAAAGAAATATATGTCATGGAATGGTATTTGTTGTGTTATGTATTTTCTCACCGATGTTTTACACTTTACTGTACAGGAGCGGGATGGGTGCGTTCGGTAATTCGAAACTGCGTGTATAAATAAAACAAAAACAACGGATTATTGTATTGTTTACCCATCCTAGTGACGTATGCCATTCAACGGGACCCTGCTCTTATGTTAGCATATATAACTATATAGTCGACATATATACGTACAGAGAATATAAATAAAAGTGGTAGTCTAAATGTAAAGTAGGTATATATACATTATAAAAATGTCTTATTCGCCCCATTTCATCAAGATCCTTAAGCCCGGATATTTTCAAGATAAAATTGACAAATACACGAATATACAAATATAAAAGAATTACTTGTTTAATAATATTAAATTCGTGTTGTATGCATTTGTACATTTAATAAAATAATAATTAAATAAAATTTACAAATACACACACATACATACATATATATATATGTACCTATATAAATTATACAATTATACAAATATACAAAAATAAATTGATACCGCGCTTGATTTAATATTTCAATTTTTGGAAATAACGTAACAAAATATAAAATTTGTTATACTCTCAACTACTCTTTACCAATCGATGGTCGATCTTCCAGTTACTGATTTATTAAAATCACAACGCGCTTTAACGTTGTGTTCGAAATGATGGTTCAATGTGTTAAAAAACAAACTTGGGTTTAAAAGAAATAGGGGGGGAAAATAAAACAGGGATAGATAGAGAGAGAAAGAGAGAGAGAGAGAGAGAGAGAGAGAGAGAGAGAGAGAGAGAAGTAAAATGCAGTTGTCTGCTTGTGTTGGTCGATAGCTCGATCGGGGCTCGATATTCTCGCGGGTACAGTTAACTGGCAGATGCATTGTTTCGACATTTCCCATCACATATTTTAATTGACACTCGAAAATCGAGCGTGAAGTATCCACGCAATAACGTCCAGTCATTGTGAAAGCGTACATCGTCGCTGCCAATTACTGGAAAAACGAAAAACACACGTATCCAACGAAAATATTATTTTATTTTGAACTTCCGATAAAGTCGATCGTCAAAACGTAGAAGATAAAACCGGCTCGCAATGAGACTGTGTCATGAGCTCTTCTGCTTCCTATCATATATTTTTTATTCTTTTGTTCTCTCTCTCTCTCTCTCTCTCACTCTCTCTTTCTGTTTCTCTCTTTCTCTCAACATTTTCTCTCGTGTACAAATCTCTCACCTCATACAATTCCGAAATAATTTCAACTTTTCACCGAATATTTTATCCAAGATAAACATATATGTATCTACGTACGTATACATACCTATGTACGTATGAAATTTTTCTTTTTTTTCTTTTTTTTTTTTTTTTTTTTGTATCCAACCAACATTTTTGACATCATTTGCAACATTTTCGTTAACAATTATAATTTTATATACTTATACATACGTTCCATAAATATGTTTCAAAATTATCTGCAATATACGTACGTATTTGAACGACGTGCAGAGCTATGATAATCAACCCTTTAAAACGTATGCGCTACGATAATTAAAGTCCTTAAACGAGATTCATTAGGCTCGACCCACGACCGCACGCGCTTACTTTTTAATTTGAGAAACTTATCAGTAGTATATATCTTACGTTATAAATTCCCAACCCTTTAACTTTTATAGCCGGAAAAATATATAATCGGCCATAAACGATACGAGGGAAAAAGAAAGAGAGAGAAAACTATCATCCGTTTATATTCGTTTCTCTTTTATTCATGATTTAAGAAAAGATTTGTTGACAGTATCCTTATCTCATTTGGATCGGTTCCTCAAGCTATGTATCCATAATATATGCTAATCTAAATCATCGTTACCTTCCTTATTTATTCATCAACGATTATAATCTCCGACATCGCATATTTCTCTTTCTCCCTCTTTTATTTTTGTAATATTATAAAAAAGAAAAAATTCAACTAACGTCGAAAAAGTTGCATTTTAGATCTACGAAGAAAATCCCTTTTTTTTCGCTCTTGAGTATTAAATAAGAAAGAAAAAAAAGAAACAAAGAATAAAATAAATGTAGATAGAAGAGATGGGTCGAAACACGAGAACGAAATGAAGCATAACGATTAACATTTTTACGGTCTTAAAAATATCCCTGCCTTATTACGCGAGCAAAGTCGTGCAAGACCTCTCGCGTAAGAACGGTGATCCAAAGTGTCAGCTTTAAAATCCCAACGGACATTCGCCTTAAGTATATTGCTGACATACATCACCCTACTTAATACTTTCTCGTCGTGGCCGTTGAGCGTACCGAAATTGCCAAAGTTATAAAGTTACAAATTTTCTAAGTCCCGCGAATTTCTAGGAATGTCCTTGGAATGTTACATCTATCTCTTCCACTTCCTCTCTCCTTTTCTCTCTCTCTCTCTCTCTCTTTCTCTCTTTCTCACGCTCTACTTCTTCCTTTCTCTCGTTACTACCGTTTCTCGGTCCTCTGTTCTATTTGACTTCTATACCGAGCAAAGAACGTTCTGACTCGAGCAAAATTGTCACGAGATACTCCAAGAAAAAAATAACGAAAAGGGAAAAAAAAAAAAGTAAAGGGAACATGTCTCGTGAAAGCGTCGAGAAGATAAACATTGAAACGAACGTAAAACTTTTAAAATACACGTCGATTCGGATTACCACGGAACAAGAGCGTCATATTCGTTAAAAGATAATGACTTTAATGCGAGAGTTCGTGCCATCAACGATTAATATCTCTCTCGTCTGTTTGTTTTTTTTTTTTTTTGAGGTATTTTTCTTTTTTTTTATTTTGCAAGTGTGCGAGCGCGCGCGTGCCCACACGCATATTTCAACGTTTTAATCCTGAACGTTAATATTTTAATAGTAATAAAATTCAACCACGCTCGATTTGAATCCTTTGAAAACGTGTGAAAATCGTTTCGTGCGAGTTAAAAAAAAAAAATGCCGACAGGATTGTGCGGGTCGATGAAACGAATTAAATTCTCGCGACCTTCGACTTTCCGAATTTATTCGCACAAATATGAAATTACACGGAAGTACAAGCGCATCTGTAAAAATCAACGATAATGACTATTTGCATTATGTTAAGGGAAATGAGAACGACGATATCAGGAATTGTTCGAATAATCAAACGCTCAGCTATTTCGTTGAGGTGAAATTCATTTTATCGCTGTTGCACAACCCATCATGAACAATATTTTATAATGTGAACGAAGTGAGAGAGAGAGAAAGGGGAAAGCATGTTGTTTAAGGCGTATTCGTCGTTATTATAGAATTATCGAGAGCAAATATATAGGGTGAACTGTGTGACACGTAAGTAATTGAATATTAATCGCTTGAAAATTTTCATTGGTTGTGCACTTTGAAAATTTCTTCTATTTTCATTTCGTTTAATTCGTGGTAAAATCTACAAACGAACTACAATATTAAAAATGTTTTAAAAATCAGTTCCTCGGGATAATTTAATAATTAAATACTTATTATTTTCAAGAAAATATAATTAAAGATGGCCAGGTCCCGCTACTCTGAAAAACCTATAGAGGTTTTATATGGCATATAGATACCATACATCCTCTTTCAAACGAATTCTAATCAGCCTCATAAAATCTATATTAATCATTTACATTCACCCTATATATTTCCATATATACATGCATACATACATACACACATACATACATATAGGCATATATAGATCGAATAATCTGACTCTCAGAGGTAGGTAAAGTCATCATTGTAGCACGTCAATCGCACGAACGGCATCGGAATAAAACGAAGCTGAGTTGCATGTACCTGAACGACATAGCGTCGACATACAAGAGCAAAGGTTTGACGTCGCTGGATTCCGCGTGCGTATCCTCGATGTTAGTTGAGATATCGACATGTACACGTTATCCTCACTCTCTCTCTCTCTCTCTCTCTCTCTCTCTCTCTCTCTCTCTCTCTCTCTCTCTCTCTCTCTCTCTCTCTCTCTCTCTTTCTCTCTCATCCTCTCACTCAGGCTTGCTTCAACACTATTCTCGCGGGGGTATCGATTTCGCCATGGATACGCGACCATGGTAGCACATAGACAAGACAGAAACGACGTGTAGGGTGTAAAGAGGGTTTCAAGAGGGTGTACGATGGGAGTGTAAAGGGGGGGGGAAGGTGAGAGTCCTTCTTCCAAACTGTATTCCTATCCATACATAGCATCTACTCCGTGTATTCACAGTCACGGTCTTGATTAACCTAATAGAAAAGCCAAACACAGTAGCTTAATGTATACCATAGATGTATCATCCTTACAACTACCCAAGGCAAATCCAGGAACATTAAACCATCGAGGATCGCATTTGGTGAGGGTTACGAAAACGTAACACATCGATATACTACTACTCTTACTATACCTACAATACAACTAAACGCCACGCAAAGGAATTTGGGCTAATAGGGGATGAGATGTTCTTTCGCGTCTTGAGCACGTGCTATCGTGGGAAGGCCGTAAAAAAAAAAAAAAAACTTCTTTTATTAAACGGTATAACTTCATGCGGTGAATAAAAAATATGCTTGTATTCTAAGCATTAATCAAGACGGAGATAAATAAATATTCGAATCATAATAGAAACCGATACGAGAAGTGCTTAATAGTTTGTCCTATTTATGAGATACCCAGATTTTTAATTGTTATATAAATTGAAAGGATATTTTTCATTCTCAAAATTTGTTTACAATTTCGGGACATTTCGTTAGAAAAAAAAAAAAAAAAAAAAGAAAGAAAAGTGAAAGCAATGATCCTCTGAAAAAAAAAAAAAAAAGAATGGATACAAAATACTGATTGGAATCTATATTGTGTGTATATGTATATCACAATTGGAAAATAGAATCTGAAGTTCACGATGACGATGGCCATGTCGAATAAATCATAGAAGAACGTTGAAAAATGATATCCTGAATTTATCGCTACACGGATACACGTCCGGCGAAGAAAATAATTTACGATATAGAGACGTCGACGTGCTCTACGCGTTCACCTCGAAACAGCTCTTTTAACTTATTGTCAGTATCTCCGAAATTATTCCATGAATAGAAAAAATAAAAAAAAGAAAAAAAGATAAAAAGAAATAAAGAGTAAGAGTGAGGGATGGAGCGAGAGAGATATAGACCCTATACAGGGTGTCTATCCATAGATTTCCAAGCAAATATCTCACAACTGGTTGAAATTACGAGAGAGTATTTATATTAAGGAAAATTCATATGGTTCTTAATCAGGTACAAAGTGCACGTAAACATCTCTCTTTTACTCATGACCTTTCGCAGTTATGAAAGTGAAAAAAATTGTATTTTCAAATAGATACCTATAATTTTTTTTTTTTCTTTGCATATTTATATAGTAACGATCATATTCAATCAAAATCATTTCTTTTTGTCATATGTTTACTCCCCAAGATAAAACTACTTTTGTTCCAAAATTTTTTTTTTCTGTTCAAATACGTTGTTATCGAGATATTTAGATTTAAAGAAGAAAAAACTCACCCCGTACATGTATAGTATATATATATATATATAGAGAGAGAGGGTTAAACCGCTACGATGAAACGCGAGCTTTCTCGCTCCGCGAGTATTATTATATTTCACCGGTCTCGTCTTTGACCTTTTTTCTCGCTTATCCCTTTGTTTTGCCACCACGCCATTGTTTCAAGACAATATACGGTGTAACTATAACGACTGCCTCGGGAGGAGGACAGCAAAGAGAGAGAGAGAGAGAGAGAGAGAGAGAAAGACGCGGTTACTTCTGAGAAATTATATAAGTTTTATTCTTTCTCTACCGTAAAAAATATTCCCGTAACATAGTCGTCGTACGTTTTCTCGCGAGAAGTATTCACATAAATCGGGACTCAGCGTTTTGAAAAAGAACAACTGAAAGAAATAAAACAGATTTAAACATATAAAATATAAATATATAAACATATATATATGTGTGTGTGTGATACTATTTCTCTCTCTCTCTCTCTCTCTCTCTCTCTCTCTCTCTCTCTCCCTCTGTGAGTGTGTATGTGTGTGTGTGTACTCGCCGAATAGACGATGCATTCAAAAAAAAAAAAAAAAAAAAGAAAAAGAAAATAATTAACTCGATTTTACATACTTTTACGATCTCTTGCGACATATATGTATGCATTTATATACGTAATATCAACGCGAACTCTCACGATAAAGATTTTCCGTTGAATCTTTTGCGATGAATATGCGCTTTGCTAGTAATAAAGATAGTCGAGGATGACTTTATTGCGAAATCCTTTTAGCCATTGTTCCTCTGTCACATGCTGGCCTTCGGTCGCAACGTTATTACAAAGCTCGTTTTCTTTTCCACAACCCTCTCGATAAAAATGATATAAATATTTATTCGTCTCCATAGAAAATACACAAAGAACAAAAAAGATATGCTCTTCAATGTATCTTCAACGCCCCTCCCCACCACCACAGATGTGTGTGTGTGTGAGTGTATATACTATGTAGTAGATACATAAATACATATGGAGAGGGCCGATTATTATCAAATTCCTTACACATTCGATTGGTATATAAGCCTTTCGATATAAATAATATTCGATGAGTTCGTTATCATCCAAAGGCCTGAGAATAATATCAACATAAAGCTTTGAAAAAAGGTTGGCACGGAAAATAACTATCGGACAAAATTGGCTCAGGTTACTCGGCAAACATTGAACTATTTGATATAAAATGCTGGCTCTGCTACGCAATTTTCGAAGAGTGCTGGAAACACTGGACTTCTCCATTTGCATTTCCTCACCCTCCCTTTCTCTCTCTCTCTCTCTCCTCCTCCTCCTCCTCCTCCACCTCCTCCTCCTCCTTTTCTATCTCCTCCAATCCTGCTTTTTCCATCCACCCACCACCGACATACTATATCGTCGAATTTCCGTTGAGATATCTTCACATCGCCGACTTTACTTGATCTACATCCCCATAGAGGATCCCTCTCCCTCCCCTCCCCCCTCCCCCTCTCCCTCCCCCGTACATTCCACGTACCGGAAAAATGTTTTCTTGCGGCCGAGTCCATCCAATTGAAAAGCTTCTTGGCCGAATCGTTTGCTAACGGAAGGGTGGAGAAAATTTTTCGTACTACGATATTTTCTATCGTGTTTATCACTTCGTAAGTTATTCATTTGATATTATTTACTTCTTTACAGATGCCGATAATATAGTGATTTATCTATATATTAGAGTTACATATATACATATAACTGTAGTCACGTAAAAGGGAGAGTTTAACAGTATGGGTTTTATGAATAAAAGTGGATTATCGAAAAATTAAATTAATTTTATTAACATTGAAAACTTCCTTAAGGCCCAGATACTGTATAAAGACGCCTCTACACGTGTGCTGCTTTATGATAAATTAAGTAAAAGTACTTTATGATAACTTAAGTAATAGTACACTTCAGCTTGCAAATAAGGATATTTCGCGCAAACGCTCTAGTTGTTTAACAACTGGTTTTTAGTTATAAAACCTAAATCTCGCGGAGTCATAAATTCCTTTAAAATTTCATCTGTTATTTTACTTCTAGCTTCTTGGTGTTTAGCAACGAGAGGTTGTAATACTTCGATTAACTCCTTTTTGATTTCTCCCGAGAGAATCTGTCCGCTAGTGTATCCCTAGAAATATATTAAATCGTACGTGATTATTCGGAAATTGTAAAACAAAATGCTCTAATAAAAGTTATTTATGAGGAAAAAAACTTACTTCTCTGATTTGTTTTAATTTTTCATCGTCCTCCAAGAAGAATCGTAGCCACTGATAGGACACATCTACTTCACAGTTTCCACCTAGTCGCCTATGCTCTTCTACAGTGGCTTGCCCGCCAGAAAATGCATACTTGTTAATTTTATTCTTTATTTGCTTGGGTGTGTCTGTTAAAAATACTGCTGTATTGTTATCGCTTGCAGACATTTTTGTTTTAGAACCTTGCAATGCTGGGAAAAAAGTAGAGTGTAACAGAGCAGGTTTAGGATATCCAATTTTAGGCATTACATCTCTTGTCATCCGAAAGTATGGATCTTGATCTATAGCACATGGTATCAAACAGGGAACTTTCTTATTTTGAAAAATAAAAGGAAATGTTCCAGAGATCGCCGGTGCAGCCTGAGTTGGCGGAAAGGCAATCTTTCCAATAGGATCGCTGTCGCCAAAGCCAAATATACCTTTCACTTGATTGTATGTAACAGAACGTTGTACCCTAATCATATTTTGATAAAAAGTTGGATTATTTCCAATGTGCTCTAAATTTGAAAAGATAAATGTTTTAGCCGGATTAAAGCCGCAAGCAATAATATCTTTTGCATTGTTATATGCTAACTTAATAGCACTTTCTATATCTATGTTTTTCCATATAGCTTTTTCATCGTCCGTCAACTGTATCACCAAAGGAACATCAAAGACATCTTGTAACCATTTGCAAAACATAAATGGTATTAAATGTCCTAAATGCATAGAATCTGAACTAGGACCTCTACCTGTATAAAGATAGAACAGTTTTCCTTGTTCATAAAGATTTAATATAACGTGCATATCACGATGCGAAAAAAATATCCCTCTTCTTAAAAAATGATGAGGCCTTTTTTTTGTAATCTTTTCAAATCTAGTTATTAATTCATCATCTATCTTGGAACTTCCAAATTTCTCTGAAATAATAATGAATATTTTAAAATACAATTGACAAAATTTGAAAATTTTACAAAAACATACTTGGAAAAATTTAATAATGTCAAGCGATTAAAAAATTCTAATTACAAATCTAAATAATTTCTTATCACGTGGTATACGTATAATTCACAACTTACTTATTAATTTATCATAATCAATTCCAGTTTCATTTTTACTCGTAACATTCCACGGTGTTACAACATCTTCTTCGTCGCCAGTTCCATTTATGGACAATCCTTCGATTTCTACAGTTTCTGCAGTCATTGTCTATTAAAATTGATAATTAATACTTTATGCGGTAAATGTTTGTTAAATGCAGCATCTGCACGGTTAACACGTCGTTAAAGAAGACTTATACTCAGCGCACTGCTGTCACTAGCAGACTACAACTTTTTAGGTTATAATCTTTCCGTCCAAAAGAATAAAAATCACAAAAAAAGTATTATTTTAAACAAAATAATCTGTGAAATTAAATACAATATGTTTATATCAAAAACAGTGCCTCGTAATAATAATCATTGTAATGCAGAAGGTCTGGAAATTCAACCAGCAATTGATTCTAGTAGTAAAATTCACTAAATGACTAAAGATGTCACTAGAAATTTAATTTTCCTATTTGATTAAAATATTAAAAGTGTAATAAAATAATTTTCTAAACAATTCAAGTGTATAGATCGTATACAATAATATATAACGATTGAAACAATTCAATTATACGATAATAATGAACAATTATAATCATAACTAACAAATTAAATATCGCTATTTTTCCATCCGTATAAATGTTTGAAAAGATCAATAATTAATATTGTAATTTAACTATTTAATTTTTTACTTACTGTAATACTTCCCAAATATTATCATATTAAGCGCTACGTTTTTCTTTTTCTGCAAACAGTATTCTTTGAACTCATGATAGTATTCTTCCGGCAAAATAAGTAATACACCGTCAGTATATCTTTCAGTTATCTTAAGTACGTGAGATACATTGCGGATGTAATTTTCTATTGTTTATATCTGACCCAAATTTAAATACTCTTTTTTATATTCAATACATGATATTCAATACATGTGACGTTAGAAACCTGTCGTTTATCTATACATGTATATATATATATATAAGTTGCGAGAGAATTTTGGAACTATAGTAAAAAACAGAGTAGACGTATTTTGACTTGATTGCATTCAAAATGTTGATATTTCTTTATATATATAGTGTAATCACTATGTACGATGCGACTGGTGAGTTACACTATACTCTACGTAAAATAGCGATCAAATTATTGCAAAAGAAAAAAGCTTTATTAATTCTTTTTTTTTTTTTTTTTAACAGCTAATTCGTCAGTTCCTAAAATCGTCGGTGGTTCGGCCGCAGAAGAAGGACAATTTCCATATCAGGCTTCTCTTCGTGTTAGAGAAAAACACTTCTGCGGAGGTTCTGTTTTAAATAAACGATGGATCCTTACCGCAGCTCATTGTCTTTCTGGGTAAGTTTATGTGAAATATTCATAATATTCATAATGAAGAAAAAACTCTACTAGTAGCGCATTCTACCATTAAAATGAAAGAACTTCATGAATGAAGCGCAACATATAAATATTATTCAATTTATAATTATATCATTAATTGAATGAAAACAGATTGGATGCCAGCAAAATGACCATTGTATTAGGAACCAATACCTTAGACAAAGGTGGTGATCTGTACCATGCAAATGTAACAATATCTCACGAGGAATATAATTCAAGAAAAATAAAAAATGATATCGGATTAATTAAAGTTGATAAGGACATCGAATTTACCGACAAAATAAAACCAATTAACTTACCGACGGAGAATTATCAAAAAATTGACAGTTATGTCACATTGTCGGGTTGGGGTGCAACAGGTGTAAGTATATATTATATTATAGTAATTTTGTAATCAAAAGAAAAAAAAAATATACATATATATATATTTCTAAAAAAAAGTCACTTGAGTGCACTATAATACCGACGCATTTCAGTATTTTGGAAATTCACCGAACGAACTTCAATACATCAAATTAAAAGTAATCGATCAAAAAACGTGTGCCAGAAAGGTAATGATTGCTGGAGTTCCCGTTTCCGACACGAACATTTGTACCTTAAATAAATACGGAGAAGGTGCTTGTTATGTATGTATTTTCGAATTTTTTTCTATAATGTTATTGAAAAAGACGATTAATAAATATTTAAAATAATATTTACTAATAACATATATATATTCGATAATATACAGGGTGACTCTGGTGGTCCTCTTATCGACGGAGATGAACAAGTCGGAATTGTATCTTGGGGTATTCCATGTGCAAGAAATCGACCGGATGTTTTTACTCGTGTATTCAGTTACCTAGATTGGATAAAAAATCATATTAAAGAAGATGAAGAAGGTCAAACATCTAAATAATACAATTATATACAGCAAAAAAAAAATAAAAATTACGTACAAAAAATAAATTAACAAAGATTATTAAGCGACGGAAAATAATAATGATAATAAAAAATATGTTCATTACGTTTAAGTAATGTATATAATGACAAATAAATAAAAATTTTGATGGATTTAATCTGTGATGAATAATCTTTGAATGAATTAAATTTCAATTTAATTAGCGATGTAAACGATATAAGTAATCCAAACGATTTCGATAAGTAACAAGTTAATATTCCGTTGTATTTCGAAGAGTATTACATCGTACAAAGATGTTTACATCGTAGCTCTTCCATTCCGTCTCCACATTAACGACAGTGTATAACCGCCTCTTTCGATGTAACATTTTGTAATACCCTTTACATTTGATTACTATTACCTTTTTTATTGTAATAAGTGACAACTTGTAAAATTTGCTACTAGGTAGTGCTTCAATCGGCACAGATTTTTACTTGAGATTTTTTTCCCCCCTTTAAACGTGAACTAAATTCCCTAAGCGTTTTAACACGACACACTGGTCGTGTCTCGTGGCAAAGCCGTGGGTGATAACCAAAATGAGCTTAACGTTTAAATATTTATCTTTTCTCTGTATTTTCGCTTTTGCGAATGCCGGTGGACCAACTCTAGTATTGCTTGATAATCTTGCAATTAAAGAAACACATTCCATATTTTTCAGAACGTTACAAGGTATGTAAATAGACGTATTTTTTATCATTGACAGTTATGACTAATTTTTCCATTACCTTCTATATGAAAGAAATCGAAATAATATCTATAAAATGAATCTTACATTTATAATAAAATGCATTTTTTTCGATATTTTGATCTATGAATTTGTAATTACAGATAATGGATATAATTTAATATTTAAATTAGCTGATGATGCTAATTTACAACTTTCGAAGTATGGAGAATATCTATATCAGCACTTAATTATATTCGCACCATCCATAGAAGAATTTGGTGGTTCTTTAAGCGTAGATGCTATTACAGATTTTATCGATGGAGGTGGAAATGTATTGGTTGCTGGATCTTCACAATCAGGAGATGCATTACGTGAACTGGCATCAGAATGTGGTTTTGAAATTGACGAAGAAGGGGCTTCTGTTATTGATCATATGAATTATGATCTTACGGATAGTGGTTATCATACCATGATAGTAATTAATCCAACCACATTAATTGATGCTTCCGTTATTGTAGGAAGTCAAAATATTCCTCCATTATTATATGAAGGAACAGGATTAATAGCAGATACTAATAATCCTTTATTACTTCGTTTATTAACTGCAGATAATTCTGCTTATTCTTATAATCCAAATAATCCAGTCAAAGAATATCCTCATGCTGTTGGTAAAAATACTTTATTAATTGGAGCTTTGCAAGCCAGGAACAATGCTAGAGTTTTATTCTCTGGTTCACTATTTTTCTTCAGCGACGAAGCATTTACGAAATCAATTCGAAAAGCACAAGGTAATACAAATTTTTACATAGATGCGTTAAAATATTTACTCGAATATAAAATAAAACTTTGTATATTTAGGTGATCAAAAATATGAAAGATCAGGAAATGAAGCAGTAGCTAAAGCTATGACTCAATGGGTCTTTAAAGAAAACGGTGTAATACGAGTCTCTGCTGTTCACCATCACAAAGTTGGAGAAACACAGCCTCCTCCAGCATATACAGTAAAAGATGATGTTGTGTATTCCATTGATGTAGAAAAACTCTCTGGTGATAAATGGGTTCCTTATGAAACAAATGACCTACAACTAGAATTTGTGCGAATTGATCCGTTCGTTCGCATGACTATGAAGCCAACTGGCAAAGGGCACTATGAAGCAAGATTTAAGATTCCTGATGTATATGGAGTATATCAATTTAAAGTAGATTATACTCGTATGGGTTTGACGCACTTATATAGTACAACTCAAGTGTCTGTTCGTCCTTTACAGCACACGCAATATGAACGATTTATTCCAAGTGCATTCCCATACTATGTCAGTGCTTTTTCAATGATGGGAGGTGTATTCTTATTTTCTTTAGTATTTTTGCATTATCGAGAAGATACAAAAACTAAGTCTGAATAACTTAATTATAAATTAATCGAAGTTTAATGAGACACTTTATATTACATAGAAGTAAAATAAACTGTTATAGATATTTTTTACTGTATACAATTGTATTGTAAAAGAACTATCTTTTTTTACACATACTCTATGTAAATTATATCTAATGTTACTCTTATAAATATTGAAGTTTTGTGAGTCAAACTTAAAATATTGTGAAATAGATCGTACTAATGAAATGAACAAAATTATTAAAGTAACATACGTTTTAATAAATGGGCACTAATATGTAAAATCTCTTTTTTTATGCAATGTGATAGATAAGTTAAATTCATTACACTTGTATCATTGATATTGTGAATAAAAAAAAAGTGGCACTGAATTAATGCTTCTAAAATTACTATTCAAAACAATATATGTATAATAATAATAATAATATATTCCGAATATAAAATAAAATTAAATAATATATAAAATATGTTTAAAACTCAAAATTATAGATAGATAGATATTTTATTTCTCCACTCAGGGTTTAACTCAAAATTATAAATAATTTAAATTCGATTGAAGTCAAGTTAATAACTTAATATGAGACATTATGTACATTATTCTTATTAATTAGAGTGAAGTTTAAAGAGCGACAAATATTTTTATAAACAATTATCAAAAATTAAGTTTTTAGAAAATAATCGTGTCTGTTCGTGTAAAATTGCACGCTCGTACAATTTATAACATCGAAGTCTTCAATTAACTTGAGCAGTACACTTCGAATTTTAACGAATCAAAAGCTAGTGATTGGCCAAATTATTATTGAAAAAAAAAAAATCTAAGAAATGTCGGGTTTCAACATCATATAATTAATAATAAAAATTATGCACATCTAAAAATTTAGATTTCCAAAAATATTTTTATAAATATTCTATAAACATCATTGTGGATTGCTTACCATATCGTAAATATTGTATCAGATTCTTGTACATATAAAGTGCAATACAATTACGAAAAACCGAAGATATTTTTCCTTGGTAAATTACGTTATATACGAAGTATAATAGTTTTCATAATTTCCTTATTAATTTGTAATAGTCAGTTTCTATTATCTTAGAACGTCATAATGCAACCAGAAGAAAATAAACGTAAGGGAGATTTTTTACATCATACAGATAGCCCTGAAAAAATAAGAAAAGTAGGCCAGACTTGTAGTAGATTTGTTGATACTCTAATAGGACAATGGTCAAAGCATACAGGATTGCAGATTTCTTCAATGCAAGTACGTTCGATTCTGAAAGATGTACTTTTATAACTGAAATTATTTTCATTATAATTAACAAATTCAATTTTCAGGCAAAAGATTATAAATCAAGTATAGTTGAAACAGAACAAACGAAGAATCAAGATCTCAAAATACAAATTTTGCAAAAAAAATTACAAGAGGCAGAAGATAATATAATTACACTTTCAACGAATTTAGAAAATGAACTTAGTGTTAAAGACGAAATATCAGAGAAGTTAGATATTAATATCAATCTTATTGTTATATTAGAACATTTCTCATGTCTAATGTACTTTTGTTTCATAGATTGACTTCTACATGGGAATCTATAGATACGATAACGAACTATTGTAATTATATGTCTGAGAGTATGAAAACATTTCAAGAGCATATAAATCATTTAACTACTTTATACAGTAATATAATAGATATGCAAAAAAATACAGTAGAACGACAAGAACAACAACTCTATGATATGAAAACAAAAGGTACGTAATTTAATCACCATAGAGTATATTATAATTTTTACATTGTTAATTTAATTATTAATTTGTTACAAACATAGATGCTAATCATCAAAAGTATATTAATCAAGTAGAAGAAAACTTAGTGATGCAAGAAAAAAAGTAAATACTGTTTTTTTATACATTATAGATATATATTAGTTTACATGAAACTTATTATATATAATAGTCTTACACTTTTAAATATTTTACAGAATACAAGAATTGATTTCAGTAAAACATATATTAGAAGAAGAAGCAAAAAGTTATGAAGAGAAATTATCTTTTGAGAAAAACTATTTAATAACTCTTCATACAGAAGAAAAGCTAAAATTAATAAAGGTATGTTTTCTTATATATTCATATATTAATGTACTATTAATAATAATTCGAATGACTTAATAATATTAATAATGTATTATCTAAGGAACATGAAATGATTATAAATGAAAAGGATCAATTACAATTATCCATAAAAAAAATGGAAGAAAAAACAAAGAATGCAGTAGACTTAATTACCGAAAAGGAAACATGCATTACAAAATTACAAGCGGAAATGAATTCTTACATGTAAGTAAAGGTGCTTATAAGAAAATATTATTGCATTAATTACATAAAATTTTCTCTACATTTTATTTTGTACGTCAGAAATCAGATAACAGCACTTTCATCTCAGAACACAGAATTAATGAAAAATATCGAAAAATTAGAAAAAGAAAAAGAAAAAGAAGCACAAGAAAAAGCAGATGAGGTATTTAATAAAACTAGAATATACAAATTTACACTGTCATCCGTTGATTGACATCAATGTATTTTTAATTTTAATGTAGGTAAAACAATTGTTGGAAGTGATAAGTAAAAACAAAGTAAAAGAGAATGAATTAACTGAAGGTATTGGACAAAAAATGGAACTATGTAAATACCTTGAGAATAATTTATTAGATACTAAAAATAAATTAGAACAAGCAGGAAATACTATACAACATTTAAAAAATAATGAAAATAGTACTATTATAAATCTTCAGAAAGCAATAGAGGCTTTACAAAAAGAAAAAGCAGAAATGTATGCGGAATATCAAACTCAAATTCAGGTATTTATATATTTGTAAGATTAATTGTAAATATTTATAAGGTGTTTTATATTTATTTTCTTTACCTAGCATATAAAACAATCTGAAAAAAAAGTTCAAGAAAAACAGGAAGCTACTTTAAAGGAGGAATTTACAACTACCACTACAGAAATGAAGAATACAATAGAACAATTAAAACAAGATATTACAAAACTTCATAAAGCACTTGAAGAAGCTAAAGCTGAAAATAATACATTGCGGAATAAAAGTTTTGAAATTAAAGAAAATAATAATACGTTAAAAAAAAGTGTTAGTAATATTGCCAAAAATAAAGAAAAAAATCAAATTGAATCTGAGTTAGAAAATAAGTATACAAAGTATCAAAAAGAATTAACTTTGGCTGAACAAAAATATAAAAGTATACAAGTTAAACTTGATAAACAAATGGAAACACAAACAGATATGTTAAAAGTTCCACCATTTTCACATTCTCAATCCCAAAATAATAAAAAGTTACAAAATGTAAGTACTTTTTAAATACGTAAAACCAAATATTAATGTAAAAATAATATAACACTATATTAAATCAAAAGAAGATGAATATAATTCTAACTAATATTTTTTTAGGTAAAGGATAAAGAGGAACTTTTCAATGAATTGCAAAAGTCCTCTTCACAACAAACACCAACACAAATGTTCAATGTTATAGCAAGTCAAGACAATATTACGGTATAATAAATACAATTTGATTTGTAGGAATATGATAGCTTTTATTATTTACTATATGCCTATTTAATATTATATATCAATTATTTCATAATAAATTTTTTCTACTAATTAGGAAACAGAGAATTCACCTGGTGAAAAAAAGTTCTTTAAGTTAAGAAACACACAAGTTCGACGATATGAAAATAAAAAGAACAGAATTATTAGAACATAACATATTTGTTTATGTACATTATCATATGCTTAATCAAGGAGAAATATAAGATTTTTATATTCTTGTAATAATAATATTACTGCACAAACTATTTTGAAGTAATGATTAAAAAAGTCGAAATTTTAATTCAACCTTTTACTCCATTGTTGACATTTTTGTAAATCCAAACAGTGATAGGAGTAAAATACATAAAAATCAGGTCAATTAAATTATATTTGCTAATTGTGTTAAGTCAAATGCCAACCTTCAATAAAATATGTTTAAACATTTGTACAATTCTTTATATAATACATATATAATAAAAAACATGAGAAGTATTGTTTAATATATAACATTTCGCTATATGTGCAATAACAAATTATAATAGATGATAATATAATTTTTACAAGGAAACAAAATATTTATAGACATATTTAAAACTTTTGTAAAAATTTTTGTTTGTTTTTGTGCATATGTAAATTATTTCGTTAGCATTTCTAAACTATCTAAAATTAATACTTATAATCTTTATTGAAATAATTAATCATTCATCAAAGTTGTAGCACTATCCCATTTCATGGATCTTTCTATAGCCATTTTCCACTTAGAATATCTGAGATCTCGTTCTAAACGAAATATAAAAAGATAACATATCGTTAGAACAATGTTTAAATATTCACAAATAATTATGATATAAAATATGTTATTTTTTACCATCTTCTCCTATCGTTGGTGTAAATTCCGTAACTTGCGATGCATCTATATCATTAATATCAATTATACCAATTCCAAGACCTGCCAAAATAGCTGCACCTAAGGCTGTTGTTTCCACCATATTAGGTCTTACTGAAACACAGTTTTATAAACTTGATATTCTTTGAACAAATTTTAATAAACAATTTACTTGCAATTACAAAAAAAAAATATTTGTATGTACCAACGCTTATTCCAGTTAAATCTGCTTGAAGTTGCATCAATAAATTATTTACAGTCATTCCACCATCGACTTGAAGTGTCATTAATTTGGTACCAGAATCTTTTACCATAGCTTCCAAAATATCTCTTGTTTGGAAACATACAGCTTCAAGAGCAGCTCTTATAATATGATACTGTTGTGTATCTTCAGTAATACCACAGATAACCCTAAACGATAATGAAATAATAAAAAATAATTCAATGATTATTTAATTCGATTTACAAAATATATACCCGCGTGCGTCCTGTTGCCAATAAGGGGCATATAATCCAGAAAATGCTGGGACGAAATATACATCTCCGGAACATCTTACACTTTCTGCCATATCTTGTGACTGTGCAAGATTACTGAAAAGTTCTAAATTATCTTTCAACCAGGCTAAAGCAGCTCCCGCTACTGCCACTGATCCTTCTAGTGCATAAATAGGTGGTGATTTTCCTATTTTATAAGCAATCGTTGTTATTAAACCTTGAGTTGAATCAACTTTCTGAAAACAATAAAAAATAAATAGATAATATAGAGCATAAATGATAGTGTCCACAACCACATAATTAATTTATATAATATGTATACCTACAACATTTCCAGTATTATAAAGTAAAAAACAGCCAGTGCCGTAAGTAGCTTTTGCCTCTCCTGGTTTTAAACACAACTGACCTAACAAAGCTCCTTGCTGATCGCCTACACACTATAAAATATGTAATATAATATATTCATAAATACATACAAAAAAAAGCTTTGAACAAAAATTTGTATATACTAATCAGTGTTAAAGGCCATAAGTAACTTACACCTGCAATAGGTATACCAGCCAAAACTTGAGGATTTGAGATAGTAGCATATACTTCAGCACTTGACCTTATTTCTGGAAGGATATGTTGAGGTATTCCAAAAAAACGGCATAATAAAGGATCCCATTTTAAAGTCTCTATATTCATTAACATTGTACGTGATGCATTAGATACATCTGTTATATGTAGATGTCCCTTGGTAAGATTCTAGAAAATAAAAAATATCTAAATGTAAAAATAAGATATTTGAACAAGACAAGTAAAAACAAGACTTCGTCTTATATGATCAGCTTACCCATATCAACCAGGTATCAACCGTTCCAAAAGCACATTTTTTTGCTTCAACAGCCTGCTTTACACGTGATATGTTATCAATTAACCATCGTATTTTTAATGCACTAAAATAAGGAGACATTGGAAGACCGCAAAGAGGTTTTAAATAATGTTTATTTCTAGTTTTATTTGGAATACTATCAAGCACATCTTCCATCGTTGTTGTTGTTCTCATATCTAACCATACTAAAATAAAAAAATAGAAAACAATATATTATTACATATTAATTGAATCATAAGTAGATAATTATATCGATAAATTTTATACCAATAGCATTATGCAAAGGTTCTCCTGTTTCCTTATCCCAGAGTAAAGTGGTTTCTCTTTGATTTGTGATACCAATTGCTTTGATATCTGATGGACTTATGTTGAGATCTGCTAATTTTTCTACTGTTTTTTTTATACATTGTATTACAGCTTGGAGAATCTCCTTTGGATCTTGTTCTACCCATCCTTCTTGAGGATACTTCTGTTTGATTTCAATTTGATGAGATGCTATTACTTTTCTTTGTAAAACATCAAACACCTAACAGAAAACAGAATATTTAAATATTAAAAAAAATTGTTAATAAAATAAGCGCTTATAAAAATGAATATTTGCAAATATATAAATTGGAAAATAACTGTACGAAAAAATTGTCTACAAATATTTGTCAACTAAAACGTATATAATAATCTATATCGTAAATTTTTAAACAATTTCGACATAAAACAAACATATAATTTTGTTATTTAATGAAGAATAATATGCAAGGTGTTTGTAGAAAGAACATTCCCTATAAGCTCCATTATCTATAATATACACACAACTTGTTATTTGTTTCTCAACAACATAACGTTCTACACACGTCATTTAAAGTTTATCCACGCGAATAATTCATAAATAAACAAAAATCAGATTTTTATTAACGTTTTGAGAATATTATAAAAAAACGACTTACCAAAAATCTAGCACTACTCGTACCTTCATCGATCGCACCTATAAGAGGCCCAAAACGATTAGTATTTTCAGGCATTATTCTTAATCGTCGTTCAACTTCCTTTTTCGATACAGAACTATTGTATTTTGACCTACATATAACCTTTATCTATTTAATTACGTAACAATATGCGTAGGTCAAAGAAAAAAAATTGTCACCTACTAATACCTATCTATAATTTAAATAAAGGATGCAAACTTTGTAACGGTGATATGTAATTTATTTTCTAAAAATTGTCCTATACACACATAATTATGCTATAAATGCAACGAGTAATTACACTCTATGCATATGTATTCCTGCATGAAAAACATATTTGAATAAAATCTTCGAAAAACATTTCTACGCATTGTATAGGATCAAATGGGTGGAATTATTTTACGGACATTGGTCAGATATAAAATAACAAACGTGGTAGTGGTGGTAACAATACTCAACTCTTTTTTCTTTCGTTTTCTTTAACGTGCGAGATGTTCAATCTCATAAAGGAAAAAAAATCCTACAGATGGCATAAAAATGTATTGAACTCGATACTATCGATAAGATACCGACGACCCATTTATTTTTCTCTCGCATACATTTTCCACCCTCCAGAGGTCGCTGAGTAACATTTTTAATGATCCTTGGCCACGCGCATGCGTATTGTAAGATATATATATATACATATATATATATATATATTTATTTCATTTTATTAATAACGAAAAAAAATGAATAAACAAAAGCAATTAATATATAAAAGTTTGTCTATTACATATATAATTACTGTTCGATCGTAAACATAATTTCTGATTTCTAAAAGAACAGAATTATTAATTGGAATTATATATATATTTCTTTTATATAATATATATATATATATTTTTTTTCAAATAACGTAATTTCGAAGAAACCATTAAACGTGAATTAAAATAATTTCATTTTTATTGCGACAACAAACTGAAGATTAAATGCGATGATAAGACGACCATCATTTTACTATTATTAAAAGAAGTATTTCATATGGTAACATTAACAAAAAAAAAAGGCAAAAAGGAAAAGAAAGAAAAGTTGTCTGTTCGATTGTATGAGTAAAGTATATTACACGACCAATCGTGATTGTTTGTTTTTTCTTCGAACAAGATCTTTGATTTCCCCACTTCTTTCACTCATCGAGTTATTGAAAACTAAAGATATTAAGTATGCAAACGCGTTCCTATATAAGATGTTCATTCGCTCGGAGAGTGGATATCGTATCTGTATTCTAAGGAGTAAAGATATTCCCAAGAGTAGAGAACGACATATAGTCGTGTATTATCTCGAGATTTGTCTATCCTATTTAATAATTCATATCATCATTTAAATAACAAAATGTCTAGACAATTTTACCAAATCGTTGGAATTCTCGCGTGTTTCCTTATATTCGCCGGCATTTATGGTAAGTCTTTCTTTAATAAATCTATTATACAGTTTTAAAAAAATTATAATAATTCATTTTATTAAAACTTTTTATGCTGACTTAATTCATTAATTATTAATTAACTCGTCGTCGAGTTAATTATTAAAAGATAATTTTTAATGATTATTATATATATATATATATTTCTGCAATATTTAAACCTTGTATTGTACTTGGATGTTCTACTTCCGGTTCGATATTCACATAATTGTGTCATTTTTCAATCAGGCCAAGTATATCTTAATTGAATACATATATTCGTATTTTTATACATTCATAAATATTAAACGAATGTCAATATTTTCCAAGATAAATTTAACGTCATTAAATAACTGTTTTATCAATGATGGGAAAGTCCAATGTGATGCTAATTAGATATGCGAATCCTATCACGTTTTATACGGAATCGCTCGGTGTCCAACGTCAGTTTTAAAACATGCGGTTTTGCTTTAACCTTGAGTATTTAATACCAGCATGTAACACATATTATATCCTGTGTGACAAATATAAAATTATATATAGTATATCTTTTCGAGAAAAAATCCATCCCTTTTGTAGAGAAATCTTTTTAATAATAGAGATCACAATAGACATTGATAATCTTTTTAATAAATTTACCATTGTATTGTCACCGTTTCGATAGAAATCTATCCTTTTCGTTGATTTATATTTTTTTTTTTTTTTTGTTATCTATTGAAATAGAAAACGATCATCGATAATAATAATCATAATCATAAATTTATATAACTCTATTTATAATTAATATTTATACGAATGTAAAATTTTTCTAGCACAAAAGATAAAATAAAATGATCCATAATAAAAATCACTGTAGATACAGTGACGTAATCATATTGTACAACATACTTCTCGTTTTTTTTTTTAACCTTGCCGGTACCTCGTCGTCGTACACAAAATTGGTCATAGTGAACGAACGAAAGTAATGGTAAATCGGGAGAGAAGAATAAGGACGAAGAGAGTAACCGTGTATATGATTTATATACTACATGACACACACATATATACCTATATAGAGTTGTCAGATGATTTCGTCTTTCGTTTCTTCTTTGTCATACATGCACCCACACGTATGTCATTGGTGCGACTTTACATTACCATAATTTATAAGTTTTTGTATACTCAGGATATATAAGGATCACACTTGAGTATTCACAGGTCTCTCGCCCACTTCTATTTTTTTAAAAATAGATAGAGAAAATGCCTTGTAATGCCATGATTATAAATTTATATCATAATTTTTACAATACGTAAAAAGGATTGTATAAAGATCTGTAAGATGACGAAGAAAAAGTTGTATCGAATCAAAAGAAAAAGCTGAAAGACGTTAATGATATTATGACAATTAACACATTGCGTACAGTTCACGAGATATCTCGTGTTTAGCAAATTGAACGTTACGGACGTTTGTTCACAAAATGTTTTTGTTACTTTACCAGGGTAACGAAAAATAAATGATCAGCGTAATAACTGATTGTTGACATTCCTAGCATGTAGAAATGATCAAGCATGCTTCTGGAGCGTCGAAAATTTGAGGGCTTTGAGAGTAGATTGACCGTTTGGCACGCCGTACGCAATGTGTTAATAATATCATGATCAATCGTTTGTGACTTTGTATCAAAATACATTTAAAAAATATATTTTTGAGGCTTCGTGTAAGTTCAATGAACTACGATCGATCAATCGATCCCTCGACTCTACTTTTATCCTTGATGAGACTATGAGGATGCGATACGATCTTCAACTTGTCCTATCAAGGTCCTCGTCTTACCAGATCCACTTTCTTTTTTTTATAGACGCGTACGTCACTATATAAAATAACTCGTCCTCTGATGAGTATTCTTAATGGAATTATTTCGAAGTGAAAAAAATTCAATGCTTCTATCGATTCGGAGATTAGAAAATAAGAATGTACCAGACGTAGAATTTTCAGAAACGATGCGAGGTGATAACTATGGGAAGATAAAAACCAGTTTAACCAGATTCGGTCTTTGGATTTTATTGAACCACTTCTCATGATGTTCCTATCGTATATTTATAATTAGTGGACAAACTGGATGCAAGCGATTCGCTTATTTTTTGTTTTTGAAATTCAATGTCACTTTTGCAATAAACTTAAAAAATATTTTTATCTGAATAAAAATATTATTCGGATAATATTTTAAGTCTTGAGTCAACCTATACAATAAAGACAAAGAGAAATCTTTTTAGAATACAAATATTTATGTGTGGCTTTTTTTTTTTAGCACAAGATACGCCGGTTTCGATTTCCAAGGTATGTTTAGGATGCATTTGTGAAGCTGCATCAGGATGCAATACGACGCTCGGTTGTAACGGTGATGTATGCGGCCCTTTCCGCATAACTTGGGCTTATTGGGCTGATGCTGGTAAACCAACTCTAAACAACGAAGCGAATACTGCCGAAGGCGGTCAGTAAATATTTTATAATACATATTTTATATACCTATATAAATACATATGTTTCAATTTGTATTATCGTCAATTTATATATAACTTTTTTTTTTATATACAGCATATGCAAATTGCGTTAACGATGCATTCTGTGCTGCACGCACAGTAGAAGGTTATATGAACAAATTTGCTCGAGTAAGTACTATGAATAAACTTCTACATTTATTTTTATATTCAGAAATATTACAAATTTTAATTTATTTGTTACACTTTATAGGATTGCAATGGTGACGGTGTTATTAATTGCAACGATTTTATTCGTATACACCGTAATGGTAGAAACGCTTGCACGACTCCATTGAATAGCAAATACGAAAACATTTACAATCTTTGCATGCAAATGTATGGTTAAGATTTTATACAAATTTATACAAAAGTAATAAACTGATATTATTTTACACGTAAAGTAAACGTTTCAGGATGTAAAATTTGGACGTATTTTTATGATTATTTTAATTATTTACACATACGCCATTTATTATGATTATTTATAAAAATCCTTAAAATAATATTTTACATTCGCGATTTAATAGTAGTTTGTCAACTTGGTACGCTCGTTGCTTTATAAGTGCACCTTCTACTTCCATTACTTTACAAGATTCAATATTATGAATAAGGAAATGATTTATAAAAAGTCTAAGACTTTCTCTAAAAGTTTGTAATAAAGGAGATAAAGATATCCTTTCAAATACTTGTAGGCAGTCTTCTTCATTCTTGCAAAGAAATATACCTATCATAATCTGCCTCACAAGTTTCATCGTTTGTTTGTCCAATTCAGCAAAATTTAAGACCTATAAAAATATTTTTTATTATTTTAATATAAGTATGTATTAAATATAAAAGACAATACACAAATATTCAGTATTACCTTTAAAATTGAAATAGATAGAGATCTCTGAATAAATAGGTGTGTTAAAAACTTGGCTAAGTTCGCTAATTGTTTTACTTCGTAATTATCTAATATTTTAAATTTGTCCCACAACATATACTGTATGGTCAACTAAAACATAATATTAGTAACAATAAATACATATGTTTTGTAATTTGTATAAACTAAGTTTTTTATGCTTATTTTATATATACTTGATATTTCCTGTCACAAACACAGAATCTTTCTGCTAATACCGCATAATAAGGATTAAATTTCTTTTCTTGCAGACAACAGTCCATTAAAACATATATTATTTCTCTTTCTTGTTGATCTGTTAAACCAAGATGAGAAAGTTTTTCAAAGGCATCTAAGTAATCCTCTGCTGTCATTAAAATACAGAAAATATTTCTTCTAATATCCGTATTCATTCTTTGTTTTCGCGCTAAATCAAGAATATTTTGACTGAACATTGCTTTGTTCCCTTCCATAACCTTCTTTCCTTCATCCAAATTTCTATTACCGGACCATGCACATCCTACTATCCACCACTTTCCTCTTTCATCAGCTAAATATGTAAAAGTTTTAATAAGTATATTACAATTTATTTTATAATTTAATCATATGATAATTCGATATAAAATAAATAATTTAAAAAAATTACCTTTCAATAAATCTTCCAAAGAAATATTTAACTTCACTATACTTTTACCTTTGTGTATGAAACTTTTCATAAGCTTTTTTAAATGCTCTGTATGAGATGGATCATATTGAGGTATCTTGTTCACATTATTATTTTTTATCGCCATTAAAATGTCTAACATAAATTTCACTCGTGGACTATAAGAATACAATAACATTTAAATAAAATTCTTAAAAAATTAGAAAACAAAATGATACTTACTTGTCAGATTCAATATTACTTGCTACTTTTTGCAAATTTAATATAAGTTCTTTTAATGCAAGTGGATCATCCTTTCTTAATGGAAAACCTGCAGTTTTTAAAATGAGTAATATCAACTCGATTTCTTTTTCCTCAAATTTGGAAGAAAGCTTGTCTAATATTTGATAAAGAAGTTGATGGTTATAAACCTGGATTGAATATATTCAAATAAAATATTTTATTAAACTCAAAATAAAATATGTTTGTAGTTGTCTTACCTTAAAATTATATAAATGCGATAACAATAAAACTAAGTTATCCAATTGTTTATCTTCTACAGTGTGCTGTACTTTTAACATTTCATCAAACTTTTTAATAAATGTTAATAAGAAATGAGCACCTACTTCAGTACCTACATTTGCATGTAAAATTGTAATTAACATCATATGCTCACAAATCAAACGATCTGGAGTTAATACTGGTGAAATCAAGGCTTGCATTACTAATTCTGATAAAATAGTGTTCATATCGTTACGACTATTACACATATACAACTCATCCACCTAAAATATTTAATATCATCAATGTTAATAATATTCTTATTAATCAATTAGCCACTAAAGAATAAAATATCATCATGAAATTTATTGTTTATTTACCTGATTGGCGATAATATGCATGTTGCTTTCTGCTAATCTATTTAAAAGACCTTTCAGTTGTTTCTTCAGTCTACATCGTTTTTCATTATTATCCTGCGTGCTTTCTAATAGTTTCTTTTGTGTTACAGATGATACATTGTTTACAATATTACCTTTTTTATCTCTAGTTCGACCATAAATATCTTCCCATAGATCATCATTATCAAAAGACTCCTGTGAAATATCTGTTTGAATATCATCTATACTTTTATCTGACAATAGATTTGCCTCATCCTCCTCATCACTTTCCTTTATTGAATCTATCATTTCATCCTGCTTTTTTTTCTTAAATTTGTTTTTATTTAGCATTACTTGAGCCTCTATAAAGAATAATTACGAATATTTACTTTCTTATATAACTTTGAATAAATTAAAATAGTGATCAAAAATTTTTATTTATACCATGCTGCTCATCATTGGACCAATCATTCTTATCACGATTTTTAATATCTTTTGTATCATCACTTTCCATAAACATTGCAATATCTTCTTCAAGATCTTTGTCTCCTTTACCTTTCAATAATTGCTCTTCCATTTCAACTACCTGTTTCCTATTTTTATCATCACAAAATTCTAAAAGATCTATCACAATACGTTAAGGAATATTAGATACACAATTATTACATCCCATAAAAAATTATGTATATCAAAAAAAAAAAAACAATAAATTTAACAAAGGATACAATCTAAACCATCGTTTAAAAAAGACTTAGGAATTGTATTGCTTTTCCGCTTATTTAACTTTAGTCGTTTTTCTAATTGTTTTATCATCTTATCTTCATTCTCATTATCAATAGTTAAATTCAATTTTTTATCCCTCTTCCTTTTTTTCTGTTGCTTCTTCAATTTCTCATTGGCATTATGCTTGCTATTATTTTGATGTAATTCGTCATGACTTTCTTGTGATTTTGTTACGTTCTCTTTCATCCTATCAGGATTTAAGACATACCTACCAGGAATTTGTTTTCTATTTTGATAGAACATTGCCTTCTTTGCTTTTTTTTCCTGTCTTTTCTCTTTACGTATTTGTTTACGTGTTTTCTCAGATGGTTTGCTCTTTTTGATATTTGTATTCTTAAATATTAAGTTTTTTCGTTTTACAGAAACCATGTTTTATTTTATACTCGCTATCAAATTTCTACACGTAATTGATATAACTTTAATTTTTAATTATAATTCATTCATACATACATATTTTACATACATATATATTTTTTGTTTTTATACATATTTTGTGTTTTTTATATACACATTAAAGGCTGACTTTGAGGTTATATATACGACTACACGTGTAGTTGATGAAATCACATGCCATATGGCAACGTTTCAAAAAGCAAATTTCAAATAACCGACGCAACAAGCATTTTATTATTATGAAATCTCATGCGCTCTTTCCTTTTTATTCGTAGCTATAATTGGTGGACATTTCTACATAGAGCCAATCGGGATGACGTGAAACATAAATATATCATGGTAACATTTCATAGAAACTACGATGCATTACTATAATTACTGAGATTTCAAAAGTTATCTATAGAATTCATTAAATTAGCATGATTCTTTTTTTTTAAAACATTTGTTCTTTTAAAAAAAATATGAAATATTGTTATTTTTAAAAAATGACCTTTTAAAATTTCCAATTCAATTGCATTTCACTTTACGAATTTAGACTACATTTTTGTTATTAATAGAATTATTCTATATAAAAAAAATCAATTTTATTTTAACATTCAATTCTATTATTCAAAAATATCAATTTATTATCATAGTTGCAATATTATTTAGATGTATTCACTGATTCGCAGTTAACTTGGCACCATTTGGCACTGTGCACTGCGCACAATTGTGATTTGACAAGAACTAAAACGGGTCAAGTAATATCTTGAACATCCGCAACTAAAGATTGAGGAAGTTGGGTAAAGCAATGATGATATCTTAGTATAAGTGTAGGTAAGAAGTTTGTAAAATGACATTACTATTACTTTTATATATTTGGTATTGCACTTTTTTTTCTGTATAATAGATATATATGTTAATACTTCTAAATTAGTTTCTATATGTTTTTTATTTGAGTTATTTCACAAGCTTCTACTTATATAAAATATAATCTTTATTTATATTATGTAACAAAATTTAAATAACACTCAATTTAAGGAAAATGTTGAGACATTCAGTAGTGAGAGCCTCAAAGCTCTCATGTGGTAGATTGGGGATTCATACATCTCCAAAATTACAGCAAGAACTCGTAGAGCTTTTCATAGATGATAAGCCTGTTCAAGTTCCGCCAGGAACAACAGTCTTACAGGTAGATTTCTATATTTTTTTTTGTGACTCGTTTTGTCAGATATTATATAAACTGCAACAATAAATTATGATTACATATTACAGGCTGCTGCAACTGTTGGAGTAGAAATTCCTAGATTTTGTTATCATGAGCGTCTTGCTGTAGCTGGAAATTGTAGAATGTGTTTAGTTGAGATAGAGAAACAAGTAAAAGTAAGCCAATATTTTATATACATTTATATAAAATGTTGCATGTAAAGGAAGAAAATATAAAATCAATTTTATATTTTATTTAGCCAGTCGCAGCTTGTGCCATGCCTGTAATGAAAGGATGGCGAGTAAAAACTAATTCTGACTTAACTAGAAAAGCACGAGAAGGTGTTATGGAATTCTTGTTGGTGAATCATCCTTTGGATTGTCCAATTTGTGATCAAGGTGGCGAATGTGATTTGCAAGATCAAAGCATGGCTTTTGGCGGTGACAGAAGCAGATTCATTGATATTAATTTCACTGGGAAGAGAGCAGTTCAGGATAAAAATATGGGTCCTCTGATTAAAACAGTGATGACCAGATGTATTCATTGTACAAGATGCATTAGATTTGCTTCTGAAGTTGCTGGCATTGATGATTTAGGAACAACAGGTCGTGGAAATGCTATGGAGGTTTGCATTAGAATGTATAACTCCAAAAAATATAATTTACAATGTCATTAATATTGAAGAATAGAAACAAACATTGTGTCAATTGCAATACAGGTAGGAACATATGTTGAGAAAATGTTTTTATCAGAACTATCCGGTAACATCATTGATTTGTGCCCTGTTGGAGCTTTAACAAGCAAGCCATATGCTTTTGTTGCTCGTCCTTGGGAAACACGCCGTACAGATAGTATTGATGTCCATGATGCAGTTGGTAGTAATATAGTTATTGCTCATAGAACTGGAGAAGTTTTAAGGATTCTACCAAGAGTAAATGAGGTATATATAGTTTCATATATTTCTGTGTCCGATAAATATAAGAGAGTCATATTTTTTAAATATCTTATATTACTTTAATAGGAAATAAATGAAGAATGGTTGTCTGACAAGTCTCGCTTTGCTTGTGATGGCTTAAAATGTCAAAGGCTTATAACACCTATGATCAAAATTAATAATAAACTAGAAAATGTTCACTGGGAAGAAGCACTTGTTGCAGGTAATTATTAAATTCGTTATGCCTACAATATTCATTTTATAGTTTCATTAATGAAGTGTCTCTTTTTTCTTTTAGCTGCAAGGGAAATATGTTCTGCATCAAATAAATGTGCCGCAATTGCTGGCAAACTTGCAGACGCAGAAGCTCTTGTAACTTTGAAAGATTTTATAAATAAATTAGGAAGTGAATCACTAGCAACAGAACAGAGTTTTCCAAAAGATGGTGCTGGTATTGACTTAAGAAGCAATTATCTTTTGAACAATACTATAGCCAAGATCGAAGATGCAGATGTTGTTTTATTAATTGGTACAAATCCAAGATATGAAGCACCATTAGTGAATACTCGTCTTAGAAAAGGATATATTCATGGTGAACAAACTATTGCTTTGATAGGTCCTGACGTAGACTTAACATATGATCATGAGGTATTCAAAAATTAAAATATACTATATGTGTATAAATACTTTAGATGAATATTTGTTTTATAAAGTACAAAATATATTTCAGCATTTAGGAGATTCGTTAGATATAATAACTCAATTAAAGAGTGGTACTCATCCATTTTGCTCAACTTTAAAGAATGCTAAAAAGCCACTCATTATCTTAGGTGCAGAGCAGTTAACTCGAAAAGATGGAGCTAAAATTCTTGCTGAGACACAAGCTCTAGCTAAAGCTTTAGAAAGTACTTCCAAAGTAATAACTCCTTAATGAATCATAAAATTATACTATTATAGTAAAAGTAAATTATAATTACACAATTTTTTTGTTATTTAAGATCAGCGGAGAATGGAAAGTATTGAATCTGCTTCATACAAATGCATCACAAGTAGCAGCATTAGATATTGGTTATAACTCAACTGTAGAAAAAATTAAACAAGAACAACCAAAAGTATTATTCCTTTTAGGAGCAGATGATGCAAATATTACAAAGGAAAATTTTCCTAATACGTTCATCATTTATATAGGTATATGCAACTTAATATCAATTATATCAATTAATAGCATTAAAGCTTATTATACAAAAACATATTACTAACATTGATATTACAAATATAGGTAGTCATGGTGATCAAGGAGCTACTATTGCAGATATTGTGTTAGCTGGTGCAGCATATACTGAAAAAAATGCTAGTTATGTTAACACAGAAGGACGTGCACAACAAACTTGTGCAGCAATTACACCTCCTGGTATGGCACGTTCAGATTGGAAAATTATTCGTGCTCTTTCCGAGGTAATTATGTGTTTGCATATTGCAGATATATTTATATTTTTCTAATATTGATACTATAAGTGATTTTATATATGTACTTTTTTTTTCAATTTGGTATACAACATTAAAATGTTTGTTTCTTTTGTACAGATATGCAATATGACTTTACCTTATGATGATTTAAATGATGTACGATTAAGATTAGAGGAAGTTTCACCGCATTTAGTTAGATATGGCGATTTGGAACCAGCCAATTTCTTTGCAGAAGCATTGGAATTATCTAAGGTGTGTATGAGGGTATATATTTACTAAATGTTTATTAAATAATATATAAATAATACTTTTATTTTAATGCTAATATAGGAAACAAAAGGTTCATTCCTACCAGATCCAATAAACGTAAAACAAAAATCATTGGATCAATTTTTCATGACTGATGCTGTGTCACGTGCTTCTCCAACTATGGCTAAATGCGTTCAAGCAGTTATAAAACAGCGTCAGAATGAAATATAAATGGTAGCATTACTATGTATATGAGTAAAGTTGTATAATAATAGAGAAACAATAACAATTTCAAGTTGTTATTAACAAAGCATGGCTTTATCACTTTAAAATATATCCATTCTGTTACATAATAGTCCACAGATTAAATTATTTTAAAGCTGGATACCAATTTATGTGTATCTGTAGTCATTGATCCTAAAAGAATAAATAAACATGATAATTAAACAATTCAAAGTATACCATACAATCCCCTTTGTTATGTTTAAAGTATGATGCAGTTTTTTTATTCTTAGATGATTCCATTTTTATTAATAAGACAAAATAACAATTTTAAATGAAATAAATAAGTTAACCATTTGGATTTAGATAACATACAGTTTAATCATAATCTTATTAACAATCTTACCAAATATTTATTTTCATAATTATAATACTTTAATTACTTGATTCTGGTAAATCATCAGTATCGAGATCTGCAGAACTTTCATCTGATTCCACCTACAAATAAATTATCAATTAATTTTTAAATAAATATTATAAGGCATAAATAATCTTAGAATTTAAATTACATAGAAAAAATTGATATATGTATATACAAAATTAATACCTTCTCTCCCAAAGCAATAAGCTTTTCTTTGTACATCGAGATTTTACTGTCTTGATCTGTTAAGAGTTCCAGAAGATCTTCCTGATCTTTCTTTAATTTTTCAAGTTCTTCTATCTTTTCTTTTAACTTATCCTCAAGGATAGATTCTTTTCTATTTGTATCCTTCTGTTTATATTCTTCTATTGTTAAAGCATGCTTAGCTAAACTTGTTTCCAATTCTACCACTATGTCTTTAAATCTATCAAGTTCTTTTTTCGAAGAACATGAATTATTTGCACAGGGTACAGCTGGTTTTCCATCACATAAATTTGTTTGTGCAGCACGAAGAACTAAATTTTGATCTTTTAAATAACTGACAGTATTTCTAAGTTCGTGTACATGGGACTGCGCATAATTAAAATATAATTTATAAATATATTAAAAATCAATTCTGTGTGTGTGTGTTATTTATTATTCATACATACTTCTAATTCTTGTTTTTCTTTCATGAGGGTATCCACAGTTTGATTTAATTTTTGTATTTGTATATCTTGTTCTCTAATGAGATCTTTGTACTGTGTAACTAAAGTACAATCGGCTGGTGCCAATACTGTCATTTGATTTTTTTGTTGTATACTACTCATATCTGATACTGACTTTATTACTGCTCCTAATTTATTTCAAATCAAAAATGATTTTAATTAAATACAAATTCCAAACTTTAATATCATTATAAAATCAATTGTGATATACCTTCTAAAGTTTTTATTAATCTACAAAATTCATAATCTAGCAAAAGTTCTGATGGATTTTTTGCTGCAGGCTGAGGATGTTTCAATGCCCGAGAATAAACCTCGTGTCTGGATATACCACCAATAATATCCTGAAATCTTTCTAGGCCAATTCTATTTTCTATTAAATTACATAATTTTTCCTAAAAATAATAATGCTTTAATAATATAAATGATATACCTAACATCATGAAATTATTATACCTTTGTATATGCTTGTACATTGTTGTCATTAAAATGTACACACAAACCAATTAAAAGGGCACACATGTTTTGGAATAAAGTCTCCTGTAAATCATCATTATTTTCTTGCGATGATAAAAGAGTTGTTAAATATGTAACGGAAGAATCAATACTTAAGAAGGCCTTCACTGCAACAGGGCAATGAGCAGTCCATCTACAGAGTAGCATTACTAGGCCTAATTTAGACTGAGTTTTGTTTTCTTGTTGCAACAACAAAATGCACTGTTGCATTAAAGTAACTGGTGGTTTGCCAATATTAGTAGCAAGAAGAACTCTCAAGAGCTCTTCTTTTTGAACATTATTATTAATCAGTGCATGAGATAATGCCACTGCAGAGAACCAATTTGAAAGTGGATCTGGAGAAAATAATCCTCCACACAGCAACTGTCCTACCAACAGGTTTCGAAACTATTTTTAATCTCTAAATATGTACTTTTAAGAACTAAATATATTGAAAAGAACATTTTTGTCTAATGAATTATTCAATTTTAAATATAGTTTTAGATTAAATATAACATGTATTAAACTCTTAATGAAATATAAAAGTTAGTAATAATGTTATTCAGCAAACCTGTTGTTAAAGATGGTGCTTCATTGCCTTGAGGTAATAAAGTTTGAATTAATTGAGCTTGTCCTATTTCATTTTTATAAAGGAAACATTGAAAGCAATATAGTACAGAGCACCTTAGAAGAAATGGTTGTTTCTCATTTACCATAGACATTAATAAAACAACAATTGCAGGTCTGTAATAAAATAATTTTAGAATTTTTAACAATAGCTTTTGTTTCATACATGTAATTATTACCTTGGAGGTACACTAGGTGCCATAACACTTGATAAATATTCTTGATTAATAGTGTTTCCTCTAATAACTTCTGCTACAGCATTAATCATTTCTGTTAACACATCAGCTGGTATTCCACTGGCCATTAGTATATTGCATAAAGCTTGTAATAAACCACAAGCATTCATATTTTTTTGACAAGCAGCTAATGCCTTTAAATATGGCCCAAAATTTAATGTAACACTATTTATGATATCATATCTCTATCATTGTATTATTTATAAATACCTGAGCAGGACAACTGGGTGCTACCAAAGCACGAATAACCTGTATCATACAATGCACATTGGATACTTTTTGTGGACTCCAACCTATCAGATTATCATCTATTTCTGTTTGCATTTGGAACATGGGTGTTAATCTCTGAATGTAACTACCTATTATAATTTTATAAAAAAATTATTCTCTCTAATCTTCTATGTTCCATTAAATATTATAGAATATACAATAACCTTCTTTAAAAAAGGTCTGATTGCTTATGTTTCCTCTAAGAAGATTTAACATCAGTAATAAGCAATCTTCCACAACTATACCACCTTCAGCTCCACCTTCTTGCATGATAACATCAAAAATACGATCAAATGCATTTTCAAAGGCCACAATTTTTTGAATGTTCGCATTGCCTTTTGTTAATTGTATCAGTAATAACAATACCTAAATACAGATAGTATTGTTTATAAATTATTAATAGTATAAATTATATACTATAAGTATTTATAAATGCTAAATGCTTAATATATTTACAGATATCTTTAAATAACACATACATCATTTCTTATAACTTCTCTACTATCACAAAGAAGATCCATTAGCTTTGAAACTCCCATTGGACTAACCAAAATGATTTCTTGAATTTCTTTTGGCCTATTAGCTAATAAATTTGTAAGTAATTTTAATGCTGGCCATCTAACTCTAAAGTCAAATTCTTCTAAAAATGTTAGAACTAATCCAACACTATCTGGCTGTTTAATGAATATCTCAGTGAACTGTTCACCTATTTTATTTTTTGGTCCATGTTTGTCAACTATAAAAATAAATATAGAATTTATAATACTATAACAACTTATCATAGTAAGATCGTATTTTACCTCACCTTCCTCACTAAATGTTTCAGGATTTGTTATATTACAAAGAGTATCCAATGCTAAGCCGATGATTTCACAATCAGTTCTATCCATTTCTAACACTTGCCTTAAGGCATCCATTCCTTGTGCACCAACCTCCACACGATAAGTGCGGGATAAAGCTTTAAGAGCACGACATGCATCTCTTCTATCATCGAGTAAAGTAGATGATAAAAGTCTGTTCACTAACTTTTCCACCTGTATATTAAAATACATATTATCAAAATTGAAATAATTTTTTATATGACACAAAAATATTTAGAACAAACATATACTACATCTTGATTGTAAATGTAATGATTAAATTTATTTTTTAAAATAAGAAACAAAACTTGTTGCTTTGATAAGTAATCATAAGGTTATCCGGTATAAATATATATATATCATGTATACCGTCTCAGCACCCGATGGCTGGTTTCCAGACGGCGTAGAACCCAGAACAGATTTTAAACTACTTTTAAAATACTCCATCTCGTTAAGAGTTAATTTTTGAAGATATACTCTGTTAATACATGTCACGCTAAGTAATCATCACAAATTGGCATCTTGCATCTTAGTAAACGACAACTCTTCCATATGACTCCTATGTCAAGATCAGTGTGTCGATATCACATATCTACGTGGAGTGGTCCACGTGTAACCATAGCAAATTTAAAAACATTTATATCCCTAAAAGAAAAGAAATTTATTTCTTTGGTAAGAAATTAGTTGGTAATAAAATTTCATCGAGTCTCTTCATCAACATAATTATTAGCATCTTCAATATCTTGTAATTTTAATTCGATCATTAATCTAAATTCTTTCAATAATATCTTGGTATGTAATCAAAAAATTTAAACGATACTGATATCACATGTGATAAACGTATCAAATCTGTTTCCTCTTTTTAACGCTATACGGCGCTAGTTTTTCTTGAATCTTATATATAGTTTGTACATCTACTACAAGATATTATAGCAGAATATAGTAGTGTCATTAAAATTATATTGTTGCTGATTTAAATTCAGATGGCTAAGTATAAGAACAATGTAATATTATTTAACTTTTTCAAAAAATATCTCTTTATCGGTTATCTATTTAAACAATATAAAGTGTTTATACAATTATCAAACAGATTTTATTCGACGACACAAAACTATAAAAAATAAGAAGAAATGGGTATATTAACTAATCCTAGAGCAGGCACAGGAAATATGATAAAATTGATCTCGAGAAATGAGAAACAATTATGTTTCTTGCTTTATATTAGCGGTGTTATATATACAATGATGCTAGCAGTACCAATATTTAATGATCGTAAAAATAATTTTTTAGTTAAAATTATAAATTAATGATCCCGTCAATTAAAATCATTGTTAATTCAAATTTATTTTATTTTAGATACTTATTTCTCTGAAAATGCTTTATTGCCTGGATTAGTAACAAAAGAGAGCAATTTAGATCAAACATCAAAACAATTTTATGATGAATTATTACATGAAATGAAAAGATATCCAGATAGTATGCCTTATGCATGGCTGTCAGCAAAATTTAATCAACTTTATCTTGACACTTTCATCCATAATTTTTCACTGATATATCCGTTTAATCAACAAAAAGTAAATAAATGAAGTTTCTATATAATCGCATAGTTTCAATATCAAAAGTAAATGATAACATTTTTAGTTTACAGGACAAAATATTTATGGAATAGTTAGAGCACCCAAAGCAGCAAGTACTGAAGCAATTGTTGTCAGTGTACCTTTTAGACCTATTAATAGTGTTTACTTAAGTACAGCACCTTCTGTTGCATTGCTATTAGCACTTGCTAAATTTTGCAGAAGTATATTTTTTTAAATCGATATAATTATGATAATGCCATTATACAAAATGTATATTATGGATTTTTTTAGAACAAAAGTATTGGGCCAAAGATATTATTTTTCTTGTAACTGAATATGAACAATTAGGTATGCAGGCATGGCTAGATGCTTATCACGATGTTACAAGTGGTCAAGAAGGTATATTGGTAGCCGGTGACTTATCTGGCCATGCTGGCTCTATTCAGGCTGCCATTAATTTAGAATTACATGCAATGAAAATTTCATCTATAGATGTTAAGGTATAGTTTCTAAAATTACTTGTATATTCAATTTTAATTTCTAATATCTATTATTTAAAAAGGTGGAGGGATTAAATGGACAATTACCCAACTTGGATCTTTTCAATCTAGCTCAAAGTATGATTTCCAAAGAAAGCATTCAAAAAACATTCCAACGTAGAGCTGATTGTACTGATTCAAATAAGTTGAAAAAATGGTGGTATAATTTTAATACATTAATGATGATGATAGCTACTCAAGCTACTGGTATACCAAGTGGAAATCATGGATTGTTTCACAGGTATAGTATTTTGTAAAGTTATAAGCATTTTTGCATAATATAAATATATGTTATATCTGTTTTACAGATTTGGTATTGAAGCTGTTACTTTAGAAGGATTTAACAAAACTGGTAAAAATTCAGAAGCAAATTTTTATCAAGTCGGCCGCGTAGTAGAGAGTATGGTACGCTCGCTAAATAATTTATTAGAACGTTTTCATCAATCGTACTTTTTTTACCTTTTACCTTCAACATCCAGATATGTTTCAATAGGTAAGTTAAAAAAGTATATTTTATAAATTCGCTTGATACTAGTTTATCCAATTTCTATACAATTATTTGCAGGTGTATATATGCGTCCTTTAATACTAATGGTAGCAAGTCTTCTTATAAAAGCATTTTCTATATGGCAAAAACTCCAAGCTCCAGTAGTTCGAAATGATGAAAACAACTTACAAGTTCAAAATGTTAAAGTTGGTATTTTTTGTGAATCATTATGTACCATTACCGTTTAATCTGATTATATTATGAATTAAATATTCTTTATAGGCAAAAAAATTCGATATTGGGAATATTGCTTCAGAAATATTATGGGCACACATATTTGGGGTATGTTTGCTTTTATCCCCACAAATATTTACTTCAATTGGTAGACAAATGGGGAATTTGCGTACAGAAGATTCTATATATTTTGGTAACGCTATGGCTACAGTTTTAACATTTTTATGGCCTTTGACTTCAAGAAGGTAAGATAAATATTACGATTTAATAAACAATTTTCTATATAAATATTTTCTGTTTCAGAGTAGTAAGATATGAAAAAACATTATTGCTTTCTGTGATTGCATCAATGGAATTAGCTACAACTCTTATATGTTCTGCAATGTGTAATTTTTCACTAGCATTATTAGCAGCATCTGTATATGTGCCGGCTGTTTTGTTTAGTAAACCAAGGCAAGAATCTGTTCTGGGGTAAGTTTTGTTAGAACATAATTATATGAATATAATAATTATATATTTTTAGTTATATTAATACTATAATAACGATTTGTGTATATTATTTTGTTATTAGGTTCAGAATTTTGGTGTATGTATTATGGATTTTACTTCATCCATTTATTGCATCATCTATTGTTATTTTAGGATATACGTATGTGCACTTTCCAGAAAAATCCTTGTTGTCTCTTATATTTAGTGGATATCATGCTACTAAGCAAGCATTTGTATTCAGTATTATTGATTCTATGATTTATGGAAATTGGTTTTATAGTGTAACTATGACCGTAATGCTTCCTATTTGGTTATTATTTTGGAATATTATATGTCTTAAAAGCACATCATAATAAATTTCTAGTAAACTCTTTATAATTTAAAATAATGTTTAAAAATTTGTGGCTATAATGATAAAGAAGTAATAATTCCATATACTGTTTTCTTTATTTGATATTTATAAATACATATTTATTTTACTCTTTTTTGTTATATCATTTATATTCTTAATTTGTTTATTTACAAAATAATTGCAGAAGTAAAATATTTAAATAGTTTTCAAATGAAATAAATTAATTATTCTTTCAATTGTTATAATTATCAACAAGTATACATTAAATATCTTATTTTCGTCATCTTTCTAATCGTACTGTTTTCAAGCATGGTTTACCATATCTTTTTTCTGCCTCTTGAACAAAAGCATTTTCCATTTGTCTTACAATTTCATTAAAAAACAGATTAGACATATGAGAATGAATGATTGATTTAAATTCAAACGATAAAGAAAAATCTATTACACATGTATTTGTATTATTTTTTAAACCTGGACTAAAAATCCATAATGTTTTCAAATGATCAAATAATATACCGTCAGTACAATCTGCTTTAACAAGACGAGAGGGTACCATTGATACTTCAGAAGTATAGCTTTCTGTAAGCGGAGGAAATCCTATAACTAGATTAGCTTTGAGAAAATTTTCTTTTTTATAAATAATGTCTGACTTCTTACAAAAAGGTACAAATTTCTTATAATTCTCTACATCTGCTACCACAGTGTAAATTTGTTCCATTGAAAACCTAAAAAGAGAATGTATTTTTCCAGTAAATTTTTAACATTTAGCTTTTACTCAAATGCCAAACATCAATTTACTCATTCAACTCATGTCTCGTATACAAATATATTTCAAGCTATCATTTGGATTTCTTCATATTTAAACATGTTGCAAAACAATAAACAAATTTTTTCATTCAGAAAGCAAATTAAAATTGCAAAATATGCAAAAAGTTCGAAATTCTTAATATATAACATTTATATATATATATATATATATATATATATATATATATATATGAATAACTCCTGAAAAAAGTGAATATAAACAATCGAAGAATTAACTTTCCTTAACAATAGAAACTAGTTCAGTTGATTATTACATCACAAGTGAACATCATAACTCTGTTAAATATTCGTGTATTTTTATTATTTTCAATTATATATTATTTATTATTATTTATATTTATTATTTTATTTCTTTAAATTATATTAATGTTAATATATATAATAAATTTACTCTTTTCTTATTTTTTCTACAACATATTTAAATTTAAAAAAATCGAATTGATTATTGAAGAGATTTCAAGTAATTCTTATTTATAATGTAAAATTAAATGCGAAATTTAATGTCGAAAATGACACGTACATGCAGCAAATGGAAAATGCTCGATTTAAAGAATATATACTACATAATTGTACGAAATTATAACAACAATAAAACAATAACTTATGTAATATTATATGTACTCACCCGATAAGTTTCCGACCTTCATACTCTTTTAATTTGCCAGACTGCTGTGCCACATTTTTAATACTGACTTTTATGTAATTATGTTTACATTGTAAAATACGTTGTTCGATCGCGAAAATATGTCTGAAATAATGATCAAAAGTTAATTATATTGTATGATCGATTTCATATTATCAATTTCATGAAATTACAAACGTAATTATTTTGTAATTCTGGCGCGAATTAGTTAAAACATGTAATTTATTTAACATATGTACATTCAGAAATTCTCTTCTTCCTCTCAACGATCCTTTTTTCACGATAGATTAGAGAATAGAAAAAATAAGTATATGAATAACTTGTAAATAAATTTAATTTTTTCTAACAGATAAAATAGGTGAAAACATCAAAATGTATATAAAAAATTGGCTGATAAAAATCTCTTGATAATGATACACATTTCATATAAGCTACTTAACCTATAATTAAAACAAACATTAGCGATTATCGATAAGTAATAATTATGTAATATTTTATTACCTATACATATTAAAAAAAAAATATTTTCTATTATTTTCTAATGCACTTCAAAGTTTAAAACTTATTATTCATAACACTTCACTATAAACTTTGATAATACACCAAAATCTAACTTTTTTTTTTTCTTCACAATAGTTGTTATTATATGTTTATTTTTGATTGAAGTTTTGTACACACTTGCACTTTTATATATAAAAGATAATGCAATTCTAGGAGAAAATAACTTAATGATCTATGTATATAAACTGACGTATCATAGCTTCACGGCATGTATTTCACGTGTATTATACATCGCTCTTTATATAAGAAAACAAATCAGGGGTGTAAAGGAAGAAAAACAATTCTAATTTTTATTTCGTTTGATTGTTAAATTGTCAATGTAATAAAAAAAATATTATTGATAAACAAATGAAAAAACATAATGGATAATAAATATTAAAAGAAATAAAAATTTCTACTAATTCTTTTTAAAAAATATCTTAAAGTATACGCATGACATGAATTTATATTTTTAATATTTAAATTTCTCTAGGAATACAACAAATACTATTTACGTACTTTTTTCCATGTACTTACATTACCTCTTTTTTTTAAAGAATTTTGCATTTTTTGCTCATTTTTTTTTTAAGTAGAAAATCATTAATATTTACATATATTTTATAAATAAAAATTGTAACGTTGAAAGTACTATGCGGTCATGTTGGCACTTCCGCACGTGTACCAGTTATATAATGGATAATCGTTTTAGATAGATTACCTTCGTGGAAAATGGCAGGTATCGTTCCACAAAGTTGTAAAAATGCTTTCCGACAAGTAAGTTTTTTGCAGATTGATTATTATGCGTTTTTCATTTATCAAACATGAGTATCTGTACAATATATAGTATATGTCTGTAAATCAAATATGTATTCAAGAATATGATAATAATTTAAAAATGATAAGATTACTTCTTTAGAAACGTCAAATAGTTCATTTTACGAAGTATTTGATTTATACGATGATATATATTTATATTACGAAGTATTTGATCATAAAATGATTTATATGTTATTTATTAAATTTTTACATAGCTCATATATTACAACAAAAATATGTTAAAGGTTATGTAATTAGAAGTTAAAGTGAATTATTCAAACTATAGGTACGAGCTCTACATATATCAGCAGGTCAACATGCTGAGGCCAGATTAAAAACTTTTTCTGTCTATCGATGGAATCCAGATAAACCTGATGAAAAACCATTTATGCAAGATTATAAAGTAGATTTGAATAGGTATATACATTGTTAGATATAAAAGCATTAATATAATAGAGTAAATATTTGTTTCACTGCAAATCATTTTTATTGGTATTTATTTTAGTTGTGGTCCAATGGTACTTGATGCCTTGATCAAAATTAAAAATGAAATGGATCCATCTTTAACTTTCCGCCGTTCTTGTCGGGAAGGTATTTGTGGATCTTGTGCTATGAATATTGGTGGAACTAATACGCTTGCATGTATCAGGTATTGAATATTCATTCGACACTATATATTGATGATACAATTTCTTATAAAAAAAAATATTTTCAGCAAAATTGATGATAACTTGAGTACTCCTAGCAAGATTTATCCATTACCTCATATGTATATAGTTAAAGATCTTGTACCAGATCTTAATAATTTTTATAATCAATATCGAAGTATACAGCCATGGCTTCAACGCAATGATGCTAAAGAGACAGGTAGTCAGCAGTACTTACAAAGCGTTGAAGACCGTAAAAAGTTGGTAAGTATTGTTAAATATTAATAAAAATATTATATTATTTCAAAGAAAGCTGTACACAAAATATATTATTTTAATATAATTTTTTATTCATATTGTGTTGTATAGGATGGTCTCTATGAATGTATTCTTTGTGCTTGCTGCAGTACATCTTGTCCATCATATTGGTGGAATGGTGATAAATATTTAGGGCCTGCTGTTCTTATGCAAGTAAGCATTTATAAAACTAAAGCATTTTAAAGTATTGTATAATCTGTTACATCATCGCATAATTATATAAAACATTGATAATTTTATCATGGAGATATAGATACAAAGGTATTTTTCTATATTTTTTAGGCATATAGGTGGATCATTGATTCAAGAGATACTCAGACAAAAGAACGGCTTGAAAAATTGGTGGATGCATATTCTGTTTATCGTTGCCACACAATTATGAATTGCACTCGTACTTGTCCAAAGGTTGGATATAATATAAAATCATTTTTATTATTATAATTTTTGCACAAATGTAAAAAGTAATTTCATTAAAAAAAATTTTCATTTTTAGGGACTTAATCCTGGAAGAGCAATAGCAGAAATTAAAAAATTATTAGCAAATGTTGTAGAGAAGCCAAAGCCAGGACTTGACACCACAGCTTTGCACAACTAGAAGGATAAGGAAAATATTTTGCAGCTCATTTTAATGTATGTAATTATTTAATATATTTTAATTTTATGAAATGATGCTGTTAAAATTAATAGTAGCCCCCTTTTAATAGGGTAATAAAGTAAAGACAAAACATATATTTTGAAAATATTAATTCGTATTTATACTTACATTTGTTATGTACTTGTAAATCGAATGTATATTCATGTTTTAGATATTAGTTAACATTCATGATATTTTTTTAGCATGATTTCACCAACATTTTATTTTATTTATTTATTTATTTATATCCCTTGCATAATATATTACTAACAGATTCTATAAATACATTTATAATATTAGAAATAAAAATTCAATTTTCTACAAGATATGCATAAAATTTGATATGTTAACTATTAAAATTTATTTAAAGAGCGATTAAATTTCAACTGTCGTTCTTATTATCGATTTTATGGTTGGGCAGCCATTCTAATTCTAGCCGCTTTACGAGATCGATTATGAACTTCTGCTGTCCGTAAAGTTATGCCAAATATATCTTCATGATAACGATTTTCATCCTGTAATTGAGATATGATTAATATATATTATGTATAAAGTGTATATACATATTTTAACCACTTTTTATTTGTTATTTAAACATGATTTTTACTCTTAATGACAGCATATATGCTTCAACTTCTTCATCCGTCATTTGACCATGGGTTTGAATAATTTGTTTCAATGTCTGGTAAACATCTTCAGCCATTGTACAATCTCCACATACATAAAAATGTCCTTGCTGATGCATCAACATATCATAAATATAAGCTGATTCAGCTTGAATTAAATCTTGTACATATGTCTGTGGGAATTTAAAATTATAATTAAATTCAACAGTCCAATCTTTTATATATAAATATAAAATATATATAAATTTACTTTTTGTAAACCAGATTCACGAGACAGTGCTAAGAAAACTTTGTCTAAAACACCAGCATCTACCATCATCTTCTTTTCTTGTGCATAAAGATCTAAACACCTCTGACGGCAGCCAAAAAATAACCACATCTTTCCAATTTCTTCATCTATAAATTTCAATTTAATTATCATTTTTATGAAATCATATATTTTACAATGACAGCAATATGTTAACATCGTACTTCGCAGTTTCTTTATCTGTGCAAAGCGATGATGCCAAAATCCACGAAATGGTGCAATACCAGTTCCAGGTCCAACAAGTATCATGGGTGCCTTGGTATTATTTGGCATATAAAAGTTTGGTGCACTAAATATAATAAAAAATTTAACTGTCAAATATATTATAAGATTAATCGAGAATATGATTTGATTTACCTTCGTACAAATACATAAAGAGGTTCTCCATATGATACATCACGCAAATAATTAGAACATACACCATAATGAATAGGACCAGATCCATCTGAGAAGAATATTCATTAATTTTCTGCATTAATAAAAAGATGATTTGTTATCAATTTTAAAAATCAACCTTTTGTTCTGTATTGTACAACTGCCACTGTAAGGTGCATTTCTCCTTTATGTACAAATGGAGAAGAAGAAATACTATAAAATCTTGGTTGCAATGGTGTAAGATGCAAAATAAGTAGGGGGGCAAAAGGTTTTACGGAAGGGAACTCTTCCAACACTTCTAATAAATTAGGGAATTTCCAGTGTCTCCAATCTTCATAAGTTGCAGAATCCTAATAGAATGACAATATATTTAGATAGATAAAAGTTTCTTACCAATAATAAATTGTACACTCCGTTAGGAAATTGGATACATACAGAAGCTAAGAGATTAAGCCGTGTTTGCTCTTGTGAATTTTTAGCTATGGATGCAAAATATCTCAGAAGATTTGGTGTTGGAGGTATAGTGATATCCAAAAATCGTGTTAATAATACTCTTAAGGAATTAGATAAATATTTATCATGTGGTACCCAAGTTTTCACAATTCCTGCATCAAGCAAAATAACATAAATAAGTTGCACTTTAATATAGTTTAATTTTTTGCATAAAATAATAATTAAACTTAACCATGAGGCGTATGAGACTGTTTTTGCATTTGTAATTCAATTGATGTATCTGGATCAAATGGTGTTTCCAATCGTTGTAAGATTCCATCAACAATGTCTGCCCTATTACAGGCAAATACTCCTAAGTGATCACCAGGCTTATAGGACATTTCTTCATTCGTTGTATACTTAAGTTCTAAAAGTAATGTGGCTCTACTGCAAATCAAACATAAAAAAATGTTCATTTTTAACGTGATAATCACATGTAGCATCAGCTAATTTTTAATTTTAGATTACCTTGATTCTTCTCCATTCAAGTTGGTTTTATTTAACATAGTACAAACAGTTACATCTCTATTGTGACATTTGCTTAATGCTAGAAATGATTTGAAAATGTATTAATAATAATTTTTCATAATATTTTTTCATAATAATTTTTGATATTACTTATGCAAAAAACTACCTCTTGCAATTGGTTGTGGTTCAGCTTCTATAAATCGCACTGTCGTAGGTGTCAGTGCCTCAGATCCTAATGATAAAGCAACTTCTAATAATGTATCATTATCATCCAAGCAAAATGTTTCACATGTGACCTATATAATAACTATATTTTATACCTTCAAAAGAACATAAAAACTAGATGTAATTAATCTTTTAAATTGTTTACCATGAATGTATCAGCAGCCCATTTTCGAAAAGCTTGTTCTTGACCACATAATTCATCACCTTGCGCAAGACGCATTAAACGTTCTCCACCTAATTCACCTAATAAATTATCAACATATTGACCAAATGCACAAAAATTTGGATATGCTGATGAACCTAGAGCAAAGACAGCAAATCTGGAAACAATATTTTTATTCATGAAGCTATACTACTTTCAAATTAAGGATTTTATATTTATAAACATGTATTAAGTACCTAACATTGCTGAGAGGACCAAATGTATATTCTGTATGTAAATCTGTTGTTGAACCACGTAATGAATCTAATTTGTCCAACCCTTTAATACTATCTGTTTTTGTTTGACTATTTGCCTTTATAAAGGACTTTGATGCTGCTAAACTAAACATAAAAACTGCGAATAATTTTTGTATTAAATACAGAAAAACGTATTTGCAAAAATACATTTGCGTACATATGACTATGTATACACATAAAAAAAAATTTATTTGTATATTTAGTATTCATTCATGCAATTACCTTATTTTATTTTCTCCATTCACGTAAGCTTCGTTCATTTTCATAGCATATAAATTTTGAGCAAACGCCTGAAAGATATTTAAGTACATTAGTATATTTTCACACGTGAAAGATTTTATAAGAATTCAAGTACCTCGCCACTTTCTGGAGGATCACCATTTCCAAAAGTAGATGTTATAACTAAGAGTAATGCTTCATGTTCAATATTACTGATATCATATTTTGCCATAGAAGTGACCTATAAAATTTGATGTATTACACTTCAAAATAATATATAAATATTAACGAATCTTAAAAAAATACACATAAATATATATATATATATATATATATATATATATATATATATATATATATATATATATATATATATATATATATATAAAACATGATATACTTGAGAATGAAAAGCATGACCCAATAGCTCGCCAAATTTTTCAGCATACATTTGTGAAGTTCCAGTTTCTGTTGCATATAATACTGTTGCTTTTATTCTTCGAGATAATGCTCTCCCAAATAATTTTGATGTAAATTTTACAGCTCTAAAATTAACTTTGTATTCTTATTTTTTTCATACATAGAGATAAAAATATTTATTTCATCTAGTCTATTGACTAACCTTGCAATTTGTTTAAAGTGAAACTTCTTTCTTGGTTTTTTTGATGCAGATGTTTTATCTCTACCCTTTTTCCAAACATGTGTTTTCCATGCTGGATCCTAGTGTTATAATTCATATTACTGTATTGTAACTTTATCATTTATATTGTTACATTAGAAATTCAATAATAATTAATAACAACCTGTGAATCATAAGAAGGTTTTAGATGATAGAGTGCCATTTCTTGATGAAAAACAGGAGTGGCAGAGCCTGATATCGGTGGTACTATCCATAGCCAATCAGCAGGACAACCATTTCTTAAACGCATTTCATTTTCATAATGTTTCATAAAAGATTCAGAAGCAGTATGATGATCAACAATAGTAACATTTTTCATCTAAAAATATTTCTTTAATTATTAGTTTTAGTTCTGTAATCTTTACTATTAGACATTAAATTCATTACCTGGAAACTATGTAATACAGCAACATTAGCTTCAATCATAGCTTTATCCTTCCACAATGAAGTGGATGTTCTAGTATCAAGTCCCATATGAGTAGCAATCGTCTAATAAAATATTTTTAATATATTAACGTAATATATACATGTATAATTTTGAAAATAATATGATATATATCAAGATACAGATGAGTACTTCTAATAAATTATATCGTTGAACATCACAAAGGTCTCTTGCACCAATCTCTGTACTCATATACCATCCATTAAATGGAGCTGCAGTGAATTCTAATCCTCCACAGTCAAAAACCATACTTGATACAGCAGGGACAGCAAACCATTTGAGATTTAATTTCTCAAACCACTGATAACTGTAAATAATAATTTGTATTATTTTTCTTTTGATTAAGATTAGTAGAAATTATACTTACGTTGGATGACTAAGAGGTACCTCAAGAACAAGTTCAGAAGGTATGTCAAAATAATCAGGATCATGACCATTAGCTGATAAAACTAAAGGTAATATATCAAATCTTGTGTGCTCACCTTTCCAGCCTAATTTCATACAAAGCTGAGAAATAAATATATTCATTATCAGAAATAATATTCTGTATGTAATAAAAAACATATAAATTTAGAATTAGAACTAATTCTTACTTCTGTGAATTCAACATTTGCTGGATCACCGGTAATTGTACCATCTGGATTCTTGTAACCAGCGTACCCAATTAACTGTTGATTCCATACCCTATAATCATGTTTCCCATCTGTTCGTTGAGGAAATATAGTTATTGCAGACCTATAGTAAAAATTTATAAATTTTTAAATATGAATGCACTTGTAATGAACAAATACATGTATTAATCATTATATTATTACAAAATAAGACCGATATAAAAATATTTACCTTATGTTCCCTTTGTTTGTACTATATTTAATATGATTACAAAGAGCTTCAAACATACTACTGGTTGTTGTAACATAACGACAATCGAAAACCTATGAATTGTAACAATGATAAATTATTAACAAGAGGTGAGAGGGTTGAACATTAATAAATATCAATATAAAAAACATAAACAAACCTGTAACTTGGACCATTGTATACGGCCGATACAACGGGCTGCATTACGCCATGCTAATTTTGCACCAAAAACTAATTCTGTTTCTGTTAATTGATAAGTACCAGTAATAGCAACTTCTTTTTGGACGCTTTCCCATCGTGAACGATGTGCATCACCGCCGATCCTATGAAATAATTATGAATTTATTTCACATATTAATAATATAGTAAATAATATTTTTTATAGAAACCTTCTAATGGAGGCGAAGTATTGCTCAAGGAAATTTTTTGCATGAACAAGTATTTCTTCTTTAGGTCGTGGTTCTGTTCCATGATTAGGTAAGGCCATTATACTTCCAAGACAAACTTGATCAGAACATAATGTTCTCTATAAAATATGTATATACTTATATATATATATATATATACATGTATATCTATATACATTGTTATTGAATTAAATCGATTGCTCAATTAATAATTAATACTATTATATAAATCAATTTTAAATAGAAATAGCTAAAAATTAAAAAATTGTTAAAGTTACAGCACAAATCGAATATAATATCTACTCGTACATTGTATTGTATTAAAATTTATATAATATAATAACGGTATTGTTATTATTATGATTATGTGTAATTATTTACTAATAAAAGTAAGTAATAGGAAACAAGAATTAAAATTAATAAAAATTGTGAACAAATTTTCCTACCTCTGCATATTTCGTATGTAATATATCGAACGCTTCTGTCTTATGTATAAGATTTCTTAATTTAGTGGGTTTTCGCTGACAGGATGCTGGTTCCAAATCCTTCATTTCTTTCATAAAGATTTTAACAAATAAATTATAAAATTAATATCTTTTTTCTTCGTTCTTCATTTAAATGAGGAAAACAAGCAATGAACAAACCAACTAACTCTTCTAAAATACGAGAGAGAAAAAAGGCGTGCAGATTTATATATGCACGTTAAAGAGATCCTTTTTTCTTCCTTCGTTGACACGAAAATGAGAAAAGAACGGAAAATGCACTTGCGTGGGAGAGAGCAGAGGAATCAGGAGATGAATCTGCTTTTCTCAAACAACGTTTCACATGCGCCACTCTCGCATCATTGATTTATTTTCTCTTCGTTAGAAAAAGTTTCTTTCTTTTTTGGTATTAATAATTAAAAGTATCGTGGATGTAGAACGAAATATTCGAAATTTTAACTGTTTTTTGCAAACTCGAGCTATATAAATTTATATTATTTTTATTATCCAATTTCTTGCAACGTTTCGCTAACGCAGCACTAATGTGGCATTAAATGAATTTATTGCAATATTTCGGTTTTTTTTTTTTTTTTTTTTTTTAGATTCTATCAGATAATCGAGAGGAAAAATATTATGTTTTTAGAGAATTTTAAATATTTACAGATACGTATCTTTTTTCTGAAGATTGAATTTTAATTATACAATTAAAGATTTTAAATACCTAATAAAAGAGATAATAAGTTTTGTTATTATGATACTACGATTTCCTTTTATGGCAAAACTGTTGATAAATAATTAAATAGTGGTATTCAATAGTTCTTTTACACATTTGTTGAAGGAATTTAGCATTAGATTAGAAACATACATTTTGATCAAATTTATTACAAATACGATATACATTGAAACGAACATATATTTATTTGTTAAGACAATAAAAAATATCAGTTAAAATACCATCATTGTTGAAAATTCCATATTCGGATAAAGTTATCAGTAACAAAGAATGTATTAAATATTTATTGTTTAATGAGAAGTAGAATATAATTGATTTTCCGAAGGTAGAATTAATTACTCTTACATATTATTTCACTTTTGTTATTATTCGGATAATTTAATTCAAATAATTGCGCCAATTAGTAGGTTAGAATGATCGTAAGCAATATGGCGGCATCCAACTAAGAATCGTTTTCGCTGGCACTATATAAATAAAATATTTTATATTCTTATGAAGATATTTTGATCTTTCTACGATTTAATATTACTTTTTGTTGATTATAAAATATTAGAAATTTTAGGTAAGATAAGAAAAAGTTCAGTAACACAATATTTCTTTCTACGCACAAAGTCAAATCGAAAATCGATTTATGTATAAATATGGACGATTTATTATAATTACAATATGAAACAGTTATTTGTACTTTATATAATTATGTCTTCATAAAATTTTTTTTTAAAGTTAGATTAATATTAGATTTTAACATAGTTTCATAAATCACAATTACCTAAAGAAAGTAAAATTACGTTTGTTCTTTAAATGCGGGTGGGAGAAACCCTTATATAGCGTGTAATATTTAATTATGCATCGCTAGTATTTATACATGAATATTCATGTATGTAGTTCGAAAGATTTAAAAAAAATCAATGTGGATAATACAAAACTCTTAAAATACAAATTAATTGCTACATAATTTTTAACTTAAATCGAAAATTGCTTGTTATTACAAATATTTAAAATTGATTTTATACTGTTTATGATATTATTCATTATAATTCAATAGTTATATACAATGAAAGCTAAAAATGATGTAGAAAGTGATCTTCTATAATGGATTTATTTAGAATATCAATAAAAAAATGTTATATTACGTACGGTAAATAGAGGGTAACTTTCCAAAGTTATTATATATTTTCTTTTTATCCGTATACATTTTTATCGAAATAAAATAAATAATGAGAGTAAATTTGTCTTAAATTGCATAAACAGTTAAATCTTAATGAATGTAAATATAATAAAAATTAAAAAATAATTAGATAAAAAGTGAAATAATAGCAGTATGTGCTTTTGAAATGTATGAAAATTAAAGAAGTTTTAATATATTTACTCTTTTATAGTTTGTATTATACCGATTATTTAAGTATAGTAATCAAGGCAGTGGTAGGTAGCTATGGAAACAAGTCAGAGTACATAAATTGTATCACAATGGTCCCATGTTCAGATATATGTATGCATTTACTTATTACTTTTTCTATTATGTACCTACATTTCATTGAAGTATGCTAAAAATACCATGTATACAAATATTCGTATACTATTAAAATTGCAATACAGCTGCCATATAACAGATTTGATGAATAAGAATTTTATTAAAAATTTAATGCTTGTTATGGTAGATTTAAAAACATAAATAAGGTAGAATACCTAAGATTAATTTGATGAGAAATTGTAGGTATAATCCTTGTCAATGATTAAAAACAATGAAAAAAAATCTGTTCGTCTATTTTTTCTTTAAAGTAGATTTCTTGTGTTTCTAATGTTAACACAAATTCTTATTTTTATATAAATAAGAAAATTATTATAAACATTCCTGGAAAGCTACCCTACAAATGTGTATTATAGAAATTAAATAATATATATAAATTCTATAAGTGACATTGTGTTGATATAAAATGCATTGATATAAATATGCCTCTTCTTTGATGTGCGTCGATACATTGCCTTTCATAAATTATTATTCTGTTCCATACAGAAAAACGTATTAATCAAAATTCTATATCACTTTCTGCTTGATTTTCTACAAGTTCGCTGTGTACTTTATTAGAATTTTTTGTTGGTGATAATGATAATGATCTATTGTGTGGATCCAGTCCAAGTGTCATTTTTAATAATTTTAGAACACTTTTTTTATCTGTATTCTCCCCTTCTGTGAAGAAGTTTATGAATTAAATTTAATATGATAATATATTCATTAATTTTAACATACCTTCACTACCAGTAAGCTGTTGCTCAAGATTAAGTTTCTCTTGAGCTATTTCATACATGCCTTCCTCTATAGTGTCTTGTCCTAAAAGTCTTAGTATACGTACGGATCTAAAAATAAATTGCACATTGTTTGATTTTAAATATTCCATATATAACAAATTTAATATCGATGCTTTATAATTTTTCTTTCAAATGATACGATAAAATATTATATAAATATGGTTAATAAAATACATACTTTTTTTGACCCACTCTATGACAACGGTCTTCTGCCTGTTTATCATTATATGGGTTGAAATCTATATCATGAATTATAACGGTATCAGCAGCTGTTAGATTAATACCTAGTCCACCTGCTTTTGTAGATAACAAGAATACAAATATACTATTGTCTTCTGTGTATTCATTTATAAGAGACTGTCTTTCTGTTACAGGTGTACTTCCGTCCATTCTATAGTTAGAAAATAAAAATATTCCACATAAATGGAAAAATATGTTAAATTAGTATGAATTAATAAAAACAGACTGTAATGAAAAGATTTATTTGTCTTCGTTATTATAAGTTGCATATTTGATTTGTTAACCTTAAATATTTGTATCCTCTAATAGTTAAATATTCTTCCAAGATATCTAATACCATTGTAAACTGACTAAAAATCAATACTCTGTGATTATTTTCTTTTAAATTTTGTAGGAGTTCATCTAGTTTTTTTAATTTGCCAGATTCGGGTATAAATTCTTGTGGCAATCCAAATCCTCCTAAACTTTTATATATTCGTGTTAACTGATTTATTTGATAATCAGACATCCAGAACAAATCTTCAAATACGTAATCTGGATTTTTTTGTTTATATCCAGGTTCTGCAGCTAATTTTTTTGCTATATTCTGGAAAATATAATATAATAATATAATATATGTGAAATGCATAGAAATAATGACAAATTATTTACCTTAAGCTGTGTTTCTTTATAATAATCTCGAACTAAGAGTGGATGATTTGCAAGTTTCCTTAGTTGCATCATCATACCAACTCCATTCACTTCAGTGCTTTCATTAGCTTCAACAGAGAATTTCTCAACTAAATTTTTATACATACGGTCTTGCTTCTTGGTCAAAGTGCATCGTATCACTTCGTCCGTTTTTTCAGGTAAATCGCAAAGAACCTCTGCTTTAAGTCGCCGAAGAACAAAAGGACGCATTATTTGTTTTGCATTTTTAACTTGTTGTTGTTCAAACAAGGGTTGTTTATTTGTTTTGTCTGATGACATTTTCTGAAATATATTATATAATATGCAGACATATTGTTTACACGTTTATGTTACTTTTTATAGTCTAGAATAATGATCTTTTTACATTTCTATTACTTACAGAATTCTTCGAAAATAAACTTTTTATGTCTGCTTGTTTGCCAGCAAACAAAGAAGGCATTACAAATATCAAAAGAGACATCAATTCCAGTAAATTATTCTGTAATGGGGTACCAGTTAAAAGAATACGATGTTTAGCCTATAAAAAAGATAATTAAATTTTATGTCATGGAAGATTTAAAAGTAGTCAATCAAGGTTTTTTTGTACATACATTAATTCTAACCAGATTTTCATATCTAATAGTACTCATATTTTTAAGCATATGAGCTTCATCAAAAACTACATAATGTATTGGCATAACACGAAATAATCTACGCTCTTCTGGAGTACTACTGATCAAATTATAAGTAGTTAATAAAACATCTACATCATCAAGATCACCATTTCGCCACGACATTCTCATTTCTTTACGTTCTTCTTGAGAACCATAATATTGAACAACTTTTAAACCAGGTGACCATCTCTCTAATTCATTGCACCAATTTTCTAAAAATAAAAATGATAACAATAACAAAATATTTTATTAGGCATAATTGATAAAGAAAGTAAATCGTTTGCAAGTATTAATTATTTGTTACCCATTGTTGAGCTTGGAACAACTATTAAATGAGGTCCATCCTTTTCATCGTTAAGTCCTGCTTCATTTAGATATGTAAGAAAAGCTATTACTTGAACAGTTTTCCCTAATCCCATTTCATCTGCAAGTATACCATTTACATTTTGAGCATGCATAACTGCAAGCCAATTTAAACCAATCATTTGATATGGCGCTAATGTTAATCTTGGTGACAATCCTCTTGGTTGCTGTTTTATAGTAGATGAACCAGCAGAAACTGCTTTTTCAAGATTTGTAGACAAACGAATGCATTTTTTCATAAGAGATTCTATTACTTGTCTTGTAGCCAATAATTCCTATTATGTAACAAAAATTAAATCACTGTAGTAATTCAATTAAGAATGTGTAATGAAATGTAAATGTACCTGAGTTGAATTTAAAAGTTCTGTATCTAAATATTTATTATTTTGAAATTTCAAAACAAGATCTCTCCAATTTTCAAATGGCCTTGCTTCCATTACTGCTTCTGCTCTTTTTTGAGAACATTGTGGTATTAAAAGCAATTCAGACAGTAGTGCAGTTCGCATGAATTCCAGAACTGCCTTTTTATCATGAGTTAAATCATTTGATATTTCTGTATCTGAATCGTCATCACTGAAAGAATGATTCTTAATTTTTTTTTTTCTTGAAATGTAATAAGAATTAAATATGAAATTCCTGTTAAATATCTTTGTACCTATTAAATACTTTATCCTTATATTTTACTTCATCTGAATCTACATCTGCATCTTCAGCATTTAATTTTCTACGCTTTTTATAGCTACTTTTACTAGATCCTTTTAAACTTCGTTTTCTGTTTTTTTTAACAATGTCTTCAGCTTCTTCAATGTTCCAATTAACATTATTAAGTACTTCTTGTATATACTAAAATAAAATATGAATCAACAACATACAAATCTATTAAAATCAAAAGGTTTGAGATTATACATACAACTGTATCATTTTGTGGATATAATGTAGTTAAATATTTGAGTTTTACTTCCTTCTGTTTATCTTCAGATTCTTTTTCTATTTCTGAATTTATAGCATTTACTTTGGCAGGACTTCCAATATCACTGTCACTATCTTCAATACGATTGACAGGCCTCCGATGTGATTGTATTTCAGGACTTACTAAATTACTGTCATCGTCAGCTACAATAACAAATATTTTATATATATATATATATATATATATATATATATATATATATATGTATATATATATATATATTTTTTTTTTTGAATTCTCTTAAAATAGCATAAATATGATTACATCGTAAAAATATATTAATTTTGCACATTTCTGAATATGAATATAATAAAAATATTATATACACAACACATTTGTTATAAAAAAAAGACAATTATAAAAACAAGTTATATATAGTGCATTATGCCAAAATTTATATATAAGTTATTAATGATAATATACTTAATAATATTATATTTAAAAATTACTTATTCATAAAATTAAAAATTAAAGTACATAGAATTTATAAAATAATTAGTTAATCTCTTACACATATTTATTCTTTTCACTTTCTTTTGAAAACGGAATTGCCGTAAGTTACCCAAGGGACTAGGATTACTTGAATCTGCTTTAGGCGAATTTGAATCTGACATTGTATCAAACAAAAGAGGAACACTGATAAAAAAACATTTTTATCCGTAACAGAGACAAAGTTAAAAGACTATTAAATATAAGATCGGAGACATTGCCATTTTCGACGACCCGCAAACAACAAAGTGTGCCATCTGTGACCGTCTTAGACCTTCAAATTACATCCATGAACTACGGTTACTACGGGCTACGTCTTCATCGGGTTTTCAAAATTGAGAATATCGCGAGTGATTAATTTTGTAGCGGCTCATTTAACTTTTTGATAATTAATCGATATATTTCATTTAAAAATATATAAAACAATTAGCAAACAAAAACTCTGGTTGTTGATATCTTCTTTTTTATTTGAAATTTATATCTTATAATAATATATTTATTATTGTAAGGAAGATTTCTTTATCTATTAGTTTTATCTATGATGCGTAATATATTACATTCAAGGTTGTTTATCACCTCTGGTTTTATAATGATTTACACCAGCAATCACCAGCAATGAGTTTTAACGTAATTCTAGATCGATTTCGATGAACTTCGTAGTTTCATTTTAAAGATCAAGAGATGGCTTTTTAGAATTTTTGGAAAGAAACTTATTTTCTTTGAAAAAAAATTATGTCAAAAGATGTTTTTTTCGAGAATAGTAAATGCATAAAAATAAAAATTTTCCAAATATTCGAAAGGATTATCTCCTCGTATAAACTTTTATCTTTAAAATGAAATCTTATTCGTCAAAATCGATCAAGAATTACGCCTCAGCTCATTGTTGGCGTAAAGGCTGCTTTTGTCATTTTCCTGAAAAATAAGTTTCGTATAGTGGCGCCACTTGAAATCTGCGGTGAGAGACGAAGTTCTTATCCCTACTACTGATTTTTATATACATGCTTGAATAGAGTATTATATTTCCGTGAATTAACCAATTGCGTATTGATATATACATGAACTGATGTTCGGATTTTCTGATCCATTCGAAGTGCAAAGAAACATATTTCACAGAAGAAGCTGCAGTGATTCATTTTGTGATTTAATCGATTGTTTTATTAAAAATAAAATAATTAGTGAATACTTATTATATATTACTTTAATAAAACTCAAAACACGAGTTAGTTTCAACACTGTCTATGAGGTAGAAATCTATAGCGTTTTTTTGTTTTCTTCCGTAAAAGATTAGTTTATATTATTATTATTATTATTACTATTACTACTACTGTAATAATAATAATACGTAATATCAAAATATAATAATAATAAGAAGAAGAAGTAAAAGAAAAAATACGTATATACTTAATTCTTATCATCTATTAGGGTGTCCTATAAGTTTTTTCTTCTTTTTTGATACGAAATGAATACACGATACGGAAGAAACTTAGGGGACACTCTAATACATTCTAAATTATATATGATGATGGTCATTTATAATAATAGAATAAGAAATAATATATTTTTGAAAAACAATATACAACATAACCAATTTAGCCGTTAATGTTCTGCAAAGATTTCTATTTTCCTCTTTGGGTGCATACCATGTATCACCTTGCGTGATAATTTCCACCTCTGCTAATTCTCATAAATTGTGTCTTTGATAATTGGGTACGTCTATCCACAGATCCAATACTAACGAGATACAATGATAAATACGAAGGGGTTTTCTTGTTTTTGTTCGTTATTGTTTGTTTTTATTATGTTTTTTTCTTTTCTATTTTATTTTGATTCTTATTGATTCTCTTATTGATTTTGCGAAAATGATAATTTGTATAAAATTCTGTTATGAAATCGATATGAATAAAACATGACAAATCTTTTATGATATTGATATGAAGACAACATTCAGTAATTAATCATTAGGCAAATAGGCTCGTATGATGTTTTTAATTATTATATATACATATATGTGTGTGTTTACATATATTTTTGTAAATTTGTTATTGTTTATTACATTTTCTAGATTTTCACATACATCTCATAATATGTTTAATATTATAAAAGTATTTAAATAATTAATTCAATTTTCTAAGCGTGTGTTGTATGATAAATCATTATGTAAATAAAATCCTATTATTTTTATATATTTTTTTTTTCATAGTAGTGTATTATCACATAAAAATGTATTAACAAGAATTTCGTGAAATTTTTAATAATAAGAAAAGAAAAAAAAAGTATAAGGAATGTTGATATAGTCCCGTGATTTTAGATAATCGACCCATTGGTAGGTGCGGCAGAAGCGACTTTGCAAGTTCCTTTAGTGTCGTTTTCCAATCCGGGTTTAATGGAAATTCTAAGGCGCATATGAGTCTAGAATGTTTGTACAGATGATTGATTATGGTAATCTCTGATCTTTATCGAGAAAGATGAGTGTTTCTTCTTGGTTAAACTTATGGAGGAACTGGAGAGAAAATAAATTTCGCAATTTACCGAAAGACTTAATTATAACATTATCTGTTATAAATATTCATACTCGTACTCTCCAGTTTCATGTTCAGTGAATGCAGTATTTTTATTTCTTCTTTTTTTTTTCCTTTTTTTTCACTGAAAATCGTCGGAAGTTAATGGTGAGAATTATGTTATGTTCTTGGACATTCAAGAAATCCATTAAAAAGTGCAGAAACACTATAAACCGACGGAAAAATAATCGGATAATTAAATAAAGAAATTTGTTAAGAATTTTTCTGATTGAAACGAGCGAAAACGAAGAAAAAACAATTTTTTCCCTATATATAACTTCGTCGCTCGTTAAGGCGCGAATTTCAAAATTATAAATTTGTACATTATCTATAAAAGCACACACACACACACACATACACACATATATATGTATGATTTAAATATAGAGTTAAATATAATAATAAATCGAACTTTTCGTTAAAACAAATCTTTCTTATTTTAATAAGGTTTGATTTTTTTGTTTGTCTCGTAACGTTAATCGTTAAACTTTTAATTGTCGATAGTTGAAGCGAACATCATTTTTTTGTTGTGTCGTATATAAGATGCACGCTATTGTTAAAAAGGTGGGAAAAATTTTGACATTTGAATAATGTCCAATCTTGACCGCAATGCCTTAGTTGTGCCTAGAGCTGCTATCGCTGCAGATCACGTGACACTTATCGACGTATCGCATCGGTTGTGGGCCAAAGGAAACGACGAATATGAAAATGGCTGCTGCTACTGAAATATTAAATATACCAGACGAAAAAGTGATATTACAAAAAAAAATGTAGAGTTTTTCAATCTGCAATAAATTTCAGGTAACATTGAATTGTTTATCGTTTATAACGTTTAATATGGAAACGTTGTTGTACGAGCGTTCGTAATCGTAATTATGGGCGGTTTCGAAGTAGTTCGCTTTGACAGCTTAGCTTGACGTTTTGATAAGCGAACAGACGTAAATATTGAGCCGAATAACACGCCGATCGATGTGTCATTAAATGAGGATCTAAAGATTTCTTTTAATATCATTATAAGAAAATGTTCATCGATATCGTTGATCAAGAAAATGGTGCCGCTATATATTTCACCTAAAGATATTATATTTCCATGTATTATGTATGACGAAAACTGTTAACACTTATAAACGTTAGTATGATGTACTTTCGGAATATACGTTTTTCTTGTTTTTTGTTTGTTTATAACAATCACAATATTCTATCACGATACTTATCATAGATCATAAATAGCATTCTGCATGCAATTAAATTATGTAATATGATATTTAATCAAACAATTTGTTATTCTTGAAGTATGTCTATAAAAAAAAAAAATAAATATACTTTTATGGAGTATTTCTTTTACGTGCATAATTAATAATGATCAATCGTTATAGAAAAGAAAAAAGATTAACATTTTGATATATAAGAATATACTTTCTTATTCAATTTCAGTAACTTTTTAAATATGAACATAATGCGCAAATTAAGAGGGGGCACAAGTGTCGGAGGTATGGGTTCCAGCAGTGTGGGTAGTTTAGATGAATGTACGAGCAGCACGAATCCACAACATACTGCTTTGGGTCTTATGCACCTCAAAAAACTTTTCTCCGAGTACAGCCATCCTCCACATCCCCTTTCTGATGCCGAACGTGATGATAAATTATATAATATGTTACCATTGTTTTGCAAGGTATATTTTTTTATTTAAATTTATATATTTATACCAATCAAATTTATAGTGAAACTCTTTGTTTATTTTGCATTAGGTATTCGGCTCTAGTCCTTCTGGAGATATGAATGAAAAGTTCTGGGATATTTTAGCATTTACACAACAAGTTTCGCGATTAATGGTATCTGAGATTAGAAGAAGAGCAAGTAACCAAAGTATTGAAACCGCAAGTTGTGCTATCGTTAAGTTCTTAGAGATAGAAAATAGTGAAGAATCAAGTAATGGTTGGATGTTACTGTCAGCATTGAATTTACTTGCGGCAGGAGATGCGTCTTTGATACAAGCAATGACTGCTGCATCTGTTCCATCGACATTGGTTAAATGTTTATATCTATTTCTTGATTTACCTGAGATGAATGAAGAGGAAGCTGATATTACTGAGGCAAACAGTGAATTTACACCTAGGGAACGTAGAATATTATTACAAAAAATATTTGTTCAGGTAATAATACATATGAAATTGTTTGTCTTCTTTTTTTTTTTTTTTAATCAAGAATAGATAATGTGATATTATTCCTTTCTTACATCTAGTTACTAGTGCGTTTATGCAGTCATCCGTATCCTGCAGAAGAACTTGCTCGTAAAGATGATTTGGCATTATTGTTCTTAGCAATCACAAGTTGGTGTCCTCAGTATAATGTTATGTGGCGTAAAAGTGCTGCTGAGGTTTTAATGACACTATCCAGACATGGTCTTACACAAAATGTAGTAGCCTATATACACAGTAAGTTTCACGATGTTATAGATACTTTGGTAATTACTCAGCTGGATTGTAAGGTATTTCTAAACATCAACTATGATCTCGTAATATTTAATTCTAATAACATTTGTCTGTATATGCATATAAAAATTGTTTTTTAAATTTTATTTATAGATAAAGGATGTATAGCATTGTGTATTGATAATATGCAACGTGTACCTGAGCTTGCACTATTGGAAGTTGTAGAAATGTTTGTTACAGTATTTTGTTTCTTGAAAGATTCTAGTGAAGTTTCACAAACACTTTTGGATGATTTTCGCACTTGCCAGGGATACATTTTTTTATCAGACTTTTTGTTAAAGTAAGTATAATAATTTTTAAAAAAGAAAAGAAAAAAAGTTATATTTATTTTTTTCTTTAAAAAATCTCTTTTCCTATTACAGACACGCTCCTTCAAGATTAGAACAAGATAGTAGAGCAGAAGCACAAGATGCTATTCGAAATTTAGTACTGATGTTGGCATCTTTGACAATGTGTGGACATACTGAATTAAAACCAAGCCAAGCCAGTATGGGTTCGTTATTTCAAATGCTTGGATTTACCTTACCTCAACCAAGTAATAGAGGTAATATTTCATCATAAAAATTGTTTTGTTTATATGCCCCCCCCCTACTTTATTCTTTATATTATATTATTTTTCCTTTAGGTGGAAGTGTTCGTAATATTCAAGCATTTCAAGTGTTACAATCTGTATTTGTTAAGTCAAATTCGTCACTTCTTTGCTGTACCATTCTTGATGCTATTTCAAGTGTTTATCACAGTGATAATGCTAATTATTTTATATTGGAAGGACAGAACACCCTATCACAATTTGCAGAAAAGATTCATTTGAAAAATTTAGAAATACAACAGAAGTTCTTTCAGCTGTTGGAATTCATAGTATTTCAACTTAATTTTGTGCCTTGTAAAGAACTTATATCTTTATCTATATTGCTCAAGGCGAATAATTCTGTTACCTGTAGTATCATGTGTATGGAAACGCTTCTGAATATACTTAGGTAATATGGAAAATATTTTAAATCGATTAATTGTGTTTTTTGTTTCTTTTAAAAGTATCATAATATTTAAATTTTATATGAACCTTTTCAAAAATCATATTTTTTTTTTTAGACACAATACAATTTTTAAGGATGTATACAGAGAAGTGGGCATGTTGGAAGTATTTGTTACTTGTCTTCATCATTATGCTACATTACTTAAAGACAAACAGGCTGCACAGGACCAAGGACAAGGTGATTATTTTTATTTTTATAAACATATCGTAGATATATATACCCATTTAAATATTTTTCATTTACGAGTATTATACTAAAGAACATATTGATTTTGCAGTTGTTTCGATTTAATATATTTAAAAATATATTTACAGAATATAAAATATCCCCAGAAGATGAACGTTTGGGTGCCTTAGTCATGGAAGCTTTAACAACTTTGTTAGCTGGGAATGTACAGAATGCAAATGTTTTCAGAGAATGTGGTGGAGCACGTTGTGCCCACAATCTTGTACCATATACAGATTGTCGCTATCCAGCACTTGGAATAGTAAGGGAATTGATACTTAGCGCTGGCGGTGATGATGATATGGCAACTTTATTAGGAGTTATGCATTCTGCACCCTCAAATGCTTTGGTCTTAAAAACGCATATATTGAAGGTCAGTGCCATGTAATCGTATAATTATTATCATATTATATTATGTGCAAGATATGCAAATTATATAAACATTAACTTTTTATATTGTAGTCATTACTAGCGTGTCTACGTGAATCTCATCGTACAAGAACAGTATTCCGTAAGGTTGGAGGGTTTGTTTACGTTATGTCGGTGCTTGTTTCTCTGGAGGGTCAACTTGGACAACAAATACGAAATAATACTGAGCCTTGTAACGATTTTGTGCAAAGAACTCCGCAGGATGAAATACAATTATTGACATTACTGCATGTGGTGTTCCATACAATAAGTACAGCAATGCGTTTCGAGCCCGCAAATGCGAAATTTTTTCATCATGAGGTATAATTATCGTATAGAATCTATGTGTTTGAATCAATAGAAATTATTAACCATGTTAACCACACTGTAGTTTCCTGATATTTATTAAATTTTTTTTTTAGATATGTCAATCAAGTCTATGTGATACATTACGACTTCTGGGATGTTTTTCAACGCAAATTAAATTGTCTGAAATGAATATGATACCTACTATGAATTATAACAACGTGTTATCAACTCTTTTCACTGGCAATGTATTAGAGCCAGCATTTCCAGATGGCATGTCAAGAACATTAGCGTATGCCTGTTTGCTATTGCGACTTCTATATGATGTTGCACTTGATGCATTTGATAAACCTAATATGGCTGGCATCAGTATGAGATCACCTAGTCATAAACAAGCTAGCGTGGAAGTAAGCCTCTAATATAAGTAACAAATATAAGACACTCATAATATATATATTTTAAGATTTGTTAATATTTCTTTTTCTTTTTTCTTTTAATTTTATTTTCAGCAACAGAAGTCTTTCGACTCTCCTGGAAGTGGAAAGAGATGTGCCATAAACCCTTTAAATCTAAGTCCTCCTACTCCTGAACCTATTGTAGTTCATCCTGGTATTGTAGTTGGAATGCTTCATTTACTTCCATCAATATCCGATCCTTCAAATCCGCAACTTGCATTAGCTCTGCAATTATACATAGCAGAAATTATTAAAAGTTTAGTACGTTCCGAAAGGAACCAACAGGTGATGTGCGAAGCTGGCATGGCGGGAGAATTGCTATCTATGGGTAGAATTGCTTTGCAAGATGAAATTCATCCTTTACATCAACCATTACAGTATATAATAGAGAGACTTGCAGCTCAATCTCTAGAACCTCGAGATTTAAGGTAAAGTATTGTAAAAGCGTTATCATTTCATATTTTTTTTTTTTACATTTAATTATTAATTTTCAGTCAAAGTTAATCTTATTACGAATTTTTTTTCTTTATCTTTTTTTTTTGTTTTGTTTTAATTTTCTTCCTCTTCTCCTTTTTTTTTTTAGAGAATTTTTACGCTTGGGAGATCCTTTGTGTTGTATCTCTCTTGATGATATTGAACCGAACAAATCTAGAGGAGGACCGGTGCCTCTAACACGTATTAAAACTTTGGTATCCATGACAACTCCCAAAGATTTCAGAGCTCATGGTTCCTGTACTTTACCACCATTTGTTGAATTAGACATGAGTGCAGAAGGATTTGCCTGTTTGTATTTACCAAGTATTGCACCACAGAGTACAACCCCGCCTACGGTAGTAACTGCTGACAACAGTGTACTTGGAGGAATTGGTTCTGGTAGATATTGAAATAGAAAATTATAAAAATTATTATTTCTTTATTTTGTTTTTTTAAATCGTTCCAATTGTTTACTAAAAGATGATCGTTTTAGGTGATAGATTATTCCCACCACAAACTGGTTTAACATATAGTACATGGATATGTATTGATAAGTTTAGCGATCCTAGAACAGATCCTCATTGTGTAAGACTATTAACATTAGTACGTACTCCTCAATCTTCAAGAGATTTAATTTGTTTGATTGCTGTTCTCAGCGCTAGAGATAAGGCTATCATTGTTTCTACTCAAGAAACGGCTATGCCTCAGAGTAAGATTTTTTTTTTTTTTTCTATAAATTTCTCCTTCTAAACTATTAAAAAATTTGTATAGTTTATTTTTATGTTAATATAAAAGTATTCGTTAGAAGAGGGTGAAATAATGAAAATTTTGTTAGATGTTGGAGAATGGGAACCCGAAGGGACTGGCGAATGTGGGGCTAGAGTTTGGTGTCCTGATTTGTTACACGAAGGACAATGGCATCATATAGCAATCGTATTGAATCGTGCCGTTTTAAAGAATTCCAGTTTTTCATTATATTTAGATGGACAGCACATTCACAGTCAAAAGGTAAGGTTAATAAAATTACTTTTTCTGATAGTTCTTTTTTTTTTTTTTTAAATAATTTTTTCTAAATAATTTTTTTTTCTTTTTTTTTTTTTTAATAGCTTCATTACATCACTCAAGTTCCGGGTGGTGGAGCAGCTAATTTAACAGTCGCTTCACCAGTTTATGGATATATTGGTACACCACCATGCTGGAGACGATATTCCAGACTTACTTGGAAACAAGGACCATGTCACTTAGTCGAAGAAGTATTCAATTCTCAGAATATTGCGGCTCTATTCAGATTAGGTCCGCATTATATGGGAAGTTTACAAGCTCCACAGTTATCAGGTATATTATTATGGATTTAAAGTATGATTAATGGATAAAAAAACGTTTATTTATGAAATCACATTGATGATATTACGTTTAAAGGTCCAGAACCTTTGTCAGCTCTTGTAGTAGAAGAAAAACTCGTTTTTGGATTAAATGCAAAAGCTATGTCTCAGCTGACATTAGCTAAAATTAGGAAGGTCTATAGCAGAGCTGATAATAAGTCAATTGCTAAACAGGTATTTTTGACTGAAATTTATTAATTTTTTTTTTTTTCTGAAATGCCTGACTGTGTTACTTTTATTGTTTTCTTGCGTTGTTCTTAGTAAATAATAGTCGATGAATAGATTTGGAAGTTTTTGAGTAAGAAAGTAGAGTAATTAAGTTGAAAGTCGAAATGTGTCTGTACTCTTTGACACGTTAATTCTGGTTATAAGTCTCTTCTGTTCTCAAACAAAAACCATTCGTCCACTCGTGCATACGCACACGTATACTTTCTTGCTACTACATACTCATCTTTCTATTTATATCTATACCCAGAATTAGTCGTCTCTTATAACATTCCTCTCTTCATATTAAATATATATCGCTTGCTACGTATTTACTCCATCATAATATCGTTACATACGGTTTATTTCTTTCGCATACTATACAACAGCAACAACAACAATAATAATAATCTTAATAATAATAATAATAATAATAATAATAATAATAATAATAATAATAATAATAATAATAATAACATAATATGAGAGGAGGTGGAATGAAATACGATATTAATATGATTTATTATTATTTTTTAGCTTGGTATGTCATCTCATGAAAATGCCACACCGATTAGAGTCCTTCACAATTCAGCAGGCCATCTTAGTGGACCAGCACGAGCTTTGGGCGGTGTGGTTGTAGGATATTTAGGAGTACGAGTTTTTAATCCTCGTCCTGTAGCTACCACGATTGATAATGTGGGAGGATGTTCAGTTTTATTAGGTAGGAAATATTATTATATATATTTTGATAGACTTAAAATCGTTATTAATATATATATATATTTTTATAATATCTTTCCACTTTATTATCAGGTCTAATAGCCATGGCACAAGATGTAGAATCTCTTTATGCAGCTGTTAAAGCATTGGTATGTGTTGTTAGATCAAATCAGGCAGCTCAACAAGAAATGGATCGTCGTAGAGGATATCAAACTTTGGCCATGTTATTAAGAAGAAAATGTGCTCTTTTGAATAGTCATATATTACATCTGACGTTTAGTCTCGTTGGTACAGTTGACAGCGGTAGAGAAACCAGTGCAATTCCTAATGTTACGGCATTTCAAGATCTTTTATGTGATCTACAGGTAAAGTTATAAGATCAATGTTTAATTGTATGTGTACGTTCAATAGAAGGATATTCCATATCTTGTTATATATATATATATACTCTCCCTAAAGGTTTGGCACGAAGCACCTGGAGAATTATTAAGATCTCTTTTAGAACACTTATATGAGTTAATAGCAGAATCTAGCGAGAAACGTACAAATTTACGATTAATGAGGGATTTGCAATTAGTACATAAATTATTACATACTCTTAGCGATGTTAAACAAAACAGCACACGACAGGTTTTACTGGCTTTGCTTAGTATATTATTGAGTCAGCCAAGACAGGCCGATTTACTCTGGTAAAGAACTACTAAGAAAATAATTTATTTATGGATTAAATTTAGATGCAATCGATGTGAAATAAATTAAAATTTTCTTTTTATATATACCTTTTTCAGGTTCGGTCAATTTATCGTGGCCACTTTACCATTGAATTCAGAAAAACATTTAGTCCTTAGAGAAGGCGAAGGAAATAAAGAGGGAGAGGGTGAAGGTATACTTCTGCGAAATCGTTGCTTACAACTATTACATTCGCTCTTATTTACTGGTGCCAAAGTGAATATAAAGTAAGGATACAAATTATTAATTCTAATATTAATACATAGTGTTTTTATAATCATTGATCGTATCCGTTATCCTTATATTATAAATATTTTATAGTATGTGCGAAGAGTTAGCCAAGGTATTAGGCCTAGATTGGATATTATTGTTTCTTCAACCTAGTCTTCATAGTACTACTGTTATTTGGGGATTGCGTATACTAGTCGCTGTGTGTTCAGTACAGTCAATTCTACAAAAATTCAAAGAAGGCACTAGTAATGGTGGTTGGCTACGTCATACTGATCATAATAAAATGGCCCTAGCACTTGGTGCGTAAAAGATAATGGAATAACGTGAAAGTAATAGAATTAAAGAATAATATTATATATATATATATTTTTTTTTTTTCACAGGTTCTCATCAACAGATGTCTGGTGGTGATATTAAGCCTTCAGGCCTTCATGTACCAGGATTTCAACATCTTGGTTGGTTACTACCACAACACATTGATCTGGTTCCAGAACTTTATTTTCTTTTCATTTCACTTATGATGGGACAGCCAGTAAAATTATTACCGATGGATTCAAAACTCGATTTAAATAATCTATGGAATTTCATGTTTGGAGTTCCCGCAAATCATACTCTATCTTCTTTTGCTAGCAGAATAAGTCTTTGTCCGGAAGCTGTGGTCACGTTGTTAATTATGGTGCGAACTATGCTTAACAACCATTCGAATAAGTACGTGCATTTCATTTTTCCCGGCCATTTTATATTGCATAGATTTAATTATTTCCTTTTTCTATAGTCCAGAATCATTACCTGTTTGGTTAACTGATTATCCAGTGATAATAATACAGTTCCTATTTTTTCTCTACCATAATTTCACTGACTTTATGCAAGTGTTCATGTCTGCCGATGTTTTGGGAGCATTAGCTGGTACTTTGTTTCCAAAGCCTGCAAGTTCTAGTCAAGATAGTAGTGGCGCAAGTACACCAGCAGACGAGGTAAATAAATTCAAGTATCTTTATAATACATCTTTAATGAAAACATACATACATATATATATATATATATATATATTTTTTTTTATGTATGTATATTTTTTTGTAATACTTTCATTCTTTTTTTTTTCATTTTTTAGCAAGAACCAGTATTGGTGAGATCTCCGTCAAAGGATATCGGATTAATAAATCATCCTGCAAAAAAATTTGTTATGGACTTTTTAAGAGTCATTATCGTTGACTCTCTTTCTATGCCAGTAACAACAAAGTCTCCACCAGCTATAGATCTTGTCTTAGAAGCATGGCCAGAGCATGCATCCATCGGACAACAAATGTGTTACCAAACAGAAGTTTTATCCATTTTAATGGAACATCTTTTGGCCGCAGACGTTTTGATTGGCGAACAAGCTGCACTTCCTGTTGTACCTGGTGGTTCTGTCAATAATATCACTAGTAATGTTTGTTACGTTGCGGCTAGGATAGTAGATAAATTATGGCAAGGTAATTAAAACTTGATATATCGAACATATATTAAAGGAATTAAATTAACTTATTTCATAGAACATACTGTATGCATAGTATTTGTATTTTATTATATAGGTGCATTGACGAAGGATCCACACGAAGTATTTGATTTTATTGTTAAACTAATTGGGCAAGCCAAAAGACGTTCCGGAGTAGTCAGTATGGAAGGTCTTCATCACTGCCTGAATAGAACAATATTATTCTTATTGTCAAGGCCAACAGATTCTATTGCCGATCAAATGGCTGTATTAGAGGCATTACATAAACTAACTACTCACAGGTGAAAAGAATCATTTTATTTCTTTGTTATATATATATATATATATATATATATATATATATATATATATATATATTTATTTTTTTTTTATAATGTCCAATGACATAATAACGATTGAAATTTTACAGAGTTTTGGTATTTGGCGCTGGAAATCATGAGTTAGAATTTATTGGCTGCCTGACCTATTGTTTGCTGCAATTAACAGCTGATATTAAAATCATGTTAGATACTAATATGAAAACAACGTGGCATGTTAATCCGCAGGTTGAATCGAGTGATGATAGATTAATGTCTCACCAGGGTCACAATTTAATGGCTGTCGCAGCAATTAGGGTTTGGGAAGAGCTATATGTATGCAAAAAACCTGCTATAGAAGAGGTTTTCAAGATAACTCTTCCGCCTCCTGTGGCCAATGAACGTGCACCAGAATTACCGGTGGTCAGAGAACAGGTACACGAAGGTGCAACAAGACTCTGGGCGAATTACGTAGCTCTCGAAAGAAAAGCTTCTTATAGGGTACCTTGGGAGCTTCACAATCAAATACAATCGGTACGTATTAATTGATTCGTTTCGAGTAATAATATTATGTCGAATTAATTATTATAATATTGTAATGATAAGTAAATATATTTTATTCGTTTGAAATTATAGAAAATTCAAAAGGTAACGGGAGGATTGACAAGATTGGCAAGTCGAACGAAAGTTAGAAAGGAAGAATCTGTGCGAGTTAAACTTAGATTGCATCAGAGTACGGTGTCCCAATGGACGGAACAACACGTCGCATTAGTTAGAGAACTTGCCGCGGCAAAAAAATTACAGCATCAACAAACCAATCAGCATACGCAACGCTACGTATATCAGGTAATTGATTTTATTTAAAATCTTTGTTTTAATTACAAACACGTATAATTGAAATTTTCTTTTTCAATTATTATTATTATTATTATTATTTTCTTTTTATTAGGAATGGTTGCAAACGGAAACGGAATTAACAAGAGAACGTGGTCTATGGGGTCCACCGACACCAACTAAATTAGACAAGTGGATGTTAGATATGACTGAAGGGCCTTGTAGGATGCGTAAAAAAATGATGAAGAATGATCTTTTTTATATACATTATCCATATCGGCCTGAACTGGAACATCCAGATAATGTAAGTTGTATCGCGATGATCATGAAATATTATTAAGTCAAATTTTCGACGAAAATTCAATTAAAAAAAAAAAAAAAAAAAAAAAAAGAAAAAGAAAAAAATACAAAAACCCCTGAGTAATAAAATAATTTTTTTTTTCTTTCTTTCCCAATTAGAAACAGTTAAAGTACAAAGTGGCAACAAGCACGGACAGTAAGGAGTATTATTTAAAACAACTTGGTAATTCTTCTGGTATGTTTGAACGAGAACGCGATCCGGTAATAGATGATACCCCATTAAATGTTAACGAGACTTCCACGGAAAACGAACCGCCTATGGTACCGTGTACGTTAGAACGTCATGCCAGTGAACCGGACGAAGTTCAAGAGGATAACGAACAAGAAGAGGAAAATAATCAAACGGTTCCGGATAATCAAACATTATTAAGATTATTAGAGGAACATGAGAAGGTAGTAATACTGTTCGAATCTTTTATTTTTCATTTCACTTTACGTACCATGCGAAATTATTTACGTTAATTTTAATTTTTTTTTTTTTTTTTAGATCAGTCACATGTTCAGGTGCGCGAGGATTCAAGGTTTAGATACAACAGAAGGCCTTCTATTATTTGGAAAAGAACACTTTTATGTAATAGACGGTTTCACGCTATTAAAGTCGAGAGAAATAAGAGACATCGAAAGTTTACCGGAAGCTTATGAACCAATTTTACCCTCCCCGGGCTCACCAAGAAGATCGAGGGCCATGCGACAATGTTCTAAATTCAATTATGAGGATATAAGGTATGACGACTTGTCTAACGTATTTAATCAATATTTGTCAATGTTGCTAAAGATTGATTGGTTAATTAATCAATTAATTAATTAATTTTCTCAGAGAAGTACATAAGAGAAGATATTTACTACAGCCAATGGCATTGGAAGTATTTAGCGGGGACGGAAGGAATTATTTATTAGCTTTTCCACGAAAAGTGAGAAATAAAGTATACCAAAGATTTATGACCTTTGCAACTGCTATTGCCGATAGTGCGCAACAGTCTGTCGCTGGTCAGAAAAGAACCGCTAATGTCGAACAGGCGACTGGCTTATTGTCTAATTTTATAGGAGAAACGTCGGTCACGCAGCGATGGGTGGTCGGTATCCCCAAAACAATGATCTAATATTTCAACGTTAAATGCATTTTATTCGTGCGAATTAATTTCTTTTTCTTTCTTTTTTTTCCTCTCTCTCTCTCTCTCTCTCTCTCTCTCTTTTCGTCCTCAGCGAGGAGAAATATCAAATTTTCAATATTTGATGCATCTCAATACCTTAGCTGGACGCAGTTACAACGATCTCATGCAATATCCGATATTCCCGTGGATCTTAGCCGATTACGATAGCGAGGAGTTAGATTTAACAGACCCATCGACGTTCAGAGATTTCAGTAAACCTATGGGCGCACAAAGTCCCGAACGATTATTACAATTTAAGAAAAGGTTTTTCTTTCTTTAATGTTTTTTTCTTTGTTTTTTTTTTTTTTTTTTTTTTTTTTTTTGATTTTTTATTTCATCGTAAAGAAGAGAAGACAAGGGGGAGATTATTTTATATTAAATAATTCACGTTTGCAGATATAAAGAATGGGATGACCCGCATGGTGAAACTCCACCTTATCATTATGGAACCCATTACTCTTCGGCTATGATAGTATGTTCCTACTTGGTAAGAATGGAACCCTTTACGCAACACTTTTTAAGGTTGCAGGTACGTGAACGAAAGTAAAATAAAAAACATATATATATAAAAAAAAAAGATAATTTTTATAAATCATAACCATTTATACGCGATTATATATAATGATTTATTTCGTTGATTTAGGGTGGTCATTTCGATTTGGCTGACAGAATGTTTAATAGCGTAAAGGAAGCTTGGCTTTCTGCGTCTAAGCATAACATGGCCGATGTAAAGGAACTAATACCCGAGTTCTTCTATCTTCCAGAATTTCTTGTCAATTCAAACCACTTTGATCTAGGCAAGTAAATTGTGTAATTAAGTTCGTACGTTGAAAATAATGACGACGTTGTTGTATTGTACAGGTTCTAAGCAAAGTGGCGTACAACTTGGAGATATCGTGCTTCCACCGTGGGCCAAACAAGATCCACGAGAATTTATACGCGCTCATAGGCTTGCATTGGAATGCGATTACGTTTCGCAACATCTTCATCAATGGATCGATTTGATATTTGGATGTAAACAGAATGGACCTGCAGCTGTCGAAGCCGTTAATGTTTTTCATCATCTTTTCTATGAAGGCAATGTCGACATATACAAGTACGTACTACTCTTTATTACGTATTGTACTCAATGATATTTATTATTATTATTATTATTATTTTTTTGTTCTTCCTTTTCTTCCCTTTTTTTTTTATATATATTATAATAACATTTTACTTTTCAGTATCGATGACCCTTTGAAGAAGAATGCCACTATCGGCTTTATAAATAACTTTGGCCAAATACCTAAACAGTTATTTAAGAAACCGCATCCAGCGAAAAAGATGACACAAAGGATTAGCGTCATAGATCCTGGACCGATTACGCCAGGCTTAAGTATTACAACATCCGACAAATTATTTTTCCATAATCTTGACAATCTGAAACCATCGCTTCAACCTATCAAAGGTCTGTTGTTACATCGTATTTAATATTCGTTCGAATGTATTCGTGTATACTTTCTTTTTTTTTTTTCTTTCTTTCTTTCATTAAATCATTCCAATTCAATGTTCAGAGTTGAAGAGTCCCGTTGGTCAAATACTTCACGTTGACAAGGCAGTATTAGCGGTTGAACAGAATAAAACGCTTATTCCTCCGTCTTACAATAAGTATGTCGCGTGGGGTTTCGCCGATCATTCCTTGAGGATAGGCAATTACGACAGCGACAAGGCAATATTTGTGTGCGAGGCTATGATGCAAAGCAGCGGAGAAATTGTCGCTTGCGTTTGTCCATCGTCAAAATTGATAGTAACAGCAGGAACAAGTTCTGTAAGTCAATGCGTTTGTTCGTGATCTATTAAATTGTAATAATAATAATAATAATAATAATGATAACAATTAACAAAAAAAAAAAATAGAAATATATATATATATATATATATATATATATATATATATATATATATATATATATATATATATATATAAATGCAGAAGAATGTAATACAATTGTTATCATTGTTTTGTTTAGGTCGTCATTGTATGGGAGTACGCAAAGCGTCAATTGTCGATAAAGCAATGTTTATATGGTCATACGGATGCCGTAACATGTTTATCATCAAGTACGGCCTATAATGTCATTGTGTCAGGTTCGAGAGACGGTACTGCTATTATTTGGGACTTATCTCGATGTTTATTCGTTCGCCAACTTCGGGGACACGCAGGACCAGTAGCCGCAGTAGCTATCAACGAGCTAACGGTATTTATGGGGAAAAATATTTAAATGGGTTTATGGTTCGTTGAAAGATTAATTGTATTACATTTCAAATGAAATATATATATATTACGTAGGGTGATATAGCCACTTGTGCTGCCACATGGTTACATGTATGGAGTATAAATGGCGAGGAATTGGCGAATGTAAATACGTGCGTTGGAAGAGCCGATAGAATGCAACAGATTTTGTGCGTTGCTTTTAGTCAGACACACGAATGGGATTCGCAAAATGTAATAATGACCGGATCTACGGACGGAGTTGCACGCGTACGTTGTGATCATTTACGTCGCGATATTTTTCCGTCAAAAAATTAAAAGAAAAGATCAGACATATCATTCTCAAGATAATATATGAATAATGATTAATTTTGCAGATGTGGTCGATGGATTTTGTGCAAGTGCCTGCGGAGGAGGAACAATTGGAGGAACTTTATGGGGACAAAGAAGGACAAGACGATCTAAGTGTACAAGTAGACCAAAGTGAAAGTACAAAGAAGAGGGTTCACGAATTAGTAAAACAAATGAGTATATCTACTGAAGGATCAGGTAAATTATTTTTATTTAAACATTTAATTGTATACCTGATCTATTTTTGTTCTATCATTGTCCTTATCGTAATTATATTATTTTGTTTATTATAATATATTTTTGTATATATATATATATATAAAGGGATGTTAATGAAAAGTGGATCAGAAAGTAGCCTCTCTGAACCAGAAAATACCAAAGAAGCTTCTAGGGCTCATGAGGAGAAAGAAGAATGTTCAGACAATGAATCTAGCAATGGTTCCAATAACAAATCTTTGTCGCATTGTAATCATGCTTCTGCGGTTATATTAAGACGAAAAGGTCGCGGTAATCCAATGTTTAGAAAAAGCGAAGGAGGAGGACGTGCCGACAGCGAGGGAACGCAAACGAGGTAATTAAAAATAAAGTTTCTTTATTTTTTTTTTTTTTAAATAACGTATAAAGATTGAAGATATATTCAAGACAAATATCATATATTTTATAAAGCAAATTACACAACAATCCTGGAGATACGGAAGGAGCCTTGAGAACTAGTAAAAGCGATACAAGTTTAACCGATAGCTTTGTGATGGTTAATGAATCCGACACAAAACCCAAAAAGATTAATCCGCAGAATGTCCTGAGAGACGGTTTTAAATGGCAAAGACAATTGGTCTTTCGAAGTAAACTGACAATGCATACTGCTTATGATCGTAAAGATAATGCAGAGCCAGCTTCTATTACAGCACTGGCAGTATCAAGGTAATATATAAAGTTTTTATTTTTTATTTTTTTTTTTTAATTTTTGAACGCGTATAAATAATACCATTTATAATTTGTTAAACTGACTTTGACGTTTATAGAGATCATAGAACAGTTTATGTTGGTGATACTCGTGGTAGAGTATTTTCATGGAGTGTTTGCGAACAGCCAGGCCGTACAGTTGCTGATCATTGGCTTAAAGATGAAGGAGCGGACACCTGTGTTGGATGTGGTGTTAGATTTAATCTGTACGAAAGGAAACACCATTGTCGGAATTGTGGTCAAGTGTTCTGCTCCAGGTAAATTGATAGAAAAAAATTGATGTTACATTTACAAAAAAAAATATAAAAAAAAAAAAAAAAATAAAAAAAGAGAAAAAAGGAAAAAAAAGTACATTTACCTCTATCCTAGGGAAAGGTAATAATTTATTTATTATAACGTTGTTTTCACATACAGATGTAGCAGATTTGAATCTAAAATTTCAAGACTTGGAATTTTAAAACCTGTTAGAGTTTGTCAAGGTTGCTACTCTTCATTACATTCTCAATCCTCTACTGAGAATAATACTTAATATAATAATATTAAATAATATTTAAAATAATAATTATAATAGTAGTAATAATAATTATTATTATATACAATAACACAATAATAATATTAATACTAATTTAATAACAATAATAACATTGAATCTGCTGTGTTAATTACTAAACTAGATAGAAATATTGGTCGAATGTATATAATCATGAGTAGTTATTAAGCTCATAGCTGAGTAATCTGTACATGAATGACAAGGTGTGGATTTCATTTTATTTGTGTCTTGTAGAGAATACACACAGTTTACATGATTCAATGTAAATATTATTTTGGCCATGCCTGGCGGGAAGAGCAAATGTTGCAATTGCTTTTTTTTTTGTTTGTTTTTAATTCAGAAGTGATACATACCACTTCCGAAAATAGTTTAAATGACATTGAAGTTTTTATCACCTCGACTAAAGTATAAACAAAATAATTTATACCGATGTGTGTGTAACAAATATACATGAAAATTAAGACGTACAGAGTTTATTGCCTAAAGTGCTAAAGTATATTAAAAAGAAAAAAAAAGAAAAGAAGAAAAAAAAAAAGAAAAAAAAAGAAAGGCTAAATGTATTATAAAGCCATTGAAAGCACATATGCTGCTAAACACGAACATTTGAATTCACGTACTATTTAATTTTTAATATTTTATGAGGTTTTTGTACAAGATCATAATTCTCTATCATAACTACGTACATACATAAATGCGTATTTCATATTTTTTATTCAAGGAATTTTTTAGTCTCTTCAGACTATTACAATCTGAATCATTGTTATAATATATGTATATTAAACCACCTTTCGTATTTTATAATTCAATAAATTCAAGTAATTATGAGTTTTTAAAAATATGATTTCCGTATGTTCACGAATTATAAGTGAACTGATAAAAAAAGAAAAAAAAAAAAGAAACAAGTAATCTCTAACATCGCTTAAACGTTTCTTCTTTTATATTTAAATCTCACTATCTTATATTTACAATTTTAGTATGTTAGTAAAAAATACTGACAAATAATATTATATGCTTTTATATGCTTGAAATGTGAACGACAGTATTTAAACGAGTATATTTAGTTTATATATGATATTCGACATATACGATTAATTTTTAATTACAAGTTACAGAAAAATGTTTAGAAAGCAAAAAGCTCTTATTGTTACACAACAATATATTATGACGTGTATCACTTATGACCTCTATTTAAATGATATAGATTTTAAATTTTACAATAGACAATACCTTATCTGCATAAAGTGTTTTTATTGATAAGCTAGTTTTATTGATAAGCAAAACTGTAAAATTTAAAATCAGTAATAGTATCTAAGTGATGGCATAAATGTGGATGGAAGCTAATAGTTGGATTGGATCGTTAATTCTTCTTTTTTTTTTTCCTTTTAGTAGCAAAAATTATGTTTATTATCATTTTAATATGTATTGAAGAATATAAAAAAGACAAAAAAAGAGAAATACTGCATTTTAAGAGATGGCCAGAGCAAATTATAAGGAACAAAGTTAGATATGTAAAACAGGAGCAGCCAGAAAGAATCTTTTACAAAAATCTTTAAAACATATGGGATACTGTAAAATTAGTCTTATTATTCAAATAATGAATACTAATGGTTTTTGTATTCTATTGAAATACTTCCATTTTTCTAAAGGCACAAATTTTATAGATGAAAAAATGGTTAATGTATGCTCACTATATGTAAGCTGAGTGAATGCAATTTAAGGGATTAAATCTTTCGGTATCATACATTTGTAGTACCATTGTTACTAGTCAAATATTCCCAAAATCAGTGAAAACGTTCTTTTAAAAAAAAAATATATATATATATAACAAGTCAAAACATGTAGTATGGTATAAATGTAATTAAAGGAACATTGCATATATAAATTATCCATACATAAAGGACACGCAACATGTGTATATGTTACCATGTATTCTATTCAAATAATGTCAATGTCGTAACCACAAACTATTTTCAAAAAAAATATTGTGGGTTTCTGTAAATTTTACTTTTTTACTTCTATTTATATATAGAGAGAAGGAATTTTTAAAGATGTAATTTTGAATGTAAAATCTATGCATAAAAGTACTACTTCCAAGTATCACTTCATAAAAAATATAAAGTTCATATTTTATGAACTGAACTTTAAAAAGACTAAAAAAAAGACCTCTTTTAATAAATTCATCTATTAATGTATTGCATTACGTACCGGGATTGAATAGAAAAGCTCCATGATATATTCGTTTATTATTATTTATTTGCAAAATGTAATGTACATATAGAGGTGCAATTTCTAGTCCTAGGCATTCTGAGTGCCTTTTCAGTTTATTATTATAATTCAACAGATTTTTTTCTTTTACAGTTTCCAACAGTATTATTTATATTTACATTTAATATATATTCTTTATCATATATTTATCACATTTTATTAATAAGAAAATAATCAATGTAATTTATTATATGCATTTTACTATATAAATTTTAAACCATTCTATTCTTCTAATTAGTAATCATTCTGTGCTGTGCTGTTGTTAAACTATAATAATTAGATGAAAACAAATATATAAAAACAAAAAAAAACATATTTATCTCATATACATGAACTGTATTGCATTAAGTTTGTGTTAGTTTATAAGAGCATACTTTGTAATTTAGCGTCGACATGGATTTTAATGATTTTTTCTTATTTTTAAATTTACGAGAATTTAAGAAAGAAAAATTATATATATGTGTGTATATATATATATATATATATATATATATATATATATATATATATATATATTATATTATATTTGTAATAAATTATTTCATTTCAGTTTTTTTTTCTTCATATGTCCACATTGTAGTTATTAACATCAGAATATGTAACTATAATAACAGTACAATTTTGTGAGAGAACAGTGACTGCATTGACAGATCATTTCATTAGAACACTGTATTAGCAAATTGTATTTTTTTAATATTTTCGTAAGTAGCAAAATGAAGAATAACTATATCAGTTACAAAAGTTTAGTAGTACGATCAGTGTCTGTTCTACTGTATTTGACTAATTGGTAAGAAATTATGATATTGAATGGTCAAATTCGAACATGTATATAAATGAGATAGTAAAGAACGTTCATTAGTTTCAGATGTAAGTATAATGAATGAAATTTAAAAAGTAGCCTAGATAATATTGTAATATTTAATATTGCGATATACGAGCTTTTAAAAGTGTATTATGTGCGTAAATGAGTATATAATTCTCAACTGCGCGTAGAAACCATAAAAATATGTATACATAATAAACATTACATATACATACCTATATAAATATATATATATATATAAAATATATATAAATATATATTTTTATATATAGATATATTTATATTTAGCTCTATTATATTGTTAGATGGCATTGAAATAATATTGTATAGTAGAACTTGTTCGGTATAATTATATTGAATGGGCCAAAGATTTAGTGTATTCTTTTCCCTTATTAGATTAAGATAGAGGATTCTGATAATTATTCTTGCGATCTTACTGTTAAAAATTTTTAATTTTTCGTATATTGTTTATCATTATTAATATATAATTATTATAATAATTGTCTTATCAAGTATATAAAATAGATATTCCATTTAGTATAGTCAGACATGTTTGTATATATATTTGACTATACTCTGTGACAAGCACTTTCGTGTACTCCTACTCTCCATGGATAAAACTTTCTTTTGCATTTATTACATTTAACGAGTTCTATACTGAGTTCATCCAAATCTACATTCTCCTGATTTAATACTGTAAAAAATTAATATGTTTATAAAGCCGACAAATTTGTGAACGCATATTTATAAGATAATGTATTCAATATGAATTTTACCTTCTGGAATGGTATCATCTTTTTGTTCAATTTTTTCTATATTAGATGTCTCAACATTAGTTACAATACTATCAGATTCAGAATCAATATTGGCATGTGGCGGAGTTCGTGGCAATTGACGTTTTGGTTTCATAGGATCAAAGCTTATATTCACCTATAAGAATTAAGCAATAATTATATATCTTTCTCTATCTTTCTCTCTCTCTCTTTCTCTCTCTCTCTTTCTCTTACTAGATAATATAACTTAAATATAATCTTTGATATATTATATTTATTATACAAATTTTTATACTTCAGGAATATCGTCTGTATCTTCAAGTCTCCGTATATTTTTCTTTTCGTCTTTAATTAAAATCTTTGCAACTGTCTTTTTCTCTTGAAAATCTTCATCTTCGTACGTTAATTTCTTTTTAGTATCAAAAGATATCTCCTCTTCAAACTCAAAGTTATCAAGCTTAACTTCATTTTCTGTTTGCGTAGGACTGAATAAACTCTGATTTCTATTTTCACTTTTGTCAGGCACATCATCCAGCTTATGCGTTTGATTTAACATTTTATTTTGCGCACTTTCTATATTTTCCTTATTTTCCAATTCCTATTGTTACAAATAGAGAAATCATTATCGCGAATATTTGCATTTGTAAAAATATTTCAACGGGTAAAATTACCTGGTTTTGACAAGTCTGATCGTTACATTTACAAGTCGGAGCACATTTACGTTGGTTCTTAACACAACCGCATATTTTGCTAGAACAATTACCCTTGCACGTACATGTTTTTTGCTTTGTAGCACTTTTTAAAAGTTGAGGATCTCCCTCCTTCTGTGATTCATTAATTTCTTTTAGACTTTGAACAACATTCAAATTAGTCCTTACAGAAGTGTTTCTTGAAGGAAGAACATTACTATCGGTGTGCTTTTTCAGAATATCACGTTCTAATTTTAACATTTTTAATTGTTCTTTCAAACGAATTATCTCAACATTGTCAATATTATCGGTCTGAGTAGCTACGGATATTTGTTTGCTGAAATTACATACAATTATTATGTTATGAGAAATACTTTCCTTTTTTTTTTTTTATCTTTTTATATTAAGATTATTAAATTAATATCTTACCTCTCCTGTTGAGCAACTTGTTTTTCTTTTCTCTTAATACGTGGCATATTTATTAAAATATTATTCAAAGTTATAAAGAAATGAATGCAAGGACAAAAGTATTTCGTTCTTATTGACAGCTCTCACTCATTGGATCCGGTTAAATGGACGTTACAAAGCAAAATATATTTGATCGAAAATATCGAAATTATTCAATGCGAAAGAAATTCCTTTTAAAAACGAGTCCTCATTTACGGTGTAATATTATATATTATCTAATTATCACAATTTATTATTTGTATTCAGCGTTAGATACGAATCTCAAGTCTTTGTGTAAAATTTGAATTTATCCAAACGTTGAAGTCTGTGACTTCGATTGGACGAATTCAGCCATATACATATACATATATATATATATATATATATATATGTAAGAATATGAAGACATTGTTTCTTTTTTTATTTTACGTCAATGATAAATTTAGAAAGTAGTCATTTCAATAATATAAATGTTGAAAATATTTTTCGAATTTGTTCAACGTTAATATAAACAAATAATTGGCTATGAAGAGAAAGTAAACTCATTTGATAATGTTTGTTCCGTCGTGCTGCACTTTAGTTTTTTTATCATTATCTAGGAAAGTTGCATTTATTTGAAAAAAAATTATATATTTAAATTGTTTACATTATCCGTGAAAATTAATATCAATGGATTGTAGCCATATATTTATATAAATATTAAGTACCTTAACAGCTTATTGACGAACTAACTTTGTCAATACAATGATATTACCATCCACCGATAAAAAATTGTTCAGCCCCTTACTATAGGCAAAACGTTCATTCATATATGCATGAATCGTTATATTGCCTATCGTATGGGCTTGAAAAAGTTTCTTACCGATAGATGGCGTTCGCAAGCATAGTTACTGACGAAGTATGATGTGATATCTATCAACAGGCGCAACATATAAAATTCATATGAATAATTATTAAAAGAATCGAAAAATAAACATAATTAATTAATAATAATTTTTAAATATTCAACGTATTTACGATAAAATTTTAAATGCGTCAAATTTTATTTTTCAAATGTACACGTTGAAATATATTTCAATAGAATATAAATATATATTTAATAAATAAATAAATAAATAAATAAATATATATATATATATATATATATATATACAATAGAATACAATATACCTGATCTGAATTATCTACCATGCAATAAAAATATGTAGATATAAGTTTATGATATGGATACCGAGATGACGTTTAAAATGCCATTATAATACCATTAATTTTCATTGATACGCATGTACGTACGTTAAGTATTCTTTTCGATCTAATTTTGATTAAACTTGTAGATTATTACGAATGCGATAGCACTTCATAGAAGGATTATTATTTGTTTAATGATTGATGCAATAATCTATCAATTCTCAATACGAACAAATTTAAATATTTGACGTAATATTTAATATTCAATTAAATTAATTATGTAAGAATTCTAAGAAAGCATATTTGCTTGGGGGGATTGTAATTTACAGAGAATAAATAATTTCTATTGGGACTTTTTATTTGAAAAAAAAAAAAGTAAATAAGAGCAATTGGATTCATACGGCGATCGAGATTCTTCTTTCTTTTCGTTGCAACGAGTGGAACATTACGATTAGATAAGCGCGGTTCATAGCGCGGCCAAGATGCAGACTTCATAAGAGACCGGGAATCTCGAGGATTGCCTTCAGTTAATGCTGTGTCTGCAAACAGCCAATTCTTAAGGAAATTGCATAAGATGATCCTATTCGCGTGCCTAACGAAACAAAGTTCGTTTATAATTAGTGGTGCCTTCTAACGAGCTCCGTGTGGACCTCGCACACGATCGAATGAGATTTCAATGAATATTCGTCAGATCGAATATCCAACAACGTGTTTGTAAGTTCTATTTATCTTCGAAACGAAGAAAGAAAGAAAGAAAGAAAGCCATTATTATTTGCTGTGGTACACGTTAATCCACTTAAAAAATATCAACGAAGATATACGAGAAAAATTACAAGGGAGTCCGAATTATTTGATACAATTTAAAATAGAAAAGAACGCGGCGCAAAAAAAAAAAAAAAAAAAAACCCGGAAAATGGTGGAAGTTACGACGTTCATTTCCTGATATTTAATTCCCTATATT
>OU426995.1:5464170-5504170 GCA_911387935.1 Dolichovespula saxonica | reverse complement strand
AATAAATAACATACAATACATAGATACATAGATACGTACTTGCGTGCGTACTTGTGCACGTAATTACGTCCATACTTACGTACGTCTTCTTCTTCGTCACATATTATTTTTTCTCTCTCTCTCTCTCTCTCTCTCTCTCTCTCTTTCTTTTTTTGCGTTTTCCTTTACAAAAGAAGGTTTGTTTAACGATTATAGAAACGAACATGAGCCATTCGACGTACGCCTTTACTCTTCTTTTACTTCTTCTTCTCGTTACTATTTTCATTGGTGAGGCCTATCGGTACGAAGATTGTCAACGGCAACCAAACGACGAAATCATATGGGAATACGACGTACGCAGACCATACAGACTCGGTATCAATCAGGTATTATTTATTTTTAATATATATATATATATACTTATATGTATTTCTTTGACTCGTTTTCGATCGAATTCGAACGACAATAAGAACAAAAATGATGGTACTTCGAATGCATTGAAAAAAAAATTTTATTCTATTTATTTATTTATTTTTTTTTTTTTCATATTAATCCAAACGCAAATTCACTCACGTACGAACACGTATACCTATCGTTTGCATTACAATTAATTAGGTGATTTATATCGCGAACGTTCGTTCAACAACGTTTCTTCCTCCATCTCCTCTTCTGCCCCTCTCTTTTTGTCTCTCTCTCTCTCTCTCTCTCTCTCTCTCTCTCTCTCTCTCTCTCTATCTTGTTTACAGGAAGTAGAAGCGGAATATGGACCAACGATGGCCATCATAACTTGCATAGTGATCGATTCACTGTCCGACGAAGACAACGGCGCTGTATGGATAAATGCTGGCGGTTTAGGACAAAATTTTGTTAAACTTAAGTTTAGATCGAAATACTCGAGAGGTCTTCGTTACAAAGTCCTTGTATACGGTCAATCTATGTTAAAACAGGTCTCCTAAATCGTAATATTTAATTTCGAATAATAAATATATAAATATATATATATATGTTAGATTTAACAATGCCTACGAACAAAAACATATATATATATATATATTTCTTTTTTTATAAACATATATATATATATATATATACACACATATATATATATATATAGTCGCCAATAAGATATAAACAAATTTGATCGAATTGGTTCGTTCGTACTTATTGAAACCTATAATCGCTTTGATTAAACACAGAGAACATTGTTAGAGGTGAGCAAAGAAACGTTATCTGAGAAATGTTCCCTAACGATCTTTCGTTATCTACTAGCTAAGCCAGCCATCGTTATCTTTCCAGAGCGTTAGAAACCTTAGAGGAGATAATGACGTGCGCACAAGCAATCGAGTAAAGTTCGAGGGGGGAAAGTCAACGTACTAGTCCGTTAATCTGTTAAGAGTACGAAGCGTTGAAATTTAATCGACGGAACATTTAACATCAAAACAATTTCATTCGCTCGCGCATAACGACCCATACATCTTCGTGTTCATTCATTTGAAATATTCAAAATAATGTTATCGCGGAAATACGAGGCTACTACCGTTCTCGACGTTTAAAAAAAAAAAAAAAGAAGAAAACTACTTAGATAACCATGTTACACTAATACTTACAACGGGAAGTAAGATAAACGAAATAGACGAAAAGAAAAAAAAGAAAAAACAAATTTCGTGAGCGATTCCATTATGTCGGAATTTGATTTCACGTTGTTAGTCACGTAACTCTTCTCGAGATCGGAAAACCATTTAAAGGCGAAACGATGGGAGTTGCCGAACAATAAAAGGAGCTTCCTTTTACTCGACAAATACGACGATGACACGTGAACGACCGAGATCGTTGAAATCCGAATATATTTTTTTATTTTGTTGTTTTCGTTTCTTGCACGAAATAACAACCGACTATAAGTATAATCGAAGGGACATGCGAGAGAATACACACACACACACACACACATACACCCACATATATTTTATTCTTATCGTATTAAACATAATTACCGAACGAACGAGTAATCACGATTTTATTATATTATTTCTTATCGTTCGCGAACGATCATTCTCGTTCTTTTATATCGACTTAACCACAACAATAACAACAACAACAACGACGACGACGTCGCCGACGACGACCACAAAAAAAAAAGAAAACAAAAAAAATGTTATCTTCCTCCTTGTTTTATTCGAAAATTTCTTTCTTTCACGATCTTACACCATCGAAAAAATAAATATTTATGCGCATCCTTACACCGTACGGGTTTGTAAAGTAACGAAAGTTCGAGACACCCGCCAGCTCAATTATCGTATGTTTATAGAGAGATTCGAACGTTTCGCTGGATATTTTTGTCAATATCGAATTTTCAATATCGAATATTGCTCGAAAATAACGTAATAAATTATTTTATGTGCGATCATATCCATTGACTTGGATAGCTTATTCGATTTTTGAGAGAGGTCAAATTATGCACTGAAATAATACGATAATAAGTTGTCGATACGTGACTTTGCTTTTCTTTTCTTTTCTTTTTTAATCATTATCGTTTTACTTTTTTATTTATCTCTTATTAATTTCTTCTTTTTCGAAAGAGAAACGAACGCTACATTAAAATCTGAAAATCAACGATTAGTAAATAATTTCGAAATATATCTATACAATTTTTATAATATTTATAAATTTTCACAAAGACACACACACACACACATATATATATATATAAAATATTTTTATAAATATTATATATGAATATAATCAAATTTCAGCGGTTTTCAATCTATTTTATTCTTCGTTCTAACATTAAATAAGTAAATAAAAATATATATGTATATATACATAATAATTTTCTAAAATGTTTATTGTAATTAAAAAAGAAAATAAAATGAATAGAATGATACAAGCAATACATTAAGAAACGATATAAAAGTAAAGCAATATAAGGAAGGATAAAAATCGAAACATATGGAATAGCAATCTTTGTCCATATGTGTGTGTGTATCTATATTTGTGTATTCTAACATCAAATACACGTACACAATAATTTTCTAAAATATTATTGCAAATAAAAAAAAATAAAAAAGAACAAAAAATAAAATAAATGGAATGATACAAGTAATACATTAAGAAACGATATAAAAGTAAAGCAATATAAGGAAGGATAAAAATCGAAACATATGGAATAGCAATCTTTGTCCATATGTGTGTGTGTATCTATATTTGTGTATTCTAACATCAAATACACGTACACAATAATTTTCTAAAATATTATTGCAAATAAAAAAAAATAAAAAAGAACAAAAAATAAAATAAATGGAATGATACAAGCAATACATTAAGAAACGATATAAAAGTAAAGCGTTATGAGGATGGATAAAAATCGAAACGCATGGAATAGAAATCTTTGTGCATGTCCACGTTTATGTGTATGTGTCTACGAACGTTGTTGAATGGTAGTTATCCGTTCACCGACGACCCTAGCTCCTTCTTCATCGCGAAAGGGCTCGCGAGGGTGCGCGTGGAAGCGGCTAAGGGGTGACTCTCTGCACGCGAAGCCACGACGACGGTGGTGGTTCAGGATGAAGGTGGAAGCCTCGCGATACCGATAGCGACGCTTAGTAAAAGCCGGCCGTCCGTGGCAAACGCACAACCGCACCCACCCTGTTGTCGATTCCCAAAGAGATCATCGAAAAGGGGGGAAAAAAGACGACAACTCTTTACACTGCCATTCACGATACTCTAATAACTCGAATATTTCTCATAACGTTGAACATCTTCAACCGGCTACGAGATTTTCATCAATAATATGCCACGGGTAAGTTGAGTTGATCTATCCGTATAGATACATACATATAAAAAGGGGAAGAAATAAAAAAGAAAAGGAAAACAATCGTTATGATGATTGTTTCCTATTTTATTCATTTCATTTCATTTTCTTTCTTTATATATATATTATTAAGTCCGTACACGATGAAAGTCAATTACACAAAGGGGGTGGGGGTGGTGAAGAAGAAACAACGAAATAATTTTATAAGGTTTTAATATTATTTTATTTATTGTATTTTTTTATTGAGTCGTCGTACATACTTTTTTTTTATTAAATGGCTTCGTATGTTTTTTTTTTTTAATTATTCATTTGTAAATAAATAAAATGGATAGAACTTCGTTGATATCTCTTACACGTAAGAATCTACGTGAGATAAATCGGTAAAGAGGTTTCATAGTAACAGGCAAATTAACTGGTTTCATGTTAGCTTGATTGTGACCCTTCCCATTAAATCTTTAAACTTCATAAACGCGAAGATATGCCGTAATTAACGTAATTTCAGCCTTGTTGTACAAAAGATAATGATAACAACTTTTTACGATCATCCATCATCTACCGACGATCAGTTCATTTTCTCAGCACGTTTTATAATAATCAGTATACACGCGCGTACGTGTATATTTTCTTACGTGAAATAATATCATACCATTGCGATATTAATTAATGGTTATCCCTTTCGTTGGTCGATGATTACGTTATTATCCTAAATACATATCGCAGTTCGATTGCTAGTTCGTTGTGGAGAAAAAATAAAAAATAAAAAAATAAAAAAAAAATGAAGACAAAACTGACGTCACAGACGAGGAAAAGAAAACATTAAAATTAAGAGACCAAAAGAAGGATATTTGTGGAAAAAAAGGAATATATATATATATATATATATACCTTCTTAGCAACAAGATATGTTACGGTCATAGCAATGACCAGCGGTCATTTTCACAGAGACGTGTGACGCATCGAGAGAACAACTTAGGGGGAAATTTCGTTTGAATTGTAAGCCACCTTGTCACGTGTTTCAATCTCATATGTACGTATATATATGTGTATACATATATATATATATATATATATATATATATATATATATATATATATATGTATGTATGTATGTATGTATTGTCAGAGGATAATGAATAAGACACGTGTCCATTGGATAGTAAATGAATTTTGTTCGTTATCATTATTACGATGTTAACGTATTATAATATTTTACTTTTAAAACGCAATATATAGTGACGACAAAATGTAACAGTGACGATAGAAACGGACGATAAAAAATTTTGCAAATTTTTAATCGTACGTATGATTATGATTCATTGTGATTTTTCTATTCGTCACTTTTGAACGTCATGAATACGTACACGCTCATAGACATTCAAACGTGAACACGAACGAACAACGATTTTATTTATGAATGGCAATTTCCGTAAGCTTGTGAAATCGATATTACATTATTTTATTCCGTCTTAGATTGCACCAATTAATCGATCGGGATCTATTAGTGATAGGAAAAAAATTAAAAAAAAAAAAAAAAAGAAAGAAAAAAGAAAAATGCTGTTACACAACGTTTGACTTCTAACATTTCTTTTTTAAATTTTTACTCGAATACATCGGGCTAGTCTTTATCGGCATTAGATACGTATATTTTTGTTAATCCTCGATCTAAATATATATATATATATATATATATATATATATATATATATATATATATATATATATATATATATATATATATATATATATATGTATATATGATACATACGTGAGAAATAATCGAAAGCAATCGATTACGTAAGATTATTACCAATTATAAAATTATTGCATTATTCTATTATATATATATATATATATATATATATATATATATATATATATATAAAATAGAAGGTTATAATATGATTATAACATCTCGCGTATTTATCATAATTTTTTCTTCGGCGATCTGAATACGAGTGCAAAGTACAGATTTTCAATGTGAGAAAGGGAGAGAGAGAGAAAGAGACAAAGAGATAGAGATAGAGAAAAGAGAGAGAGAGAGAGAAATGAGAAATATAATAAGTACATTACATACGTACGTACATACGTACATAAGTGTATTTGTTGTTTTTTAATAAACGATAAAAACGGATAATTTATTTATCACTTAGAAAAGTCTAATCTGTCAAGACGTCAATTAGAAATTGCTAGAGTTAACAATTTTTTGATTCGCCGATAATTCTTCGAGTATTGGCGCCAATAAAATCGGTGAAAATTCATAGTCGGAGAAATATTGTCGATGGACCGACGAAACACAGATTACATTGTGCTTTATTTTTTCTTTTCTTTTTTTTTTGTTTGTTTCTTTTTTTTTTCCTCTTATTTTTCGCCGACTGTCCGAATTTTTTTCTTCTTTCATTCTTTTTTCTATCTTTTTTTTTTTTTGTAGAACGACATTCGGATCCGTCAACGTATTTACGTACATACGTATAAATATAACTTTCGGCTATCGTGCTAATTCGAGAAAGATTAGAGCCACGTGTATCATATCAACGCGATTAGTGGGCATTGACCACTGTTAATTTCCACGAGTGATACAAAATCTTCCTTTTTTTTTTTGTCTCTCTCTCTCTCTCTCTCTCTCTCTCTCACTCTCTCTTTTTTATTTATTTATTATATATATATATATATATATATATATATATATATATATATATATATACATATCCATGATTTAAGGTCTTGCCCTGTCTTCGGTAGATCAATGTTCGTCATTTCGTTCGTAGATTTAAATATCATATTACAGAACGGACCGGATAAGTTTTGTAAGAGCGTCGAAAGTTTGATTTAAAGGAAAAAAAAAAAAGAAAAGAAAAAGGGAAAATTAAAAATAAAGAAAAAGAAAAAATCAATTATTCCTCTCGGAGAATTTTTGTGTTTGCAATCGGACTCCTCGTAGTTATACGGTTTGAGAAAAAAGAGAGAGAGAGAAAAGAAAAAAAAAGGACGAAAATTAAAATCGATCTACGAAGTCTCGAGAAATCGTCTAGAAAAATCTTTTGATCGATTTTCGAAAAATCGCCTATATCGCGCGCGCAAATGTCTAAATATTTGTATGGTTATATATAAATGCACACACACACACATACGGGAATTTATTTTTTATTTACGAAACGATTCAATCTTTTAAAAAACATCGCGACTTTGATGATTTCCCCTCCTTCTCCATCCCCTCCTCATCATCGCGATCGCAAAGATCTTAACTATCGATACGAGAACGTAAATGCTCACGGTCAAGGGCACAACGAACGAGAGGGTTAGAAGTCGTTCTCTCTAAAACTATGCGACCATGAAGTTATAATAGCGACGCATAGAATTCTCTCACGCTAGGGTCATATGGAATATATATATATTGTACGACGTAAGTTTCGACGACGTAAAGCATTTCAAATTCACCTTTCAAATCTGAACGAATTATTCGGGAACGTTCGAAAGATAATTCGTATTTTTTTAAAAGGCGAGAGAGCATACTCTTGCTTGAGAGGGAGACGGGACGGTTCGAGAGAAAAAAAAAAAAAGAAAAAGAGAGAAAAAAAGAAAAGAAAAGAAAAACAATTTTTATCTTTTAATAAGAATGATCGATGACGCGTGTTCTTCGAATTCTTATGGAATATCGTCTAAGTGTTGCCGCAAATGTTACGAGAATTCTTCGTATTATCTATTCCCGTGAAATTTTATTGATATTTTTCGTGAATCATATCACGTACGATATGTGTGTATATATATATATATATATATATATATATATATATATATATATACATATATATATACATATATATATATATATATGCGTGTATATGTGTGTGATTATGTGTACATATATATACATAGAAATATACAGTATTAGGAGTTAAGTATTCATATCAGTAGAAATATAAAAATATAATATATTATTATACTGTATGAATATCTAAATTCTCCGCTATATATATATATATATATATATATATATATATATATATATATATATATGTATGTATGTGTGTGTTTATGTACATATATATTATCTATGTAAAAACTTGGAAAGAGAGAGAGAGAGAGAGAGAGAGACGGACCCTCTTTCCTCATGAAACTGGACTTGGTACTATTTAGAATAATTAAGGCTAATTGGGTGTTCGTACGTTAATTAATTGATGAATAACGCATTAATCGTTATCTTTGAAGCGGCTTTATACATCGTACATATCCGGATGTGGAAAAGCGTGTCTGAAATGTAATAAAAAAATACAATCGTTTGTAGATTGTATTTTTTACAGACACGCGCCGTAGGACTTTGTTCTGCTTTTCAGGAGAGAAAAAGGAAAAGAAAAAAAGAAAAAGGAAAGAAAGAAAATATGTAACGGCATTATACCACCCGTCTCCTGTTGTCGAAGGCTAAGACAAGACGGTTGTCTATAAAGAAGTTGTGAGTTCGTTATCGTCTTGTCCGAAGTGCGAAAAACGGGGAAAAGCCGAGGGGGAAGAGTAAGGAAATGACGGTTGATAGAAGTTAAAGAAAAGGAATCTCAATTTAACGCGAAGACAATGTCTATAAAAACTCTCGTAGATATGGAATGGAATGGTTCAATCCAGTTCAATCGCCGTTGCCAGGGTGACAATTCAAACTCCACAGATCAAGTTTCTTCTTCTTCTTTTTCTTATTATTATTATTATTATTATTATCGTCCACAAACACACACACACACACACACGCATATTTTTATTTTCGTTACTTGTCTGAATGTTAAACAATTTGTCGTTACGCGATTGAAAGAAAAATAAAAAAGGAAAAAGAAAAAGAAATAAGGAAAAAAAAACACGAAAGAAGAAGAAGAAGAAGAAGAAAGAAAAAAGAATTGTACGCGTAGATATATCGTCCGTATTCCAAAGTGTAACGACAAATGCAACGAATGATCTTATCCAAGTCTAATCCTCCTCGTCGATTTCGATTTTTCCGTGGTTTCCTCACTGCGCCTTTCTCGCTTCGTATTCGTCGTCTTTGTGTGCCGCATTCGGGGGGAAAAGAAAAAAAAAAAAAACAAAAAGAAACCATTTTTTTTCGCGAACGCTAAGAGACGAGAATTCATCGTACTCCCTCCCCACCCCCTCATTCCTTCGGGTTACTTCGTTTCCAACTTTTCCATCTACATTTATCGATAATTCACGCACAGCTAAGTACCCACCGAACGACGACCATGATTTTCAGACCGGTATTACGAGCCAGAACGTACGTACTTTATCTCAGTCGGGGCTATTAGCGCAGGTGTAAAATTCCCATGGTGTACCGTAGAGAATCGCATGCGATCACGGAAATTAATAGCCGGGGCATGTCGTGAGTTCGTACGTACGAGTTCTTCCCGAGCTATGGTCTGAGACCTTACGTAGACCCCTATCACGAGCACGTGAAACAAAATCCTCTACAGGATGATGACACCTTCGTCTTCTTCTTCTTCCTCCTCCTCCTCCTCCTCCTCCTCCTCCTCTTCCTCCTTCTCCTCGTCTAATATCTTCATTTTTATTTATTCATTCGTTCGTTTGTCTCGAGAGAGAAAAAAAGAATAAAAAAAAAAGAAAGATTAAAATCGTCAAAAAATCGTATTTTAAGATTTATTTCGTTCATCCTAATCGCCGTAGTATACCCCTCCCCCAACCTCCACCCTCCCTCGGCACACTGGATCGCCCCAAACGTGCAATTACGATGGAACCATGTAGAAAAGTTTTAATTAGTTTTAGGAACATTCTTTCCCGTTAAAAGTTCGCGAAGTTTCTTCTCTGTGGCGAATTCGGTAACTAACACCGTTGTCTCTTTCTTCTTCTTATTTTTTTTTCCTTCTTTTTCCCTTTTTCTCTCTCTCTTTTTTTTTCACTAAATTTACCGATCCAACCACCGGAGTTTTCCCTACTTTCCGTAGACATGCGATTTCGCTCGACGAGAGTTCACGAATACTTGTTTATCATCGATTTACTACTTTTCACAATTCCCTTTCGTCATGCCGAAATTGTTACCGCTAATTGCACGATTTCGTATGATTTCGTGGAGCGTTCTCAACGACCACTTTAAAACGAGAAATATCCTTCTTTTTTTTTTTTCTTAATAGAACAGAAGTTATCGGTAATCTTGTCTCTTTTTTTCTTTCTCGAATATATTAACGATCGAGAGAGAGATCGATCATTATTACGTAGATCAATGTGATCCCGTGACCCCCATAACGATGTGACACTATCGTCAAAGAGGTACTACCATAGCAGCAGAAAGTGGGTATTATTATCCGTACAAAAGTTAGGACGGGTATATTCGTGGGTGATATCCTCCAGGGAGCTGCTTAAGCATATATCGATTGGTGCCATTCAGTGCCTGGTAGAGTGGTTCATGCTTCTTCAACTTGTATTATCTGAAGGCGAAGACCCTCATTAGGAGGGTCATATTAATGCGTTTTTCCTTTAAAAATCGCTTTTTTTCGGATATAGCGGAGTAGAGGGTTCTCGTCCACGTGTCGTTTGGCTTTCAGTTCTTTCGCAGATTTCTTATCATGCGTTACGTTTTAAGGATTAAAAAAGGGTGAGTAGTTGCACGTAAAATGTTTTCCTTTTTTCTTTTATTTATTTTTTCCATACAATTACAAATGCGTCTTATATAATTGTTCAGTTACACGTATGCGTTGAAATAATATGTTCGACTAAAACATTGGAAATACACGTATGTACGAAGTATAGTCTGTCGTAGGGGCTGTGCTACACGGGACTCGAATTATCGACAGTCGATCTTCTCAATTTATTATAAAAATTATTTCAATTAATGATATATTAAGTTGTAATATTCGCATTGATATGATTTAGACATTATCCAAAAGTACTGGTCAATTAACATCGAAAGGACCGATGGAAAGAAGGAGACCGCCATTACTTAAGGGAACAAGTAAAATAAAGGAGGTAAATCACGTAACAACTGAAATTCTAATCGTCTTCGAAGTTTTATAAAATTTCACTTTGAAACTGTAATTAAAAATGTTACGTTAAAAATTATTTTATAAAAATTATTTTATATAACGAGAGAAAGAGAGAGAGAGAGAGAGAGAGAGAGATGGAGAACGTTGTAATATTCCTTTGAATTTCGTGTCTACTTTAACTAATTTTCTATTGGACAATTCGAAATGCGACAAGTTTAAATTAGCCAATAGGCTAAGACACGTAGAATAATCTTGCAATTATGAATTTTTGTGAACTTAAAAGATAACAATAAATATGTTTAACCTTATTTGATAAATTAAATTAAATAATATAATTTATTTTGTGTTTATTTATACATTCGTCAAGTAATAATTCGAAATTATTAATTACTGATTCATATCAATATTTACCATGACAACACGTAAACATAAACATAATCTATGCAAGAAATAGAATGGGCTTTATTCGATCTTCTTGTTCTTTATATTATCATATATCAGTTATAATTAAAAACTATTTATATTAAATTTTTATAAAATCTAATTAGAATGTGCTGACAAGAGTAACGTGATATTTTTACAGTGAAACATAACCTATATTAAATATTAAAATACATTTCTATAAAGTAATATTCAGAGATTAATGTTTTGTTTTTTTTTTTTTCTGTTTCCATAAATATTTGACGTTATTATATTTTCTTTTTATTAGTTTTATTTATTTTATTATAGTCTGAACGAAAAACTAGTAAAATGGATCCAGCTTATAGTACAGTTAGTTGTCCTGGGGACGATGAAGAAACACTTTCACCGGATGCTTTAGTCAGACAAAATTATGAATTACGACATCGATTAGAAGAAGAAGCAGCAAGTTATAAAAGACGTTTAGATACTTATCGACAAGCTCAGCAACATCAAGCTGCTCTTGTTTCTCGTTTGCAAGCTAAAGTAAATTTGTATCCTATTTTTATCACATTTTTGTATCTATGAGACAGCTTTCTTTTAATATGCAATAATAATTAATTTTTTATTATACATGACAATGAGTAAACCAATAGTGCTTGTAAAATCAATTACGTAATAAAAAAAAATCTACAGAGAAAAATTTCTAGGTTTTACAATATAAACAAAGATGCTCAGAATTAGAAAATGTGATGGCTGAAACTGCTGCAATAGATAATAGTAAACTATCTATTCAATCACAAGGTACAACCGCATTAGATGTTGCACATCAAACACTTAGAGAGATGCGTGAGGAACAAATTCATGATTTAGATACTGCATTAAAAAAGCTTGCGGACGAACGTAAAAAGTAATTATTACAAATAATAATAATACAATAACTTTACATAAGTAACGTGGTGTATAATATAAAAAAAAAAAAATTTTATACCTTTTTCACAATGCGCAGATGTGAAAAATTATTGGAATTAAATACATCCTTGAAAGATCAATTAGAAGAGACTAATCAAACAAATGAAGCTCTAACAAATGATCTACAAAAGCTAAGTAATGACTGGGATGTTTTAAGGGAGGAATTGACCATAAAGGAAGAAGAATGGAAAGAGGAAGAACAAGCTTTTAATGATTACTATACTTCTGAACATAATAGATTATTAAATCTTTGGCGAGATGTTGTATCCGTAAAAAGATTATTTGCAGATATTAAATCTTCTACGGATAGAGATTTATCAAAATTAAGTAATCAAATAACATCCACCACTAATGATATTGTTTCTACCTGTAATAATACAAGTATTTTTATGAAGATGCAAACAAGTATAATACAACCGTCCGTAAGCGTTTAATAATTATAACAATAATTGTAATAATAATCTAATATAATAATGTTATAAACGGCGTTGAAAATATTTTGTATTATGTAGGTATCTCAGCAAATTCAAGAATCGCAGATGGTAATGGATATAAAGTCAGAAATGGGATTACTTAAGCAACAGTACGACATTGCACAAAATGAAATCAGGATGAAGGACGACAGAATTAATCAATTGATCCGTGAGATACACGCATTGGTATATAAATTTTATAAAATAATAACAGGAATTAAAGTTTATGCGTTACGTACAATTTCGTTTCCATGCATATAGGAAGAAAGATGCGGAGAAGCAGAAGCCCAAACGAACAATATAACGCGCATGCAAGAAGATATTGAAATTTTACAAAATGCATTAAGGGATATAGCGCATACCGTTATTCAAGATGCTGAAACTCGTGACACTGAGAGCACACAACCACCCCCGCACATTCATTTATCACCCACTGGACCAATTCCTCAAAGATCTCCAAGACGTGGAGCGAGAACCAATACCATTCCAGCGTTTGCCGAGAGTACTATCAGTGCCGTTCAAGCAGCCTTACATAAATATCAGTTAACGATACACGATCTACAAGTACATGAATATTTACAAAATTTTATTTCTTTGAAAAAAAAAAAGGAAAAGAAAAGAAAATAAAAGATCTACGAAAACTTATTTAAAATAACGCTTTCATTATAGGTAAAGTTACAAACCCATAAAGAGCAATTATCATCATTTCGTAAGCAAAGTGAAAATGCAGAAGAAAATGTACGAAGTTTACAAGTTAAAATTACAGAACTTGTCGGTGAATTGGATGCGACGCGTTCTCAGTGTACACAACTCGTAGAGGAGAAAGAAGTTTTACATAAAAATTTAGATACTATAAAAATGGAAAAAAATGTATTAGAAAAAAATAGAATGGAGATCAACGCCATGGTATAATTTATCTGTTTTTTTCTTTTTTTTTTTTTTTGTAAATCTTGTATATATTTATTATTTGTCTCTTTTAAAAATATCCGAATATTCCTTCAAAGGTTGAAACATTAAATGCAGACTATGAAAAGATACAAAAGGCTAATAATAAATTACAAAAATTGTGTGATAGTTTGGAAGATGATAAGCTGTATCTTCAAGGTGAATTGGAAAGATTATCAAAAGATGCAGAATTACGGTAAATTACATTTCCCATTCAATTGTCCCTACGTACCAATATTTTTTTAGGTTTTTTTTTTTTTTTTTACTAATGATTACTGTTGCATAATTCATTACAGCGAATTGAGTCTTCGTTCGGAGGAAAACAGATGCAGCAAAATGAGGGAAGAGCTTTTAACGCTGCAAGAAGAACTGAATAAAACGTACTTAACTAAAGATATGTTGGAACAACAAAAATTAGAGACGGATGCGTTAATCTCGCAAATAGAGAAAAGTAAAGGTAAAATTTTCACAATGTTCGTACATATATATATATATAAATTAATTTTTATTATTTTATACCTTTATTGTCTAATAATTATTAAAATTTTAGGAGACATTGAATTAGAATTGGAACATGTATTATTAGAAAAGTCTGACATAAAAGAAGTGTTATTAAAATTAGAGTCAGTCTGTTCGAATCATGAGCAAGATAAACAGAGATTGCAAGAGGAATTAAAGAAGGTACGTCCTTTCTAAATTATAAATATAAATAAAATTAGATTTAAAAAAAAAAAAAAGAAACATGCATTCTGAATTGTATTCATTTTAGACTACGGAAGAGAAAAATAAGCTTGCTAATCAATGCGCAGATCAACAAGGAGATTTAGGTTCCTTGAGAAAAGAATTACTCCAAGCAGAGCAAACGCGTTTAGATTTGGAATCAGAAAAGGTTACGCTTAATGAAAAAGTTAAATTTTTAGAAATTGAAAAGGAAAAAATTGAAATGGAATTGAGTCAAGTAACTCGCGAACGTAGCGATTTAAGCAATCAGCTCTCTGTACTTGCACGAAAGAAAGAAACATTGAATGAAGAATTGATGAGAATAAGACAGAGATTAGAACAATCGAATGAAATGAATTCAAGGATTAACAGAAGCTTGGAAGATCTTGTAAAGGATAACGAAGAAAAACAAGTACTTATATTATATGATACGATTATAATTTTTTGAAGTAGCTCTGAAAAAGATAAAAAAAAAAAACAAAAAATAAATAAGTACAAAAAAAAATATAAGGAAAATTACAATTTACGTTATATCATATTTTTTTAGGTGCTATTAGAAACAAACGAGAAAGAACTTCAAAGATTACAAGAACAAATAGCCTCGATACGTTCTGAAAAGGAAACTTTAGAGGGAGTTTTGTATGATACTCAGACCAATTTGGAATCGACCCATATAAAAAAGTCTCAATTGGAAAAGGAACAAAAGGAATTGTTGATAAAACAAGAAAGTTTAAAGGGACACATAGGAAGATTAACCAAGGATTTGGATAATAGTCAAAAACAATCGCAAGATATTAAGCAAGCTTTAGCGCAGCAATGCTGCGACCAAGAGGCAAATTTTCAACAAGCCATTTTTAATTTAAAGAAACAAAATGACGAAAATGTGAAGAAATTGAACGAGGAGAAGGTACTTATATATAAAATTTTAAATACATGACTTTCTCGTCCTGCCATCTCAGAATGGGTATTATTTATTAATAACAATTTTAATAATAGGAACAATTGAAGATAACGTTGGAAAAGAGATTACAACAATCTTTGTTACAACTTGGCGGGGAAAAGAATGACGAGATCAATCAATTGCAACAACGAGTTGAGGAATTGCAACAACACATTGAAAATTTATGCCAACAGCACGAAGAAGTTTTACTTAGGGCTGAGAACGATAAACAGCAAGCTCTTTTAATTGGTGCATTACATTTTTATTTTTATTTTTATTTTTATTTGAATTTTTATTATTATTTTTTTTTGATCGTAAAACACATGAAAGATATTTTCTTCGTTATTGTCGTAGCCCATCATGATCAGCAAGCACTGATGGAGAAATTAGAGAATGCATTGCGCGATTTGGAAGAGGAAAAGGGGAATTTGGAACGTTTAAAAAGGGACACGGCAATTCGTAGCGAACAGGATCGTAATAATCTCAATCAGTTACGCGACAATTTGAATCGATTTAAAACAAAATTGGACGAGACCAAACTAAAGGGCGACGAGGATAAATTGAGGCTCGAATTAAAAATCGAAGAGCTCTTGAAGGAACGTGAATCCGTACAAAAGGAATCGGAAGAGCTCAGACTGCAATTGCACATGGCAGAGGATAAATTAGATGGGCTTCACAATCAGTTGCACGAGACTGTTAGAAAATTGAAGGACGGTAGGTGGTTTTTTTTATATTTTATTTTATTTCGTTTTTTTTTTTTACATATATGTACGTAATACTTATTATGCATCGATGTGTAAATTGATTATTATTAAATTGACGATTTATTGTTAAAGCCGAAAATGTTAACGACACGTTGCGCAAAGAATTGGTCGACGTTCGACGGCAATTAACGGATTCGACGTTTGAAAAGGAAAAATATAATACTAGTAACAAAGAGTTAAGAGAGCACATTAAACGTATAGAGGGTGAGAAACGTGAACAAGGAAGAGCGTTAGAGGAAACTTATCAAAAAATTGCAGGTATTTTTTTCTCTTTTTTTTTTTTTTTTTTTTTTTTTTTTTTAAATAAAACTTCGTACGAACGTAAAGGAAGGAAAAAGAATAATAACAATTTGTTTAGGAATTTGGTATTAGAATTGTTTTTTGATCGTAATCTTTATCGATTCTTTTTCATTTTTTCTTCGTCGAATATAGCATTAGAGGATATAAAGACAGCGATGGAGGCGGAAAGATCCCGTATTCAGGCTCAACTTCGGGACATGGAACGTGATATGTTACAAATCCAACAACAATATCGTCTCACGCAGGACGATTTACAAAGGTCCAATGAAAATAACGCACAGTCGCAGAATAACGAGAAGGAGTTGCAGGCCAGATTGGCTAACGAAACCGAAGAACGAGAACGTTTGCAACTTCAATTGCATCAAGTTAAAAAACAGGTGAACTGTTATTAAATCGTATTCGACCTATTATTATTATTATTATTTATGTATTTATTATTATTTTTATTTATTATTTATTATTATTATTATTTATTTTTATATATTTATTATTTATTTATTATTATATATTAATTATTTATTTATTTATTTTTCTGTGTTTTAATTCTCCAACGACAATAACGTTTCGAGAATCTTTATAGGTATTGGATTTAGATAATAGTTTAGAAGTAACCAGACAGGAATTAGGCAAGTTACGAACTCGTGCTGACGAGGAGGATGAAAGATGGAGATCTCGGGAGCAAGAATTATTGGTACGATTGGAGGACAGTCGTTGTCGCGAAAGAAAACTCGAAGATCAAAAGCATAATTTAGAAGTATGCTTAGCCGACGCTTCTCAACAAATTCAAGAACTTAAGGTATTTTAATTTCCTTTTTTTTTTTTTTTTTTGACGGATAAGGTAAAATTTTTTATCTTTCGATTAAATTTTTTTTCATCTTCTTTTCTTTTTCTTCATCAGGCACGTCTTGGAGGATCCGAGGGAAGAGTAAGAGCTTTGGACGCGCAATTGTCTCAATTAGAAGTTGCTAAAAAGGAGGTGGAACAGAAATTGAGTAGCATTGGTTTAACATTGCGTCGTATAGCTGGCATTCAAATGGACGGCTCCGTAAATATGCCATTTAAATTAATGAGCCCTTCAAGGAGATGGAGTCCTGCGAGAGGTTTGAAATTTGATCGAATTAAATTCAATTCGATTCGATTAATATTCCTCTTGATTTATTACACTTTTTTTTTATTTTTATATTTTTTTTTTTTAATGCGCGTTTTGCTATAGGACACGAACACGGCGACACCGGCAAAGATATTGTGATCGATGTTGATCCAGAAGCTGTTAGAAGGGGCATGAGATCTCTGATGCAACAAGTGGCACAGATCGAACGTGAAAGAGTATGTAAATAAAAAAAAAAAAAAAAGAAAACAAAATTATTAACGCGTATACGAAATTATTCTCACAAATCTCATATTTTATTGTTACCTTGAAGGACGATTATAAAACCGAATTGTGCAGTTTGAAAACACAACTTAGCGAGTGTCAAGAAAATCAAACTAAAGTCGATGAAAGATTGAACAATTTATTAGCTAATATGAGGACCATGCAAGAGGAGAAAAATTCTTTGGAGGCTAGAATGTCGCAGAGAGAGACTAGCCATCAAAGCCAAGTATTTGAATTATGAAATATATTGACGACAAGACAATAATTCAATTTTATGTGAGAATGTTAATTATTTGTCGTTGTGCATTTACGTTTTCAGATGGACATTTTGCAACAGAAGACGGACGAGTGCGATCAATTACGTGAAAAAGTAATAAATCTTGAAATGATTGTTAATTCCGACACAGAAGAGAGGAATTTATACGAGGTAAGATCGATTATCGATGAAAGATAAAATAATTAATTTATGTATTAGGAAAGATTGTTTTTTTTTCTTCTAATTTTTTTTTTTTTTTTTTTTTAGGAAAAATTAGATAAGATGAAACAGACATTGAACAGAGCGGAAAATGAACGGCGTAATTTACAAGAGGAACTTAGTAAAAGTGAGGCTCGTGCAACGAAGTTGGAATTACAAAGGATGTCGTTGGATGGAGATCTTCAAAGATTACAAATGATGTTGCAAGAGAGAGAAGCCAATATACAGGTATTTTATTATACACGCATGTAAATGCGTTGCCTATCGTCGGGGGTGAATGGATATTATTCACCTTTCTCGATACTCTTTCATAATAAGAGTTGCAACAATTGCTCGATAGATGGCACCAGACGCACGAGCGCCAATATCAAAATTTTTACGGATTATCGATAACCAAATTAATTAATTTCATTTAAATTTTAATTTCATCAGAAATTACAAGATCGATGCGAAACCCAAAATCGTACCACTGCTGGCTTGGAGGAACGTTGTGCATCTTTAAAATCTACGATAGAACAATTGAATCTTGCATTGGAAAAATCATTCAACACGGAAAGCGAATTGAAAAATGAAATTAATATACTGCAACGTAATCTCATGGAAACAACCACGTGTTCGCAAAATAATAACGAAAAATTGAAACAGGTATGCGATTTGCGGCAAGATATCGATAATGTTTAATACGGCTTTTTAAATACCATTACACGATGTTATTCGACTTTAAATCGCAGTTGCAGAAACAGCTTTCGAATACCGAAAATGAACGGAGAGTATTGACCGAACGTTTGGATTCTGTTCAACAATCGTTAAGTGATTTAAGACACATGAATCAGAATCTTCAAGATCAAGTTGCAAGACTCCAAACCGAATTAGCTAATAACGAAGTTCAAAGGTCAGGATTGGAGGCGCAATTGAGATTAACGAAATGGCCGCAGGAAGGAGGAAGTGGAGGAGGAGGTGCGGATAAAGACGAAGATTTGATGAGACAATTGCAAATCGTTCAAAGGGAAAAAAGTGAAATGCGAGGAAAATTGGATGCGCTCAACGACAAGGTGACGAAATAACGATTTTTCGTAAAAAAAAAAAAAAAAAAAAATTGATTATACCGTTATTCGCACGCGACTTGAAATTGAATTAATTGAACAGGTGAAGTTATTGGAAACGGAGAAGCGTACATTGGAAAGTCAAGTATCGACATTGAAGTCCGTCGGTGGTAGTACTCGTGGTAAAAGTTACGAACGTCCTGAGAAGGCGCACATCGAATTATTGGGAAGCTCCTACAGTTTTGACAATTTGGAACAGGAAAATAGAGAGTTGAGATTGAAGATTCGAAGATTGGAAACGCAATTGGCGGAAAAGGAGACAGAATTGATAAGAGCTAAATCGATCTACACGCACTCCCATTCCATATTAGAAACCAGTAGAGATAGAACAGGAGAGATCGAACGATTGAGAGCGGCACAGTTACAAGCCGAAAAGTTATTAGAGGCGAGGGAACAGAGTCATCGTCAACAAGTTATACGCCTTGAAAATCAGGTAATTTTTATTCCTCTTTCACTCACTCTCTCTCTCTCTCTCTGTCTATATATATATATATATATATATATATATATATATCATTTGATATGTATACATATATATTCAATCATAAATTTAATAAATATATTGATAGAATGTATAGGATAATGCAAAATGGATCGCTTTAATTAAATTATTATTATTAAAATTGTTATCTATCTATATATATACATACATATATATATATATATATATATATATATATATATATATATATAATTTGATAAATGAAATGTTTACTCTTCAGATTCAATTATTGCGAGAGCAACTCAATCAAGAAATTAAAAGACGTCAGTTATACGTTCTCCGAAGTTCAAGAGCTGGTAGGGAGATGCAACAATTAAGACAAGCATTGGGTGATTCGTTGAGGACTGTAGCACAAGATCCATCTCTCGATGCGGTACTATTAGAACATGAGGCTCGAAAACTAGATAATACGCTCACTAGTACAACCAGTTTACCGCCTTCATTAGCATTAGCCCCACCATCAACGTATGATAGATCTTCCACTACGTCGCGATTAGAAAAGACATAATTCTTTTGACTGAACGAGAAGATTTAAAAACTGCCATTGTTCGAGAGAATATATTCAGGGGAAATAGTATAATGATCTTTCATATATATATATTGAACTGTTGTTTGATATTCTCTACGAATAGTCGTAATTAGACATAGATTTCTCTTTAGAACGTAATATTCATTGATATAGCTTACATTCTTTTTAGTCAATTTATATCCTAACAACGAATGCTAGAGTTACTTTTGGCATTCAATGATTTTTGGAATATTATGATTCTCAGGCGACAAGATTTTTATTTGGACGAACTTTAATTTGATAAATTAACTTTTTTTTATCGTAAAATATTATGCTTCCACTAAGAGCCGGCTAATAATTTACTTCATCAACCGAAGAAAATATTGCATCACAAATCAACTGTTTTTGATATCAATTGTTTTTTGATCAACTGCATTTTAATTCTGAACTTAACGACGTTCGTCATGAGTTTGGAATATATTAGAATTTACAATAATGCTATTAACGTGCGCTGAAATCAAGATTTTTTATAGCATTATTTATATTATTACATGTTTTTAATTTATATACCTATATACACGTATCATTAGATCAACAAGTTTTTATAATGTGATAATAGATGGGACATGGAAAAGCCATTGTAACGTTTACTTAAACCGTCCGTATAGACAATAGTCGTATTCCTAATGCATTTACAATTTAGGAAATAACTAATTAATAATTGATTTGTATTTCGAAATGTTTTAAAACATTGAAAAATTGTATTAAAAAAAAAAAAAAAAAGAAAAAAGAACTAAAAGAAAAGAAAAAAAAACATGTAGGGAGGATTTATAATATGTCACAAAGAGGGCAGTGCCTACAAGATATAACATAACAGTAAGAATAATGCTATGTTTAGTCTTGATTAGAGACTAAACAGTTACCGAACAAAAGCATTGTAGAAGATTGCTTCTGATTATATATTAGATGAAAATTAAGGTATTTTACACTAGGAAAGTACTAAAAGTGATGAAAATGTAGGTTGCAAAGAATGGATTGTGTCTGTTCTTTATAATTAAGAATATAGACATTCAGTCCAGAGATGAAAGTATAATCTAGTTCGTTTAAAATGACATGTTTCTATGTAAGAAGAAGAAAAAAGAAAAGAAAAGAAAAGAAAAGAAGTACAAATAATTCGGATAACGTGTTTCCAATATGTAACAGAAAACTTGAGTACGCAAACTCAAGTAAAATCGTGTTCCTGTTTTTTCAAAACTAATGATCAATTTGTCGATGTGTTTTATAAATTGTATTATTATGATCGGATAATATTGTTCACATCCGTCGCTATAATATTGTTTATGGCTATATAAATCGAGTTACGAGAAATATTAAAATAAAAGAAGAGAAATAAGTATCAATGAAATAAATTGTAACTTGAAGAAATTGATATCGTACACTTTCGTAAAATCGTGTTATTTCACGCGTTTGTGATTTTATAAAAATATATGTAGTTTAAATATTGCAAAATGAAATAACGAATTGTCTATGAAATAGGCTTATCAAATAAACGATGTAGTTACATTTAAATGACAATCGCCAGTTCTCTCTGTATAAAATTTTTTTTCTATGGATTTTATAAAAAAAAATTTTTTTATTCATTTGTTTCACCACCTTCGGACATATTTCTTTTTAATTTTTTCGTTTTATACCTCGGTATAAACTTGTGTCGCCTTTTTTGACCAACCTTTCCTTCGAATAATTCTGAAAATAAAAAAAAAATTCATTAGAAAGAAATTCCGATTTTAGAATCATTTTTATAGTAATCTATAGAAAAATTTCGACAATATATTTACCCTTCTCGGGTTCCTCTCCTACTTCTTCTCGATAATATTGAGCGTCATCATCTTCCTCTTCCACGACACTTTCCTCCATAGATTCTTTTGCAATTTCTTTCTTCTTTTGCATTCCTTTTAATGATTTTTGTTTGTGTTCCTCCTTCTTCAATTCTTTCTTCTTTTTATTTTCCTCCTGTATCTTTTTCCTTTTTTCTTTGAGCTTTTTCTTCTCTTCCCGTTTCTTTTGTATCAGAAGTTTTTCCTCTTCGGTTTTATGAATGAACTCGTGAAACAAAACCTCGCCATCCAGAAGTCCGCCTTCTACTTTCATCAATTGCAACGTAATTCTTGGCCCTAATTCAGAAAGTCTAATAGCACTAGTACTGTTCTCATGATTTCCTCGAGAGGATAATTTCTGTGATAATGTAACATGACTGTTAGGATCGTCTTCTGCTTCGCTCTCAGATACCGTCGATTTTGTCAAAAATTCTGAAAAGTCTTGACATTTTGAAAGATTCGGTATTTTAGCTCTTACTAATTTTGTAACACCTTTTGATAAACCTATTGGTACAACTTTAATAGCATAATGCCTAAAATCAATTGTTTTCGTAGCTGTATTATAATTTAAGCATACGCAACGACGAATTGTACTTAAATCAACCTGCAAATATAATAATCGTTGCATCAAGTTCAATGAATCAAAAGTATATTTAGATTTCTTGTAAATAGAACTTACATTGGTTAAGTTTATAGTTGGGAACATGTTTTGAAACATCGAAGCTATTAATTTTAACTGCATACCCTCTCCGCTAAAATTATTTAATACAATTAAAGGGGAATTCTTGAAAGCTTCCTCAAATACCAATTGTTTTTTTAATGTAGATACTACATCTTTCGCTAATGAGAAATTATGTACTTTAAAAGTAAGCGTTGGTCCTCTGGGTAACCTATTGAATAAATATTAATTGTTCAGTGTCTAATTAATTTTAAAAATTATACATCATTAATAGAATTAATAATATATTTACAAACCTGCAGAGTTTAAGATACATTCCAAGTTCTGTTCTCGTAAAAATACATAAATGACTAACGTGTAACACGCCGGCAACCGATACAAAATCCTTAATAGTATTACGTTTTCTAGCTTTCAATGAACTAGCAGTAAATGGTTCCATAACTCTACGAAAGTCCTTAGTTAATTCTATTATGTGTTCTCCTGGTAAACCACGATGGATTACAAACGAGTGAGGAGCTTTCACCAATTCTCCCTTTTCTTCTGTATTTAATTGTTTATTTCGTTTAATACAACGTCCCTAAAAAAAAAAAAGAAAAGTATTTTTATGGATAATAATAACGCACATTCGATATCTATACATTAAATTAAATTACCTTTTTACGGTGACCCATTTTTTATTTTCACTTATAGGTTAAGTTTAATACCACGTGTTCAACTTACACAATTTTATTTCATTAAAAACTATTTCGTTAAAATCCTTTTGAAAATTTTACCACTTTATTTACAACACTGTATTTATACTCGATATATTTTCATTCGTTATAAAATTCATTTTATATACAAAATTGTAACACATTTAATTATCGTCATATTGCAAAGGATAAATAAACACGAGCACCAATCAGCGTACAGAAATAGCGATCTAAGAGCCACCTAGAGGTAAATCGGGTAACCAATGTCCTTCCTGGATAATTTACAAATGTATCGAAAGCGCCGCTCGTAATTTGTTTATGTCTTTCGATATTATGTCTCAGACGGAGAACGAAAGCGACACGCGCAATACAACGTTTAACAGGTTTGCTAATTTACTTTAATTTTAAATTTTATTTCAAACAGTGGCGTATCAAGAAATCCAAGCGATATCGTCGAATGATAAAGAAAGATAGAAGGGTGTTATTAAATCCATTAGAAAAATATTATTTTACGCGTATTGTACGCTTTATTCCGCGTCAGTCAACGGTATCACAATGTTTACCGTAACACGCAAGATGATATTATATATGTATGTATATATATATATATATGTTCCTCACTTTTATCACATCGGACAGTCTTCGAAAGTCAGTGAACTCGTGTTGATTACTCGTCAAGTATTACCCATCATTTTATTCGATTAGATTAATACGTCGAGTAATTTCTATCAATCGTAATCCGTATAAGAGATAGGAGGTTAGGTTATGATAAGTAACAAAATGGACGATCGTTTATGAATAAATCTAATTATATTTATTACGTTCAATTAATAACGGATCGATGGCACAAGTAACGTAGACAGAAAGAAAACTATGCGTAGATAAGTTAAGTATTTATGTTATATCATTCGAGGGAATTAACGAGAGAGGGTACATCGGTTAAATAGTTAGCCTATAAATATTAATTTCTCGAGGATAAACAATTCTAATGCGTGCAATATTCATGACAAAGGGTGGTGAATGTAACGCAACGGAGACGCATACATAAAATAAGTTTCTCGGCGCGTATACGCTTCATAAGTACATCGTGCCAGTTAATTTCAGCATAAATCCTGGAAATCCCATGAAAGAAGAGTAGGAGGAGGAGGAGAAGAAGGAGAAGAAGAAGGAGGAGGAGGAGGAGGAAAAAAGAGAAAAGAGGGAAGGTCTAACAGGCAGGGTGGGTTAGAATCGTTGGGAAGCGCGGGAACTTCGGTGTAGCTCGTTAAGCGAAGAAAACTTCTCTCACGGTCCAAAGTTCACGGCCAACCTTGCGATCTTTATCTACGCGAGCTATGTGAGAGCCTTTAACCCGTTCCACGTTGAAATTGCGTCTTCAATATAAGGTCTTAGGACGTGTGTCTCGTGTTTAACGTCGAAGGGACTGGAAAATTTTTCATAAGAAAAAAATAGTAAAAGCAATTCCCTTTTTTAAAACCATATATTGAAAATTCATTTCAATTCGCTCGAAATTCTTTTATCATTTTTTATATGTATATATATATATTTTTTTTTGCGTTTCCTACATCCGTCTCGCAAAAATTTCTTTTTCTTCTTCTTCTTCTTCTTCTTCTTCCTCCTCTTAGTTCCCCGCCGTGCTGCTCTTTACCGATTATGTTTTCATTTCTCTGATTTGTCGGCGACGATGCGGATAATAGCTGCCATACGACGTGTACCAGCTACAGAAGATAAACGCTTAGAGTAGAGAGGTAACGTCTGCCATATGCTAGGCTGAAAACCGGCCGTGATTTTTGTCGATGTTATACTAGTGTGGCGTGAGGAATTCGAAAAACAGAAAACTATAATGCCCGAGAGAACATTCGCAAAATATGTATGTATGTACGTACATACACACATACGTATGTACGTACATACTCACGTATGTTGGCAATGTTAGAACTCTGTTTCGAGGTTAGGAACGAATAATTGGCTTATATTTCTCTTATTTGCAAAAAAGAAAAAATAAATAAATAAATAAAGGAAGAAAGATAAGATTTTAAAAAATTAAAAAAGATACGTGAAACGACGTAATTATAAGGTTAGGTTCAATTACACACACACATATATATATATATATATATAATTTATTATAAATTATAATATTAATTTATTATAAACTCTTCGTAAAGGTTATATCAAAAACAAATATTGTAACAAAGATATGTATGTCAATATGGGATTTAGGTTAGATTTAATTTATGTGTTATATATATATATATATATATATATATATATATATATACACACACATATCATACGTATATGAGATCATGCACGAGCATGATCGATATGAGACCAAAAGAATTTCTTCCCTCGATGTTGATACGCGATAAAAATGTTACTTTTCTATCTCTTAATATATCGTAGAGGTAAACCAATAGAATCCCGTATACATATTTCACATTGGCAAAGAAAATAAGGTGCAGCACAGACGGCGTGTACCACGCCTCAACGCACTCCTACCTTACTGATCCCGATTGTAACAGAACTTGTGCCAGGATTATTCCTTTGAGAGCGTGTTTCGATCTAACAAATCGAAGATTGGAAGGAACTCGTTTATGCCGCAGCTGCTATTTATATACATTTAACACGAAACAAACAAACAAATAGACGGTCATTTCGTTCGAGGATAATAAAACGAATATTTCGATGCAAAATTAATAATATAATGTATATATATATGTGTGTGTGTGTGTGTATAAATAAACTAATAGCATAGTGTAGTAATAAAACGTGCCAAAAGTTTTCAGATGAAAACCTAAAACCTTTTTTACCTTTGAAGCTTGTAAGTTTACAATCTGAATGAAAGAAAGAAAGAATGAAAGAAAAAAGAATAGATAAATAAAAAAAACTAAACTTTTCGATACATTCGATAATTTTTAACATCGCCTAAAAAACTTGTCAACTTGTAACTTGTCAACTTGTCAACTTGTCAATTTGTCGTGCGAGTAACAAAAAAAAAATTTTTTAATAAAAAAAAAATAACATATTCTTGTTGTCGCTGTTGTCAAAGGCAAACGAAAATGAATCGACAACCTCGTGTCTCGTAATAAACCGATTGGATGTCCATATAAATTAAATAGATGTAGTGTATATGTAAAAGAATGATCGATCTATCCTTCGATAGAATTTGATTACTACACAACCGCAAGAGCTACGCGTAACGAGCTTCGTCCGCGAGGACGATGACGTGCTAGAAGAATTTGGAATCGTTTCAGTTTTGGCGGTAGAGAGAACGTTGTCGTATATAAATCGTCATGGCCGAGGAAGCACCTGAGGATCGACGACCGAGACCGATTTTCTTCCATAGTCGAGAAAAAGAAAGAAGAAGGAGGACGAGGAGGAGGATACTATGCTAGTTGAGTCACTAAGATTAGATCTTTTCACATTTGGCGGAAGTTCGCTAACTTCGTCGTTAATTCACCGTGGTCACACCGTACACACATATCGCTAATACGATTCTTTCCGCGTTTTCTAATTAACATTTTATTACAAATCTCCATCGCGAATCGTTGGATATGAAGAATTTTCGTCGTAACCTCCCCCCCTCTATCTTTGGTCACTTTTCAAATTTATCCTTTTTCTTTTTTTTTTTATCGACGCTAACGTTTTCAACTTCTACATACGTTTGTCCCTTGCGTCCAATGAAAAATAAAACAAAAAAAAAACAGAAAGGAAGAAATGCCAAAAAGAAACGCTCGCCGAAATATTTTAGTCGTTGTGCCTTTTCACTTTAATATTTTTGTTCTTTTTTTTTTAAAGAAAGCGAGGTTATGTTGGAGATATTTCGTGGAAAAAAAAAAAGAAAGAAAGAAAGAAAATCCTTTCGGATGTATAAAACAATTTTTTTTTTTTTAAATGTACTACATTTAAAACGGTTTCTCATATTAAGTTACTCTTGTCTAAGGAGAATATAAAAAGTTCTTTCAAAGTTAACCTTGTTATTTTATTGAGGTATCGTAGCATCAATAGCGTAAATGCGGTTACATGATAGTAGTCTATTTTACATGCATCCCAGGATAATGTAACATTAGAGGCACAATATTACGCTATACTATCTAACATAATATTATGTAATTATAGATATTATTAAACCGTTTTTATATTGTATTCCGTACGACGTAACGTTTGCCGACGCGATTGCATAAAAGCAAAAAATAGAAAGAAAGAAAAAAAACTTGGATTGGTTTTCTCCGATTCTTTTTCTTTATTTTTTTTTATTGTTTTTTTTTTTTTTTTTTAATTCTACGTCTCAACGATACGTATTTATATTATAATCCTGATAATAATCGGACTTGCCCTTTTTCGGATAATGTGGGATATCAACGTAACGTGATACAGGTCTGTAACCAGGTGCTACAACCACTTCTTAAATTATAAAGTAATATGTTTTACCTGGAATGCATTTAAGATTTGCATTCCATCCAATCGTGGTTATCGACATAATCGCCGAACGAACGAACGAACGAACGTCGTTAAAAAATTTTGATCTCCTCAAAACGATCAACATTATTATTAACGATTCGTGCCTTTTTTAACAATCGACCGTCAACTGTACGAATTAAACGTCGACCAATCGGATTCCCACATTGTTTGACGTCAAGAAACACAAGGGGGAAAAAAGAAGAAGAAAAACGTATTAAGATAAAAAGCGTATAAGAAAAAAAGCAAAAAAAAAAAGAGAAAGAAAAAAGAGAGATCGATAATTACGAAAATGAGCGCCATCTTCGATAAACTTTATTCTTTCTAAATTGGTAATAATTCTCCATTGATGCAACAAATCGCAGGTGTGCAACGTAAGAATACGTAATTGATGCTCGGACAAACGAGAAACCGATTTGTTAAACGAATGATAGATAACAACGAGAAACGTGTCGTTTTTTAATGAACATATCCCATGTATTTATGTATTTTTCTAAATATCCACGCCTATTCGTTTATCGAAAGAAAAGAAGAGGAAAGAAAAGGAATAATAAGAGGAAAAAAGTCTAGGCATTTTTGATCGAGAGTGACGAAGAAAAAAAAATAAAAAATAAAAGAATTCTCGTCTTTTATTTTTATTTATTTGCTTATTTATCTGTTTATAATTTTATTTTGGCTCGATCCTCGATAATCTTTATGAACTCATTTCATAATTTTATTTATTTGAAGAAGTAACCAAAAGCACACACACACACACACACACACACATGTATTGCTTTTGGTTACTATATATATATATATATATATATATATATATATATATATACATATAGCATATACATAGCAAAAATATACATAGTATAGTAATATAATAGTAATATAATAATAATATAATATAATAGTAATATAGCATATACCTCCCATGGCGCTACTCTGGTGGGTATTCCTTAAAACATTTTGTCGGTTTTTAGAAAATGATTTACAACGTATTGCCGCCTGCCCATCTAAACGTTGTTTTTCCGGTTCGTTATTACGTGTGGTCTTTGCATATCTTTCTTCTTCCTTTCTCTCTCTCTCTCTCTCTCTCTCTCTCTTTTCTTTTTTTTCGGAACGTTTGAGTTCGAAAGGAAAGAAGTGATGTGGAATAGGAGAGGAGAAAGGGGAGAGGAAATGGAGGGTGGAGTATAGCAGAGCAAAGCAGAGCAGAGCAGAGTAGAGTAGGGCAGAGGGTAAGAGGAGGTAGAAGGGGGAGGGTGAAGAAGGTCCACCGGTGTGAAAAGAAATTCGACCTCGGAGCATAATCGAGACAATAGATTCGAATCTCGTTCCCTAAGTTTTTCCCTATAGTTCCACCTTTTATGCGAGATAGAGAGATGAAGTCCGAGGGACATCACGCTGCGAAAAAGAGGTGGTGGTGGAAGAGAAGAGGACTAAGAAGAAGAAGAAGACGATGAAGAAGGAGAACGGCAGAGAGAAGTTCTCTCCTCCTCCTTCCCCGCCCCCCGCCACGAGTGCGTACGTCACTTTAAGTGAGTTTTCTTTAGAAGATTGCTCTCTTTTTCTTCTTTCTCTTTTCTTTTCACTTTTCCTTTTTATCTTTCTCCCCTCGCTCCCCCTCCCCATCATCTCTTCTCCTTATTTCCTTCTTTTTCTTTCTTTCTTTCTTTCTTTTTTTTTTTTTAAATAGGGGAACCAACCACGATTACACGGCGAAGGGCGAAGGGCGAATGGGGGAGGGAGTTGGATATTGCACGGATTCTTGACGTCTCTTTCACTCGTAGGGAAGAACGTTGAAAAGTACCGTGGAAAGTAATTTTCGTTCGAATTGAAAAGAAGAACGTGTTCCTTCGCGATGAAGAACTTGAGAGAGAGAGAGAGAGAGAGAGAGAGTGAGTGAGAGAGAAAGAATATCGTTAGACTTTAGGATTTTCACGTCATCGTTAAAATTCGTACGAGTTCGTTCAAGTTCGGTAGTTTGTTTCTTCGTATCTCGTTTATTACATAGATCGGTGGGTTCCCCGTCCCTCTTCGTGCATCTTCGTGCTTCCACCCGCTTACCCCCCTCCGCCCTTACCCTGCTACTCTCCCGACCCCCCTCCCCTCCGCTCGCCCGTAATAGCGAACCGCCGAGAATAAACGAAATTTCATTTTCATATCGACCTTTTGTCAGGTGTAGGAAATTCTTCGAAAAAAAAAGAAAGGAAAAGAAAAGAAGAAGGTATGTATTATAATAAAAGAGAGAGAGAGAGAGAGAGAGAGAGAGAAAGAGAACGCTTTTTCGTAATTCGAGAGTTTCTTCAAAATCTTTGATCGTTCAAATCCAAAAGAGCCTTCGTATCCGCACCGTTGAATTCAATAGACAGGATATACTCTCCGCGAACATTACATACATACGTACATACATAAATGCATGCAAGTATACGTGCATACGTACATACATACATACATACACATACATACACATACATACACATCATACAATATACATACATACATACGTATGTACGTACGTAGCGTTCACAAAGAATTTTTTCTTCCTTTTTCCTTCCCCCGAAACATCAATCCCTTTTTGCATCTCTCGTTCCCCTCCGTTCCCTCCACCCCACTCGTTCGAACAACCTTCGAACCGTCGTAGGGACGTTCTTCTTCTTTTTTCAATTCGCCCGTTTATTTTTCATTTCTTTATTTTTATTTTGTTCCTTTTTTCAATTCGCCCGTTTATTTCTCACTTCTTTATTTTTATTACTTTTTTTTTTTTCTTTAATTCGTCCTCGTCCCAATCGCCATCATCATCATCTTCGTCGTCGTCATCATCGTCATCATCATCGTCATCGTCGTCATCGTCATCGTCATCGTCGTCGTCCATCCTAATCCTACGCGGTACCAGTTCGAAGCTACGAATTACTGGTAGAAATTTTTGTGACGAATCGATCGTCCCCCTACCCCCTACCCTCTCCTTAGTATTAATTCGTTGTGCCTTCTTATCTCTCCTTGTTGTCTCCTTACCCCTCACCCTCAACCTCAAACCCCTTTTCTAATCGACCCCTTGTCGCTTCCTCCCTCCCCGTCTCTTTACTTTCTTTTCCCTCCGACCCCCCACCCCCAATCGACTTCACCTGTTTAATCATACTATTAAAACGTTTCTCCCAAATTACGCGACGAGCAAGGAGACTTCGTTTATGGTCCGACGAAGAGCAATTAAAAGAAGAGAGAGAGAGGATAGAGAGAGAGAGAGAGGGGGGGGGGAATTAAAAAAGAAAAGGATAGAGATAGATAGAGATAGAGAGAGAGGGGGGGGAATTAAAAAAGAAAAGGATAGAGATAGATAGAGATAGATAGAGATAGAGAGAGAGAGAGAGATAGAGAGAGAGAGAGAGAGAGAGAGAGAGAGAGAGAGAAGGGAAAAAAAGAAGAAAGAAAGGAAGAAGTTTGAAGAGAAGCCGAGGTAGGTACTCCTCCTCTTATATACAGGCGCTACGCCACGTTACTATCCTCTCCGCTATCTGCCTCGGCATAGATAGTATAAAGGAGGAAAGAAAAACGAAGGAGGAAGAGGATGAGGACGAGGAGAGGAGGAGGAGGAGGAGGAGGAGGACCGTGAGGACCATTCGAACGTGGTGCTCAGTAGTGGTGGTGGTGGTGGTGGTGGTGGTTTGGACCGTTATTTGGCCCCAGCGTCGCGGGAGCGTTGTCCGGACATTGCGGCCTGCTATTTCTCCCCTCTCTTACCTCTCTCCACCATCGTTCTCTTCTCTCTCTCTCTCTCTCTCTCTCTCTCTCTCTCTTTCACTCTTTCTTTTCTCCACCTCCTCACCCTTTCTTCTTCTTCTTCGTTGTTCCTATCCTTTTCCTTCTTCTTTCTCCTCTTTATCTTACCTTCCTTTTCTTTTATATATATATATATATATATATATATATATATATATATATATATATATATATGTATATATATCGTTCTCTTACTTTTTTTTTTGTTTTTCTTTTTGTTTGTTTATTTGTTTGTTTGTTTCTTTCTTTCTTTCTTCTTCTTCTTCTTCACCTTTCTTTTACTCTTATTCTACATTCGTACGCAAGTAAGTACGTTCTTCCCCTCCTGGACATGGTTCACAAACATGGCCGCATACAACCCTCTTCTTCCACTCCGGTCTTATCCAAAAGAAAAAGAAAGATGCATATATATATATATATGTATGTATGTATGTATGTATATAAAAAGGACTTCGTGCAACGCAAGGAAACGTTCAGAGTCGACGTACCAAACGATTATTCTCGATTTGAAAGGGGCACGCGATGCTTTAGAATATTTTATTAATTTCGCCCCGTCACGAGATTGCGTCGTCGTTTAAATACAATGAGCTTCTTTTTATCTCTTTCTCTCTTTCTCTCTCTTCTCTCTCTCTTGCTCTCTTTCTTTCTTTCTTCGTTATACTCGACTCACTCAAGAGATTCACACTTAGCGAGAGAGAAAGAGAGAGAAAGGAGAGGGACATATATGACCGCCAATAACGATTGTTGAAATGAATTAATGTTAACCGGTTGGAACATAATATTCGTTTAAGACGGATTTGTCGAAGTGGAGTGTGGGGTGGGGCCGGGGGGAGATCACGAAAATAATCGATTATTTATCGGATGGTCAATGTGAAATCGTCAACGTGAAAAGGTACGATGATAACGGCCTTGAAAACGCGACGGCGGAATTCGTTCTTGTCGACGAATAAAATTCGCGATAAAATTGTTACGATTAAATTGACCAAAGAAAACCGTTTTCTTTTGTTTTCCCTTTTTTCTTGTTTTGTTTTGTCTGTTTACAAAACCAAAAGTAAAATAGTAGAAGCGATTATTTTGTCGTGTTTTCCGTATCACCAACACAAATTTCGTTTTACTCACTAACGTTTCTCGCTTCATTTCACCCAATAATTTTTTTAGACAAACACACGAGCACGCACGCACACAAACACGCAAACACAGACGCTCGCGAATAATTTTACTTACGTTCGTCGTCCCGAGAGGGGCAGGAGTAGGCGGGAGGCTGAAGGTTTTACTCCACTTATTTTTTTTTTTTTTTTTTTTTTTTCTCAATATTCATTCATTTATCCTCCTCCTCAGGGGTGGGAAGAAAAAAAGTTTCGTCCTACGCGAGAGAATCGATCGGCGGGGTTATATTTTGATGTATCGATCGATCGAAACCTTTTCGTGGCTGTGTCGAGCACATGGGCACTGTTGAGCGAACTGGCTGGCTGCTTGATCGCTGGGCCAGTAGGTCTCCTCGTCAGCTCTCTCGTGGCCAAGGATAACAGTTCACGATTGTACCGTTTGCCTTAGCGTTATCTTGAAACCGTGTCAACTTTGTCTTTCCATTTCGTCGCGCGGATGAAAAGTGAAAAAGTCGATGGGAGGGGGGAGAGGGAGCGGGAGGAAGAGGAGGAGGAGGAGGAGGAGGAGGAGAAGGAGGAGGAGGAGGTAATCGAAAGTGATCCAAAACACGCACGCACGTCTTTGACATGTAAGATCGTTATTTTATTTTTATTTCTTTTTTTCTTCTTTTTTCGACCCGAGATACTCGACCCACAAAATGCCCGTCGGAGGTTGCTGCGATTCGTTTGCAAGTCTATGAAAAGTAATAGGAAAAACGAAGAAGAAGAAGAAGAAAAAAATTCACTCGGACAGTTCATCCGTGCGACATAGTGAGTATGATTTTTTTTTCTTCTTCGTTTTTTTTTGTTTTTTTTTTGTTTTTTGTTTTTTAGGATCACGAGATCGACAGACGGTGAATGGACGGTCGATCGGCGCGTAAAGTTTTAATTAATTCGTTTCGAAAAAAATCCGCTTAATATCGTCGTCGTCGTCGTCGTCGTCGTGTGGTAGTCCTGAATGAAGGGCGGGCGGGCGGGGGGGGAGGCGAGAAGGAGGAGGAGATCAATCGTCGGCGGGAAATTCGATGATATCAAGTTGTCGTTAATAAGATTCAAAGAGATTATCGCGGTCGGGCGAAGTGAAAAAAAGACGAAAAAACAGAGAGAGAGAAAGAGAGAGAGAGAGAGAGAGAGAGAGAGAGAGAGAGAGAGAGAGAGAGAGAGAGAGACGACGACGCGTAAGGATATATATATATATATATATATATATATATATATATATATATATATATATATAGTGTTAAGGTCGGCCGTTAGCCAACGAATAAACACAAGAGCAAGAGGCTAAAGCGCCGGAAGGCGCTTCTCACCCGCGAAAGTAGGATCACGCTCGATTTTCACTCTCCGTGTTTTCGATTACGTAAGTTAACCAACGGGCTTTACGGTTTAATAAAACAGTTACGCGCTCGCCTACTTGTACCGAACGTCACCGTATGCGTAATTATTCGCCGTGTGACAGATCGGCCATGGCGTACGATAAGAGTTTAAAAGGCCAGACGCAACCCGGCGCCCTTTTGTTGTCCCCCTCGAGAACGAAAATAGTTGTTTACGAACGGAATCGAGATCTCTCGCTCTCCTCTTCCCCCGCCTTCCTTCACCCCGCCCTCCGCCTATCTGATACGTCCTCTTAGTTACAATCGAAGGAGTTGAGACTTTAGACATTATTGCACGCGCGTATAATTATTTCTGGGTTTTTTTCTTCTTTTTTCTTTTTTATTCTTTTTTTTTTTTTTTCTTTTATCACGCAATTACGATACATCAGCGGAAACGTATCGCGAAAGATGTAACTCTTGAAAATATACGTCGTACGTACAAATATCTTCGCGTGGGGAAAGGCTTCGTGGGTATTAAAAAAAAAAAAAAAAACGAAAAAAAATGAAAAGAAGAAGAAGAAGAAAATATCGCGCGTCGGACGTGTCCCGATCGACCTTGACCTCCGGAAGACGTGAGTTTGTTTAAGGGATTTACGTCATGATTCATAATAATTGACGACGGATGTGGAACGTGGCGTACCGTTAGAGTTAGCCGTCGAATAATCTTGATTGTTGAGATAATCCCGATAAGATAAGCGGGCCGGGGATGGCGGAGGGGTGGGGAGCAGGGGCGAGGAGGGGGGATATATCGGTTGAAGAAAAATCACGGCGATTAACATCCGGTACCTGTTCTTATTCGTTTGCGACGTTGTACATACATCCATACGCGTGTGTGCGCGCGCGTGTGTGTGTGTGTTTGTGATATCGGATAAATCCTTTTTTTCCTGGATTTATTAATTTTTACTTTATATACATACATATATATATATATATATATATATATATATATTACTTTATATACATATTTATAATATATATATTATAAACATACATTAATTATTAATATATATATATATATATATATATATATATAAATAATTAATATAAATTAAAAAAATTTCTATATATATATATATATATATATATTAATAATTACAACAAATTAATAAAAATTCGTAGAGGGTGGGGGATTTATTCTTAGGAATGGTCGGTTGTTGTTTTAATTGGAATCGTCAACCGGAAGGGATCAGTCGCACCAGTCGTTTGACGCGTTACGTTGTGTGTGAACTTGTACGATTCAAACGTTCCTCCTATTCTTACCTATCCGCGCTTATCTTCCTCTAACGGTCCACCTCCTCGGTATTGCTCGGCAAGATTTAACGATTAGCTAACACCGCTTGTGCAATCACCGTTGCGCAACATGGAAACGTAATTCGTAAAAGTGTTACAAGAGGACGGGCGACCGAACGGATGCCTCGTGTTCGTCCGAAAGGAGGAGAGGGGAGGGACGGGAGGGAGCGGAGGAGGAGGAGGAAAAGGAGGAGGAGGAGAAGACGAAGACGAAGACGAAGACGAAGAAGAAGAAGAAGATGATGATGATGATGACGACGACGATGATGATGAAGGAAGTGGAGGAGGAGAACGTTCTCTCTCTCTTTTCCGGCTTCGTTCCTTTTATTTTTTTTATTCGTCTCATCTTTCTCTTTCGCCGACAACCGGGAAGAGAATGAAAGATAGAAAGGGATGGAGGAGGAAGACAGATTACTCTCATACTCGCCACAACCTTGACCTACTTAACTTCAACGTTTCTTGATTCTCTCTCTCTCTCTCTCTCTCTCTCTCTCTCTTTCTCTCTCTCTCTCTCTGTTTTCTCTCTTCATCTCTTTCTTCGTTTGCATTACTTTTTAGGTTTTTATATTCTTCTTCTTCTTCTTCCTCTTCCTCTTTTATAATCGTCGTCAGGAGAACGTTATCGACGTTTTTTAATGCTCGACAATCGCCAAGTTAAAAAGTATTCGCGTTCGTTCGTTTTTCGCTCGATACGGGAGGTGGGAGGGAGGGTGGGGGAGGGAGCGTATCATTGCGCCCTTCGTTGAAATTCCCTTTTTTTTTTTTTTATTTTTTAATTTTCTTTTTCTTTTTTTCTTCTAACCGCCGTCGCAGCACCGACGAGATTCTATTGCCGCATTACATGAATCTCTTGATATTGTGTAAGATACCAGTTCTCTCTAGTTTGAAAGTCGAGGTCGAGGTGGATATTCCAAGGCGAAATGATTTACTACGGCAAGAGCCGAGAGACGACACGCGTTGTTGTCGAACGATAACAACAGGTGCGCGGAGACATATTCTTTTTCTTTTTTTTTTTTTTTTTTTTTGTTTTTCCTCCTTTTCCCTCGCATTTCTTTTCCTTTTTCTTCTTTTTCCTTCTTCTTCTTTTCTTCTTGTTTTCTTTCTTTTCGACGCAACATCGAAATAAAGACTCCAGCCAAGTGATCCATCTTGGTGATATAATGCAATAATTTAGTTTTGGTATTAGTCTATCGTAATACTTTGTAATACTTCGAACTTTTACGATTAGATCGGTGATTCAAGAGATGGAAATGATTTCGATAAGAGTCAGAGAAAAAGAGAGAGAGAGAGAGAGAGAGAGAGAGAGAGAGAGAGAGAGAGAGAGAGAGAGAGAGAGAGAGAGAGAGTTACCTTTCTCAAAATTAAAATTTTTTTTCTTTTAAACACGAAGACCTAGAAAGATAAAAAGATAGAAAGAGATTTAAAATTGAAATTTTTTTCTTTTAAAGATGAAGACCTAGAAAGATAGATGGATAGTTAAAGAGAGAGAAAGAGAGAGAGAGAGAGAGAGAGAGAGAGAGAGAGAGAGAGAGAGAGAGAGAGAGATAGAGAGAAAGAGAGAAAGAGAGAGAAAGAGCAGCATAAGAGGAATGTATAACTCAAGAGAAAATCGTATTACCGATATTATCTAATGATGGAAAGTAGCGCAAGGCCGCTTTCTTCTTCTTACTCGAGCGACTGTTACATCCCCGGTGCTACACATCAACTCCTCGTACCTTTTCTCTCTCTCTCTCTCTCTCTCTCTCTCACTCTTTTCAAACGATCCACGGAAGTAAGGAATTAATGCGGTCGTCGAAGAATCGCTACTTCTCGCTACTTGCGTAGAAACGCATGGAAAAGTGTTTTCTCACTTTCGTCAATGATAGTCGTCTCTATCGGAGATACGATACTCGCGTTGGACGTGATCGTTCGTCTTAGAAGAAGAAAAAGAAATAAATAAGTAAATAAAATAAAATAAAAGACTGAAAAAGAAGAAAACAAAAGAAAAAGGAAAAGATTAAACCGGATTGATCTTCGCACGATACAATAATAATAATCTCCGAGTAGATATTAATAATATGTCTTAAAACGTGATATCGCATTTGTATTCGTTCGCATTTGCGTTCTATAAATAGAAATATGGACGATATATTAATATTATAATAATAATAATAATAATAATAATAATAATAATAATAATAATAATAACAATAATAATAATAATAATGACGACGACGATAATAATGATAATGATAGCAATAATAATGATAATGATGATAATAATAATAACAGTAATGACAATGTCACATTCGGTAGAGATAAGAGAAGGAAAATAAGATTTTAAAATATTTACTCGGAGGAACGTAATTTCGTGTTTATAATACGTGTTGTCCCTCCATGGTAACGGAACAAGGAACCAACTTGACCGACCTACTTACGTGCGGAGAACGAACGCGCACGCACGCACAGTTCACACATTCACACAAGTCTCGTTCCGAGAATCGTCCTAGGATACTACTTAGCGTGCATTAGCCTTTTAATTCTGCGTTTCTTTTTCTCTTCTTTCTTTCTCTCTATTTTTTTTTCCTCTTCCTTTCTTTCTTTCGGTCGTATCCGTTTTTATTCTTTTATCATCCACCACTTGTACACTCATTCTTTTTTCTCTCTCTCTCTCTCTCTCTCTCTCTCTCTCTCTCTCTCTCCCCACGTAAGCATCGAATTATTTAAAAATCGTTCGAATTCGCGTTAATCCAAATATATATATATACATATATATAAAACTTCCGAATGTAACTCTCAGAACGAGCAATAATACAATATAGCCACGTTCGTTATAAAATTCGTGTACGTCCGTTAAAAGTAATTATTTCATTTGTAAATCGTCGTATCTATCAAACACGAATGAAGAAACTATCGATCGACATTATGTACGGTTATAGGATCTAATCGGTGGACGATCCCGGATCTTCATACCCGAATGAATTTGCATGCTCGTGTGCGGTTCGTGTAAAACGCGAATATCGATCTTAGGGTGGTCGTGTAGTATCCTCTATCCGTAGAGGATAGAAAGTCATCCGAGAACGTGTATACGTATCTGGACGCAACGAGGAATGCCCGAGAGACTACTCCGGGAATAAGTATCGGACTACGTGCTCTCCTCTATGTACATGTATATGTATATATGTATATACGTTCGAAACTTATCGTCGCATCGGCGAGAAGCGGTATAACCCCCTGTATCATCGTACAATACTTAAACGTTGAATCACGGATGACGTGAGTTTGATCGGATTGAAGAAGAAAAATGAAAGAGAGAGAGAGAGAGAGAGAGAGAGAGAGAGAGAGAACAAAAAGGAAAAGAGAAGAAAAGGAAAACCATAGGAAAATCATTTGTCAAATCCATCTCATCGTCGACAACCATAAGTCGTTCGATGATGACGTTAATTTTGGAGAACCGATGACTCGATTATTTCCCCCGGACGTTCGTAGGCTTACTTTGTATTTCTTATTATTTCTTTTTCTCTCTGTTTCTCTCTCTTCAAAGAAAATCGTAAAAAAAAAAAAAATTTCCTGAACTCGTACCTCGACGATCCTAAAAGCAAATAAAAATATAGGCAATAATAAAGAATTCGAAAGAAAAATAAGAGGGAAAAATAAAACGTGTGTTTGTAAAAGTTATCTTTTGTTCTGATATATCGTTCGATCTTTCAATGGCCACCCTTTATATATATAAATACACACACACACACATATATATATTTAATTTCTTTCTTCTCCTTCGACATCCTTTAACGAAGAGTCAACGTTCCTCGGACGAGAAAATGAATGTACTCGGAGCCGTAGAAAATTTTTGCAAGGATAGGAAGGATTATACCCAGGGTTGTAGAGGGTGGAGAGGGGTGAAGATGGAGTAGAGTAAGTGGTATTGGGATAGATGAGGGGGTGGTGGTGGTGGTGGTGGTGATGTTGATGACGGCAGACGGTCGGTGCACGAAGGTATTTCGTAATTTGTTGTAGTAGTAGCTCGGGTATACGTTATAGCCGCGCTAACAAGAGGGCCCGCGCAAGTGTTGCTCTATACGCTCGTTGAAAAGCAATTTGGTTCGGTCTAAGGTAATATGAGTATGATAGAGATATAGAATACTGCTCGATCCAAGTTTCGATCGTATCGATTCGGTCGGCTTTGGAGAGAGAAAAAGAGAGAGAGAGAGAGAGAGAGAGAGAGAGAGAGAGAGAGAGAATATTTCTTCAATTAACAAAAGTTCTCGGCGAGAAATCGTTATATATATATATATATATCGCAAGCTAGAGTATCATCTTCTCCTCGTCAATTACTCGCAAGATTGATGGGTAATTACCAGTACCTATTCGATTTTACGTCCCCCTCCCTGTATCGCGATGTAAGAGTTAATATAACAAGTATGATTAACGTTAAATAACGATAAATCGTAATAGCGTTTATAGTTCGTGTATATATATATATATATATATTTTACGAAAAAAAATATATA
>OU426995.1:5451670-5459170 GCA_911387935.1 Dolichovespula saxonica | reverse complement strand
GGAACTTCGTTCGTTACGTGCGTTCAGCAACTCGTGCGAAGCGATCGAGTGAAGAGAGAAAGAAAAATAAAAATATAAAAAAATAAGAAAAAATCGAATAGTACCGGTAACCATCCGTTCTCGTACGTGGTACGTAAGTGTACGTGTTACGTTAATTAGAGTACGCGATACATATATTTTATACGTACGAATCGTGTTATATAAAAATAGTAACGAAAGTATATCTAAATGCATCGTTGATCAATTTTTTCCTTCTTCGCCTTTTTTTTTTTTTTTTTTTTTTGTTACCGCAATGGTGTATTATTTATTATGCAATTTGTCGGCCACGTCGCGTATCACGTTCGAGTTTACGTGCCGTGTTAAGGTAATAAGAGAAAAAAATATATCTGACAATTTTTTATCATTACCACGAACGTATTTACGATGATAATTCGATCTACTACGGATTGCGCGTACAAATTACGTTCTTCAAAGTAATAACCAAAGTATACGAACGCGTCCTATTCTAGACGATTTTATTATTATTATTATTATTATTGCGGCTTCCCTCGCTCCCCCTTTCCCACCATCATCACCACCGTCTCACCGTCTCACACCCTCACACCACCTCCAAACGTATTTAGGATATAATGCGTCTATTATACGGATCAGGCTTTTAGAATTGCCTTCTGTAAAATGGTAATAAAAACATCTAAACGCAGCAGAGATGCGTTCATCGTATAGCATAGTTTTATTATTGTCATTACGTATTTATTTACGATGTTATTAGTCCGTTACTAATTATGAGATTTACTGCTTTTCGAGATAATCAATCGAGTTCCATTAATTAAGTTCCATGAAATGACAACAAAAAGATTATCCAAAGATTATCCAAATCTTTTTCTTCGAAAACGTATCTAAAAACATATCTAACAATCTATTTCTTCGAAACATATCCCAAGTATCGGTAAAGTTCATGGGATATTAAAATAAAATATATAATAATAATAATAATAATAATAATAATAATAATTATTATTATTATTATTAACAAAAACACGTTCCATTCTGTTATCGAATTAACTTTCCATTTCGACGGAAGTTCATTGCGAGGGGTTGAGCTTGAACGAACAAAAAGAAAAAAGAGGAAGAACGATAAAAAAAAAAAAAAAAAATAGAAAAAAAAAAAAAGAAAAAGAAATTCATCGCGAGACTATATATGTCCGACAATGGTTGTGGCTATAGTACGAACGACATTGATAATCCCCATTGTCAAACGGTGTTCCTATAAATGAAAGAAAATATCGACAAAAGTGAAGAGAGGGACTTTCGCAGGAAGAAACGGGATCGGAAGGTCGCGACGGCTTAGCCGAGAAGTTGCTCTCGGTACTCGGCACGTTTAAGAGTCAGGTCGTACGTCCTCCCATTTTACCTCTCTCTTTCTCTCTCTCTCTCTCTCTCTCTCTCTCCTCTCACCACCCCTCACCTCCCTCCATCACTCCTTTTCTCCTTCTCTACCACTTTCGTCCGTCCCTTTCCATCTTTCCATCCGACGTAAGGCACGTTTGTTCCGTAGGGAGGAGTAAGAGGAGGAGAAGGAGGAGGAGGAGAAGGAGGAGGAAAAGGAGGAGGAGGAGGAGGAGGAGGAGGAGGAAGAAGAGGAGGAAGAGGAGAAGGGAGGAGCGCAAGCGCGTTCTCGCCGATCCGATCCGCTCCGCTCCGCTCCGCCACACGGTCCTCTCCACGGTGGTAGGTGGGTGTGTAGGACATAGCGGACTTCTGCAGTCAAGGACACGTTCCGCTTACACAAACATAAACTCACACATGGGCGCACACATACCTCTACCTACCTACCTACCTACCTACCCCGGTTCACCGTCACACTTGGCATTCCATATTCGCACGGTGTGCGTTCGATGTGTTCGAAAGAACCATGCGAAAGATAAGACCGCGTAGGGTGTAGTTATGTACCTATATTGCCTTTTATATGTAGAGACTCATACAAACACGTACACATACACATATACATACATACATACATACATACATGCATACATACATATATACATATACATAGATATATATATATATATATATATATATATATATATATATATATATATATCTTTGCAATATCTGATATCGTAGTTACGTTGTCGGCTAGAACCAACGATGTCTTTCACGTTTTCCTTCTCTCTTTCTCTCTCTCTTACGCGCACGCGCGCGCGCGCGATCTTAAAACCTTCTTCGGCTCTTCTCTTTTAGATTAGATAAACGAACGAGTTCGTTGGCCATCTTTCTTTCTTTCTTTCTTTTTTTTTTCGTTGTTGTACTCTCTCTCTCTCTCTCTCTCTCTCTCTCTCTCTCTCTCTTTCTCTCTCTATCTCCATCTTTTTCCTTTCGACGAAACTCATTTGGATCATTCGTAATCATCATACAACGATCTAATATAATTCTATATAGATTGACGTTAGATTCCGTGGATAGATTGATCCGTAGGATGGTCGTTTAATACTTCTTGCATTATAGGAGTTATTTCAATCGTTCGCATAGTCGTCGTTCGAGATGAAAGAACGCGAATCATATTTTTGTTTCCTCTCCCCCCTCCCTTACGCGCGCTTCGATTTCTTCCTTGCAGTACGCAGAGCGAGTGGACTCGTCGAAAGTGTCGCTTCTTTTTCTTTTTCCTTTTCTTTTTCTTCTTCCACGTTTTTTCTTTTTTGACTTTTCTTTTCTTCTCCTCCACGATCGAATTCGATCGAACATAAAATTATGGTGGTATGCGGAAACGCATCATAGGTCAATTGTGTGTGTGTATATATATATATATATATATTCGAATTGACGTATTTTATTTTGCTGTATCACCGATCAACGATCCATGTCAAAGAAAAAGAAAAGAAAAGGGAAAAAAGGAAGGAGAAATAAATAAAAGAGAAAGAGAATCGAAAAATATACATGCTACCAAACACGTGTATCTATCCATATACGTAGAAAGAAAGAGAGAGAGAGAGAGATACTCGTACAAACGTATGCAATTAAAACGATAATGCAGTTTTAGTTTCAGGCTTCGCAGTGGAGATACAATCGATAATTATGCATTTAGGTATTACGTGAACGTGTTAAGATCATTTTTATTATAATTAGGTATATTCGCGCGGAATATGATAAAATTTCTATTTCAAACGTTCGAACTCGTATCTTTTTCATGTTCACTTGCACTCTCGCATATATATATATGTATATATATACACACACACACACACACACACACCTTTTTTATATCAGACCCAGACGAAATAATTGCCTTTCTTTCATTTTTCTTTTTTCCATGTTTTTTCTTTTTCTTTATTTCAACAAATTTGATATCTATAAGTACATCGATTATAATGTGTATCTAAGAATACGTTAGTATATTTTCAAGGTGTTCGATATATCGAATCGTAATTAATTCGCCTCTCTCTCTCTCTCTCTCTCTCTCTCTTTTTTTTATCTCATCCTCTTTCATCATTCCTCGTTCGTGAAAGTTTATCATGCTCGTGACGCGGTCAATATCATCTGAATATTGAACGAATATTGGAACGTGCCACGAAAGTATTTTGCGATTAGCGCAAGATCAAATGTAACACGCGTTTGATTGAATGATAAAAAGAGAAAAAATAGAGGTGACAAAAAATTAATCTCTCTCTCTCTCTCTCTCTCTCTCTGTCTCGTTTCATTGAACGAAAGAAAAGATATAGGAAGACATATCACTGTCTCTCCCGTTCCTTCCTCTCGCAAGATAAGAGTTTTCATTTCTGATTTCATCTTCGTTGCATTGCTCGTTTGGTCGGATAATAAAAAAAAAAAAAAAAAAAAAGAAAAAGAAAGAAGAAAGAAATTTATCCTTCTCTCTCTCTCTCTCTCCCTCTCTCTCTTTATCTGTCGTGAAAGAAAAAATTATTTGTGTCTGGCGAATTTTGTTGCGTTACTCGTTTCATTGAACGATGCAAAAAGAAATAAAGAAAGAAATGAGGAAAGAAAAAGAAGGAGAGAGAAGACCGATTTCTTTTTTATCCCTTTCTCCCTTATTGCAAGAAAATAATGTCGGTCTGGCCATCTTTACTTGTTTCATTGAATGTGAGAGAAAGAGACGGAGAGAAAGAGTTTGAGCTCGCTCGCTCTCTCTCTCTCTCTCACTCTGTTTCCCCTTGAATAAAAGAGTTTTCATGTCTGGCAATCTTTGTTGTTGGCGTTACGCTTTGATAGGAGAGGATCGAGGAGAAGGCGAGGGCGGGGGTGGAGGGGGTGGGGTGTGGATGGAGGGATGGGGGGGGGGATCGGTGGTGGCTGCTGCTGCTGCTGCTGTTGCATGGTATCGGAGAGAGCCTACGGTACGTTTCAATACCGGTCGTACGTGCAAAACTCGTTCGTGTCGCGAACGGCAAAGATGGCCGCGACTTGCCGTTCAAGGACACACACTTATATCCCTTATCCTGTTAACAGGAATGCCGTGGAGCGGTGCTCTCGTTGCAGGATTCTCACGAGAGTTCTTCGGCCATCGGATTGCTGTCTCGACTTTCAAAGCTCTCATACCGGTCGTCTTAGGCTTGTTGATCCATTAAAAGAGAAGCCGACAGAAAAGAAGAAGAAGAAGAAGAAGAAGAAGAAGAAGAAGAAGAAGAAGAAGTAGAAGAGGAGGAGGAGGAGGATGAGTATGAGGATGAGGAAGGAGAAGGAAGAGAGGAAGAAATCTGTGTGGACCGGTAATGCAGCCGGTGTGAAATGCCGTGCACTTTCTTAGAAATTCATTAAGTTGAAACTTTTTATTCTTAACGAGTAAGATAGATAGATGGATGGATAGATGGATAGATAGATAGATAGATAGATAGATAGATAGATAGAGAGAGAGAGAGAGAGAGAGAGAGAGAGAGAGAGAGAAAGATAGAGAGAAATGTTCGAAGAAGTACGTTCGACGGAAGGATAATCGCAAGAGTCGGCGAGAAAATTGATCTCGACCTTCGCCATTCGAAGAAGATTCCACAGCGTTTTCCTTGACATGACTCTTCGAGTTAAATCCAAAGTTCCTATCTAGTTTTTTCTCATTATCTTTGTACATTTAGAACGTAAAGATCGTTATTTAGTTAGTTTGTAAGTAAGTAAGTAAGTAAGTAAGTAAGTAAGTAAGTAAGTAAGCAAGCAAGCAAGTAATATGTATATATATATACATATACATATAGATATAGTAATGCGTATATATATTTATCATACGTTTGTACCTGTTCGAATGATTTTATACCCGGTACGTGTTTACGTGTCTCCCTCTCTCTCTCTCTCTCTCTTCCCCCCTCTCTATCTGTCTCTCCTTTTTTTCTTTTTTTTACGTCATCGAAACTCGATTCGTTTATACGCCACGGATCATTAAGCGTAATTCCGCCGTCGAAGAAAACGCAACTTCTTCGACGAAGGCCAAGAGCTTCGGAATCGGCTCACCGTAAATTTGCGATTAAACTCGCTTTGCTACGAGGTTTATGTTCGATGTCAAAGAGAGAGAGAGAGAAAGAGAGAGAGAGAGAGAGAGAGAGAGAGAGAGAAAAGATAAAAAAAGAAAGAAAGAGAGACAGAGACAGAGAAAGAGAAAGAGAGATGGACAGACATATAGTAAGAGAGAGAGAGAGAGAGAGAGAGAGAGAGAGAGAGAGAGAGAAGAGAAAGAGAGAAGGGTTGCGAATAGGGCGTAGCCCGGCATTGACGATATTCATTAACATAAAGGCGCGATAAATGTGTTTGTAGATAAGAAGAAGAAAGTTGAGAGGTGTTCAAGGCGCATTACTTCAGTATCTATCTACTACGTATGGTAGCATTTGTTCGTGAAAGACCCGAGAGAACTACTTGTTGCAATGGAGAAGTAGGAGGAGGAGGAGGAGGAGGTGGTAGAAGAAGAAGAAGAAGAAGAAGAAGAGAGAGAAGAAGAAGAAGGAGAAGGAGAAAAGAAAGAAGGTAACGAATAACGAATGGACGGAGAAATAAGAGGTGGAGGAGAAGAAAGAAGGGGACAGAGGAAGTGAAGCGAATTAGCGAAGGTATACGACCGAAAAGGAGGCCATGATCGTCCGAGTAAACAAGTGTCTTGGCCGCGGCTCGACCAGTTCCACCTTCCTTCTTGTCTCGTAACGACGACGACGACGACGACGAAAACGACCGATGACGATCAACGACGACGGAAACGACCGATGACGATCAACGACGACGACGAAAACGACCGATGACGATCGACGACGACGACGGAAACGACCGATGACGATCAACGACAACGACGAAAACGACCGATGACGATCAACGACGACGGAAACGACCGATGACGATCAATGACGACGACGGAAACGACCGATGACGATCAATGACGACGACGGAAACGACCGATGACGATCAACGACGACGGAAACGACCGATGACGATCAACGACGACGACGGAAACGACCGATGACGATCAACGACGACGACGAAAACGACCGATGACGATCAACGACGACGACGAAAACGACCGATGACGATCAACGACGACGGAAACGACCGACGATCGACGATCAATGACCGACGTCGTTCAACAATGATGAACAACGACGACGAAAACGACCGACGATCAACGACCAACGAAAATCGTCTTTATACTTTAAAGCCGTAATCCCCGGATCCAAATTGACAAAGCCGATTTACATTGATCCTAAACGTCAAATTGTATTACGCGTCGCCCATTCCTTTTTGTCCTACCACCACGTAATCGTCCGATCGACGATTATAGAAAAATCTTTTTTGGAACGTCTTTTTTACTTTCTTCTTTTTTTTTTATTCATCATCATCATCATTATTATCATCATCAACCTCGTCGTTGTCGTCGTCAAACAAGACGTGTCCCATCGTAATCGGGAAAAGAGCATGATCGAACGATGCAACGACAAGATCGTATAAGAAAATTAAATCACGTATACGTAGCCGGGACGAATTTTTACTCGTATAATAGTATAAATTTTTACGTTTTATAACCTTTACGTAGGACGGGAGAAAATTTTTGTCCACGTAACGAATTACAACGCGATCCATTCGAGAACTATCGCCGTTGTATGTACCTTCGAACTCTTATCCCTTAGTCATTTTCTTTTCCTCGTTAGTTCATCGTCGAACTTATATAAAAAGGAGGAGAAGAGAAGCGAAACGAAACGAAGAGAAGAGAAAAGAGAAAGAAAGGAAGAAAAAAAGAGAAAAAGGAAGAAGAAGAAGAGAGACGGAAAAAAAACGTAAAAGAACCTTCGTCGAAAAGAGTACGATATATCTATGATATAGTATCATTAGCTTGTACATAAGTATTTACTTACTTTCTTACATAGATAGTTACTACATATGTCGCGTCGTTACATTCGATCCTTTCGATGACTCGCGTTAAAACGTGATCTCTCTTTTTTTTTCTTTTTCTCTTTCTCTGTCTCTCTCTCTCTCTCTCTCTCTCTCTCTCTCTCTCTCTCTCTGTCTCTCTCAAGATCAAGG
>OU426995.1:5414170-5446670 GCA_911387935.1 Dolichovespula saxonica | reverse complement strand
TTCGCTTTCCATTTTTCTTTTTTTTTCCCTTCCTTCCTTCCTTCCTTCCTTCCTTCCACCCTCCCTCCTACACCCTGCCTCTCGTCCTCCCTTTCTCTTTCTCTTCCGGCTTCTTCGTTCTTCCGTTCTACCGTCGAAACGATTTTTTTCTCCTCTTGTGATTTTCACGAAATCATAATCGTAACCTTTGTAATGATAATAGGGTAAGATATGTTACATCTGTGTCTACGTCTGTCTGTCTGTCTGTCTGTCTGTCTGTCTGTCTGCTATCTATCATTCTGTATGTGTGTGCGTGCGTATGTGTGATTTGGAGAACCGCTGATCGGTAGCTTGGTAAGGGTAGCTGTTTTCTTTCGGTACAACCGATTCGAGAAAGAGAGACGGCCATATCCTTCCTTGGATAGGAGGCAGTGGTTCTCCGATAGGAAAAATAATAGAATTAATTATGATAGTTTAACGACGAGATGAACGAATACGTTTATTCGTCGAATTGAGATCGATGATATATCATTACATATGTCTTATCTACGTAATCGTTTCGTACGATCGATTTTTAACGTTATAACGTTATATCGTAGAAATGACGTATGTATGTATGTTTGTATATTTGTATTTATGTACGTACGTATGTTTTTTAAATCGTTATTCCTCGACGAGTTCGAAATTTTTGTTTTCGAAAAGTCGAAACTTTTGACTTTTTCTTTTGACTTTGTCTTTCTTTTCTTTTTAAATTATTAATTTATTATTTTATCATTAATTTATTTAATCTTATTATCAATTTATTTATCATCATATTGACGAATTTTAATAATTAAAAATTTTCAATTACGTACGAAGAGAAATATAAGAAATAATTTAATTTTGATTGTGGATAGGGAAAAGGGAAAGAAATTAAAATGAAAAAAAAAAAAAACAGATGGAAGAAATTCAAGTGAAAAGAAGAAATAAAAGATAAATAATAAAAATTGAATCGAACGATTGAAAGGTGAACGTTTTAACGAAGAATCGACGTTAAACGAGATCGATTCGATTAAATTATTTGGAACGTTCTGTTGATACGATGAAAAAAAAAACGAATAATAGTAATAATAATAATCGCGATTCGTGTAATATTATTTCGATAGAAAATCTATCATTGAGACGTTTGATTTAACAACACCTACGATACACGTTATTAATAATTTATAGAAGTATCGTACGTTCGACCGTAGTATATCTTTAAACGCTCTCATTTTCTTTCGGATCGTTTGCAATGCGATTACTATTGAAAGTGGAAGTATAATGCGTAACGTTACGTCGTATAACGATATTTTATTCGTAATAAATCAATGAAATCAATGAAATCTCTTGATTCGATCTATGTTAACGGCCAATTATGTTTGTTGATTAAAAGAAAAAAGAAAAGAAAGAAAAAAGAAGAAGAAAAAAGATGGTCTACTAATTCTCCATCAAAGCCAACAAAATGATTTTCAATGGTTATCATCGCGCCTTCGCGTATAATAACAACTTTTTTTTTACGGATATTAATTTTTATTATACGACTTTTTAATAACAGCCTCACGAACATAGTTCTAATTTTATTTTCATTAGCGCGTATCATCCGTGTATCGTATATATATATATATATATATATATATTCCTCGGACATACTTGTATGTACATATCTGTGTGTGTGTGTGTGTGTGTGTGTATATAGAAATCAGATTATCATGAGTCAAGTAATATCGAGGTGTTACACTTTGATGATAAGCTAAACATTTTCTCTATTTGTGTGTATGTATGTATACATATATATATATATATATATATATATATATATATATATATATATATACATATATACAATATATATTTGTAGATGCGAGACGAGCATCAAGGAACAAAACGAACGTAAATGAGTGGGATCATTAAAAGGGAATCAAATGGCGAGAGGACTGCGCCGAGTGTACGTTTAAAAAAAAAAAAAAAGCGCTCGTGTACCACCGCGGAATCCCAAATGACGAAATCAAATACCGTTATACATTCCTGGAAAGCATCGTACTGACGCCAATACGTGACGCAATTTTCGAGAATCTCCATTTCTCGGTTGCTCTTGCTCTTAACTCCGAGAAGGATAATCATTCCACAGTTAAGTAATTATCATTGAGAGAATCGTGACGATATTCGTTAAACTTCTCTAGGTCGAATTTATTTATTATTATTATTATTATTATTATTATTATTATTATTATTTTTCTCTCTAAGACAAATCTTTGTCGTTCCGAGGATTATTATTATTTTCTTTTTCGTTCCTTTTTTTTTTTTCGTTTTCTTTTTTCAAATTAATTATCATCGAAATTCCCGACGACGTTTAGTAAAAACGTTTCTAAAAATCAAACGCACACGTTTCATTTGTTATGACAAGTCGTCGTTATCTTTAGGATAAAATTTTTGTCGGAATAATGATCGACGATATTTATCGACAAAAAAATTTCCACGTCGTTTTATTTCGGTGACAAATTTTCTATTTTTTTTTTTTTTTTTCCCAGAAAAATGATCATCGAAATTTCCGACGATACAATACAGAAAATTTCTAGGTCAATGGTCCTCTCATTTTCGCTACAACGAATCGCTATTATTTCGAGGGTAATTCTTTTTTCTCTTTTTTAAGAAAATTTATTTATTATCTTTTTTTTTCTTTGAAGAAAATTAAATATTCTTTTAGAGAAATAATTTTTTCAATCGAATCATGTTATTTTTAATGAAACGAATTATTATCATCATTATCCTTTGCGTTAATCCTTTCGCATAAATAATAATCATTGAAATATAAACAACGTGCAGTCTCGAAAGTTTTTTTAATTTTTTAAATTCCTCGTTTTTCGTTCATCGAGTCGCTCCCTTTTCGAGGACAATTCCCTTTCTCGCACTCCTCCCACCCAACCCCACCTTCATCATCAACAACAAAAAATAAATAGACAAGAAAAAGGAAGAAAAAATCATTGAACTCATTACAGTTAGGCATTAAAGAAAAATTCTCTTCTAATTGCAAGTTTAAATTATAGATCATTCCTTTTGACCCATTGAATCATTGAATAACAGAACGTTCGAAGAAAGAACCGGAAGATCGATACGCAAGGATTCTCTTTGGGTTCTCGATTTCTTCCTGTCTCAATGTTTTCCCTTTGTCCTAGGCTAACGAAAGAAAAAGGAGATCCGGTTCGCAGATGGGTGAGAGAGAGAGAGAGAGAGAGAGAGAGAGAGAGAGAGAGAGGAAAGGCGAGATCTATTTTTCGCTAGTTCTCTCTCTCTCTCTCTCTCATTCTCTGTTTCGTTCTCGTTCTCTTTCTCTTTTTCTATATATATATATATATATATATATATATATATATATATATATATATATATATATATATATATATATATCTTTCTCTCTTTCTCTTGTTCTATATATATCTCTTTCTCTCTTTCTCTTTGACTATTATATTCTCTTGGTTTCTTACTCTCTCTCTCTCTCTCTCTCTCTCTCTCTGGTATTAGCAAGCAAGTCCATAGATCGGTCCATCCCTTCGGGGAAGGGAGCGTGGGAGAGAAAGACAGGTGGCCCTATATATCCCTAGCCGTCCTGTATCCTGTACTTTTCTGTAGCACCTTACCGTATATTCGATATCCTTGAGCATCCGCCCCCGTGAGCACACACCTTGTGGGAAAAACCATCGATGGTCGATACTTTAAAATAGAAAATAGTTTCTACGATTTTTGATTGCAACCCCTTTTTCGCGAATATATATATATATATATATGTATGTATGTATGTATGTATGTAAGTATGAATGTCTTTTGAAATCCTTGGGAAACTCGGATTTTTAGAAAATCGAGGAACTGTGAGGAAGACGAATCTTTTGTCAAAAATTATTATACGTCTAATATACTACATATAGGTATATATATATATATATAAATATATGTATCCATATATTAAAATTATATATTGTAAATTATAACAATTATAGAAATATACTATATGATATTGAAATGAGTTTATAAGACAACAAATAAATAAATATATATATATATATATTATTTATTTGTATATATTATATCTTATTTTATCATTTATTTATATTACGTAAATATATTTTTTCCTTTGTTCACTAGGAAAAGTTCGTTGAACGTATTTCGTCGTTGAAATGCGTGACAGCTCGTTTCCAAAAAGCATCGTCGAATTCGACAATTTCTAAACGCCATACACTCAAAAGATAACTTTCGTTATTTAGAGAACGACTATACTCGACCGATATGTTTGTCTGTTTGCCGAGAGAAAGAGAGAGAGAGAGAGAGAGAGAGAGTTTGTGAAATCACTTTTTATGCTATGGCAATTTTCTTGCAGGTAGCCAGTTCAGACGTTACTTACTATTCGCGACCGCCATAAAAAGAAGGGTTGGACGAAAGAACCGATTGGTAAGTTTCTTTCCTTATATATATATTTAAAGAAAGAGAGAGAGAGAGAGAGAGAGAGAGAGAGAGAGAGAGAGAGAGAGAGAGAGAGAGAGAGAGAGAGAGAGAGAGAGAGAGAGAGAGATACGTAGAATAAAGAAACAACCATGGAGATTCCGTTATGAACAGTAGGCAAGGCTTAAAAAAATGTTCTAAGACGAAGGGTTGGTGATGGTTATAATATGCATTTGACGCTGCACTACACTTTTTTTATTGCCAAAAAAAAAAAGGGTTTCCTTTCTATCTCTCCATTTTTTCTGTCCTCTGTTTTCTTTTTTCTATTTTTTTTTCCTTTTTTTTATTTTTTTTATTTTTTTATTATTGTCTCTCCTTTCGTCATCCCTTCGTCGAAGGGAAATCGGGAACGTGCGTCGGAGGCCACACCGACGATAATTCTTTTTTTAAGAAAATGTTTCGTTCGATTCAGAACGGAACGGTTATAAATAACGAACGTACGTACTTCCCCTCCCCTCCAGTCCTCTTCTTTCCAAAAAAAAAAACGAAAGCGAAATTCCGGGCGAAAGTTAAAAATGAAACTGAAATTCAATTTCCTTCGAATGCATGCATGTTTATTATCGAACGTTCACGTGTCGTTATCGTATCTATCATTTCTTTTTTTTTTTTTTTTATTGCTATCCAGACTTCAATTAGACGTGATAATTTTATATATATATATTTTTATATATAATTATATATATATATATATATATATATATATATGATATATATTTTGTATATATCATGTAATATTTACAAAGACATAGCAGTGAATGACGTAGAATTTCACTTTCGTATTTTCGTCATCGCGATTTTCTCGAATTGCAAAAAAAGAAAAAAAGAACAAATAAATAAGAAAATAAAAAATAAAAATTAAAAAGAAAAAAAGGAATAAAGAAGAAAAAGCGAGGCAAAAAAAGAAACAAATATATAGGTACATATATATATAATAGAAAAAAGAAGTAAATATGAAAAAAGTAGAAATCAAATCACGCACACACATACATAGAGAGTTGTTCACCTCGATCTTAAGATCATTTCATTTTCTAAGATGACGACTACACAACTACGGGGACAATAATTGTACGATGTTATCAACGAAAAATCGATGATATACCGCAAGAATATTCTAACATTGCTCAGCGACGAACATTATCATAATTTATGAGAATGACCAAGTCATACGCGTTATTTATAAATAGAATTCCAACTAACTAACGCATTCCGATATATCGTTATGCGTAAGATATATAAGTACATACATATACGTAGATATACATATACGTGGATACGTACGTATATGGATGCATATGTATATACGGGCATTGTGATAAGATCAAACGTGATATAAGAAATCATTTAACGACGTATCCGTCAATGACAATAACTAACCGGTTGCAACTAACTAAACAAGCTCATTGGCTTATATACAGTTATCGTATTAATGGGTTAAGTGTCTGAAGGTTTATTGTAATATACTTAGTATTTATAAAGCGAATAATTAAATTCTGCGATTTATAACTTCACGGTTAACGCAAATAAATCGATAAAATCTGATCACACATATATATATATATAATATATATAGGGTGGTATCAAATGTTTCTGTGTGGTTGCAAAATTTCTTTTTAACGGGAAAATCGATCGATCGATCGATTCGTAATATCGGACGTTTCGAATGTATTCCCTTTTTCGTTTGTTCCGATCTTGAAGAAAATTTCTAAGCTCTTGTGGTATTACAATTTGACTTGAATGAAAAAAAAAGAAGACAAAAAATTAATAACAATAGATGGCCCGAAAAATCATTTAAGCAAAAAATTGATTTTTCAAATTATCCTTAGGTAATTTCATACCTGCAATATGAGAAAGAGAGAGAGAGAGAGAGATAGGGAGACATAATAAGAATTTCACGATCGTTATCGAAACGTCAAATTTTCCATTGTGTCCCTTTTTTTATATATAAATATATATATATATTTTTTGTCTTTGTTTACAGTAATTTTTTGTTACGATATTTACGAGAGCTCGTTTTGTTTTTTCCCTCTACTTTTTTTTTTTTTTTGGTTCGACAACGAGAAAGGGTTATTCACAGAGAAGGTCGAGGGGGAGGGGGCGGGGGAAGGAGTGGAAAAAAAAAAGGAAAAAAGAAAAGGAGAACATTGACTCCTATCACGAGATGATCGTGTCGGCTGGTTCTCGTGCCGAATGCAAAAAAGTTTTAACCACGTTCGTAGGATATTAAACTCTACGGTCGTTGGATATGTTGGAAGAAAAAATTACAAAAAAAAAAAAAAAAAAAACAAAAACAAAAAAAACGTTTCGAAAACATACGACAAAAAAGAGCGTCGTAGGTGGGGGTGGAGGAATGGGGTGGGGAGGAACGTTCGAGGATTTCGGAATTGGTGGGCAAAAGTTTTTCCTCGACGTTCGGAAAATTGTTTTCGAGGTTGACTCGTCGAAGTCATTCACGCAGGATAATCCAAGTAGCGGACAACGGATGGTTTCCATTGAGTCCTGATTTATGACGGGACCGAAAGGATTAAAGGACGAGCTGGAGTTAACCGGCGAGGGAGGGGGGGAGGCGGAGAGAGGGAGAGAAGGGGTTACAGTCGCACCATCGAGCAGAGAGAGAGAGAGAGAGTCTTCTTCAAACGTTCCTACATAAAATTTCTACTTCACGGAAGATGTCTTTTTCCGTTTTTTTTTTTTTTTTTTTTTTTTTTTTCGGTAGGAATGAAGGGGAAGGGAAAGAGTTGAAAGTTACACAAAAAAAATTTCTTCAACCCAGACGCAAACGAAAAGTTAGGATTGAGATAATGGTCCGGCAATATAGATAAAAATTTTCCCTTTGGAAATTATCTACGGCGGAAGCTGTTTCTACGGTGATTGACTTCTCACAGTTTTTTGTTTTTTTTTCCGTTCCCCCACCCTTACTCTTTTTTTTTTCTTTTTCTTTTCTCCTTTCCTTTTTTTTCTTTCTGTTTTATTTTTTTTTGCAGGGTGGACTAAGGAAAACATTTCTTTTTTTTATTTTCTTTCTTTTTATTATTTTTTATAAAATCGACAACGATATATATATATATATATGTCAGCGTCATTTTTGGGTTGTCAGATTTTCAAGAGTCGGGTCGGAGTGGTGGGAGGGAGGGAGGGAGGGAGGGAATGGTGGGAAACGTGATATATCGGAGGTGACGTTAAAAAAAAAAGAAAATAAAAGGAAGAAAAATAACGCGTCGTAATGTTTTGTTTTCCTAAGCGTGTCCTTGAAATACTTCTATTCGACAAAATTTAGAGATTAAAAATTAAAATCACGAGCGTCTCTTAGGAGGACGTAATTAGACGAATGGGAAAAAGAAAAGAAAGGGAGAATAGAATTATGTGTTTTGCATTGTACGATGAGGATTTCGTACGGTGAGGTCAACGATAAACGAGCGTTGGGGTTATAAAATTATTCCAGGTAGTTTTAATAAGTGAGAACGCGTATGCAATGTCTCACGGTTGGTAATTTAGTTTTGTCACGGGGGTCAATGTGAGAGCTGATTGAAATGTGTCTCTCGAAAAGGACCATTGTTCCCCACCGAGGAAAGGCCTATTAACCTTGGTTCTATACTTTAAATGGTAGACTGCTTAATGGAGGAAGCTCATGAATATCCGACAGAGAGACAGAGAGAGAGAGAGAGAGAGAGAGACAGAGAATTTAATTTGGACTTTTGACAATACAATAAGAAGATTACACGGCTGAATCCATGGCCACAACACTTGGAACGTTGACGAGACTTGTATAAAATATTTTTGTCAAAATTTATTGCTCGATTCAATATCTACATTGTCGTATAACATATTGTATTATATTACCGTATTATACGATGATATACTTACTACATGTAATATATCATATATTATTATATATATTAATTAATAAAATATATTACGCTATTATACTATATAATAATAATACGATAGAATATAATGTAATAAGACGATGTATAGTTTACGTGTATTATTTATTATAGACGCATTATATCCAAATGTTATTTAACGAAATATACAAATGCCGCGCGTAATATCGAATCAAATATAAATATCGCTTTACGACGTACATAAATATCGCTAAATTACAAATTGTCACGAATCAAACGATAACGTGAGCAAATATTCTTTTTAACGTTGCCGTGTACTTAAAATATATAAAACAAAGAAAAATAAGAAGCAATAACATAATAAAAAAAAAAAGAAGAAATAAAAGCGATAAAGGAAGAAGAATGATTCGACGGTGACGGGGATTCCTCTCGATGTTGTATATAATATTTAGTATTAGCAACGAAATGGATATCGTGTTTTTCTACTTGAGGTGAAATCGTGTGCGAAATCGGATAGCCCTAACGAGGTATATACATGTATATATATACACACACACACACACACACACACACACACACACACATATATATAGGAACGGGCAACAACGGGTTATAATAATAAGGGTTGGATCGGTCCTTCGCGTGAGGACAGGACAGGATAGCGAAGTGCGTCGTCCTTCGTCGTAGAGGCGTGTCGATTACCGTAGGTAAATTGCGTGACAGGCCGACACCATTGAGAAGAACCAGCGGACCTTGACAGTGCCTCCTTGGACTCCTTGACGGTACCATGATCGGAGTCACTGAACCGGCCTGCAGGACGACGAACGACTGAGAATGATCCAAGGATATTCCCGGTATCGTCCTATAACTCATCTCATCCACGTGCAAGCTCTTATTATTACAATCGATCATAATTATCTTTGTCTCGTATTTTATTATTTACTCTTCTTCTTTTTGCTTTTTTTTTTTCGTTTTTAGAATCGAGAACGAACGAATTCTCTCTCTCTCTCTCTCTTCTCCCGCCACTCCCTTCACTGGACTCGAATTTTGTCTACGAGGATGTTTGTACTCACGTATCCGTCATCGGACGTATTTTGAACAGATGAATTAAATTAAAAACAATTGATTTTATAACATTTTATATTTAATATATTGGATGTTTCGGCTAAAGGAGGCCGCCTATACATACATAACATTATACTATTATATATATATATATATATATATATATATATATATATATATATATAAACTATTCATAACATACTTCTTTTTAAATCATTCAAAGTATGAAAAAAAAAAACAAAGAAAATATTTAGGTGGTCTTCTTTAGCTGAAACACCCTGTATATATATATATATATATATATATATATATATATATATATATATATATATATATATTATTTTCTTTTAATTATATTTCGTATCGGACGAGATATAAATTTATTGATATATATATATATATATATATATATATATATATATATATGTATATGTATATATATTATTTGTTAGAGTATAAATGATTATAGAGTACGTTGATCCTCGGGACACACATATGGCCTATCATGAAGATCGCGAGATCCTGCTTTGTCATGGTGTACGAGAAGAAGAAAAAGGAAATAAATAAAATCAAATTCGAACTTGCATATGCGTGAAAAACAAAAAAAAAAGGAAAGGAAAGGAAAGGAAAGGAAATGATTTCAATGGCGGAGGAGAGCATCGACCATATTGATCATCGTTCTTAATCAGCCAGAGATCATTATCTCAAGCCGTTCTTCTTCTTCTTCTTCTCTTTTTTTTTTTTTTAATAAGATTAGGATGGATTTCGAACAATTTCTTTTCTAATTTTCTTTTCTATTTTTTCTTCTTCTTCTTCTTCTTCTTCTTCCTCTTCTTTTTCTTTTTCCTTCGCTCTCCATATGGCGCCCGGTATGAGGGCGAACTTGGGTGTGGAAAAAAAAGGAAAATAGAAAAAGGAAAAAAAAGAGAAAAGAAAAAACGGAAAATGAAAACGAAAGGTATCGAGAATCAATTTAATCTTTTCTTTTCCCCACCCACTATCCCATCTTGTTCGCTTGTTTTTTTTATTTGTATTCTATCTTTTCTTTTTATTTTTTCCCTCTTTTTTTTTCCTCTTTTCCTTCTACGTTTCGTTAATTCCCGCGGTTCGTTTTCCGTTGATCTCGAACCGCGGAAGCGTTTATTATCTCTCTATGTGGAAACAATATTTTCTAGGTCAATTCTAATGATCTCTCTCTCTCTCTCTCTCTCTCTCTCTCTCTCTCTCTTTCTCTCTCGTCGGAGACGATGGATAGGACGCGGACGATGCCTAGTCGTAAAATCGAATAACGTTCCAACTGACCTGGGTAATAAAAGCCGATTAATCTCGGAATAAGGGATTATAGATGGGGAGGGCGGGGACGGGAGTGAGGGGGGGAAAGGTTTAGATCGAGGTATACGCAAGGAAGACGATCGTTTTTTTCAGTTGTACCGTTGCATTTTAGAAAATTATGATATAATGGAGTAATCATTATTATCATAAGTTGGTTTGTTTGTTCGACGACGATATATATATATATATATGTGCACACACAAACTCATACACACACACACACACACACACACACACATATATATATAAATATATAAACCTGTTGTTCGTTCCAAGATAGATCCGACGAATGAAAAAGAGAAAGAAACAAAAAAGAAAGAGAAAAAGAACAACTTTTCCGTTCGGCTTTTGAATCGACATAAGTGATATTATGAGCTTGCATGCACTTATGTATGTATCTTTCAGTGTCTTGAAAGAGATAGATAGATAGATAGATAGATGGGTACATAGATAGATAGATAGATAGATAGATAGAAAGAGAGAGAGAGAGAGAGAGAGAGAGAGAGAGAGAGAGATGAGAAGAGAAGAGAAGAGAAAAGGAGAGGAGAGAGGAGAAGGAAAGGGGGAAAGAGAGAAGAGACTAAAGAATGGACGACACGTAACAGTTGCATCACCGTAGGAGAGCACGCGAGTATGAGTTCATGAGCAACACATACACACGTACATACGTACATACATACATGTACAGCACATATGTATGTATGTATGTGTATGTATATGTACGGTACGATACGGTACGGTACGTATGTAACTACCTACCTACCTACCTACCTACCTACCTACCTATCTACCTATCTACCTGTGTATACCCATTTATATAGATACATACATACATACATATATAAATATATATATATATATATATATATATATATATATATATATATATATATGTATATGTATATATAGGTACGTAAGCGAGAAGAGAGCTCACGCATACACAAAAAGATTGATTCTCGAGCAATCGGCCGAGAGTGCGTGGGGGACAACAGCGTGCGCCCCCGTTGACTCGTTGACTCACTGACTCCTGACGGACTTACCGTTAACCAGCAAAAGTGAACCAAGTAAGTCGTGTCTCTGGATCTTGCGGTACCGATCGTCCAACTCACTCGCGGGACTCCTTGTAGACGGGGGGAGGAGAGGGGGGATGGGTGGGATGGTAGGAGGGGATGGGTAAGGGGCCGCGGCGGGAGGGATTACGCGGTACGATATAACACATAGAACCATGTACCGTCCTTATTCCGAAAATATTTTTTTTCCCCCATAGATTGGTCCAATTTCGTTTCGTTTCTTTTTTTTATTTTTCTTTTTTATCCTTCCTTTTCACGGTCTTGAGATTGTTTATATTTAAGATTTATATGCGTGTGTGTATGTATGTTTATTCATTTATTCTTATTTAGATATTATTCATAGATTTACGTAGATTTATGTGTACGCGCGTATATGTACGATAATGTATATTATTTATATGTTCTTGTCTGTGTATATATGTATATATATATATATATATATATATATATATATATATATATATATATATTAAAAGATTCTTTTTTTTTAGATATTATTTATAGATTTACATAGATTTATGTGTGTATATATATATATATATATATATATATATATATATATATATATATATATGATAAATGATAAATATTAAACTTACGGATGATAATGATATGATAAGATTTGAATTTGTTTCGTAACGTTATTTAAAATCATGATCGATTTAGTCGAATTATCGTGGAAAAAGATTTCTGTTAGGAAGACGAAGGAAAGGTAAAAAAAAAAAATGAAAAGAAAATAAGTGGGGAAATTTTTTAAATGGCCCTCGTAACAATTTTCAAACGATAATAACCTCCGCGTCCTATTACGAATTAGCTCATAGCTAGTTCTAATTCGTTACGGCATCGAACGTAAAAGGTAATGGTTGGAATCTTTGTTAAGTATAGCGACGCATATTTGGTCGATCACGTATAAAACGACGACGGACAACCAACCAGTAGCACGTCTTTATACGCGCGACGAATTACGATCGATGTTCATTAAAGAAACTGGGTTGCGTATGAGAGAATGTAATATGAAATATTACAAACGCATTTATATACTTTTCTTCTCGTTCGTTAAGAATCGATCTTTTCGTTTTTACCTCTTTCCTTCCTCCTTTCTTCCATTTTCTATTCATTTTTTTTCTTTCGTTCTCCTTTTGTTTCTCTTCGTTCTCTTTTTTTCCTTTTCATTTATTTATTTATTTTTTTTTTTTTTTTCCTTTTTCATTCGTCCCGACAGTACCGAAGAATAATCGAATCTAATCGTCATTGAAATTCTTTAAGAGATTTATAATATTTGCGAGGATCGAATTAAAATAAAAAAATTTTGATAGAGAGAGAGAGAGAGAGAGAGAGAGAGAGAGAGAGAGAGAGAGAGAGAGAGAGGAAAAACAAAAAACAGGATTTCTTGCGCAACATCACGAATCACGAATCTCACGAGTTAATTGAGAATGATCTGTCATTAAGGAAACGGTAATTTCTGGAACGCTGAGATTATATCTTATATCTTAAAATGAGGTTGGTGATACGATATAGATCAATTTTATATAAATATATATATATATATATATATATATATATATATATATATATTATCTTTATTATTTACTTATATATTTAAGTAAAACCAAAACCAAAAATAAAGGTGAAAATAAATCAAAAAAAAAAAAAAAAAAAGAAAAAAAGAAAGCGGCCGTATAAAGCGTATAAATCGATAAACTAATGGATTGCTTTAAGTTAATCGATTAATTTCTGGGCCACACAGATATTATATCCTATATCGTAAAATGAGGTTGATGATACTGATACGAGATAATAGATCATATATAAAAATAATATACCTCTATATACAAACAATCATCTCTCTTATTAACTCTTATATTTGACCAAGAGAAAAAAGGGAAAAGAAAAGAAAAAAAAAGAAGAAGAGGAAAAAAAAAAGTAAAGAAATAGAATAAATCACGTAATAGCGAGAATAGGATTAATAATAAATCGATAAACTAATCCGTACTTGTAGATAATCTCGATTCCGTTAAAACTCGGCTAATACTATTCGATTTTCTACGATATCGGTCTCTGTACACTCGGCACACTCGTAGAATTTTTCCCCCTTTAGGTTGTTCACTTTTCACCTCGATCAATGCGTATACACATACATACATACATACATACATACATACATACATACATACGTACGTACATACATACATACGTACGTACATACATACATACGTACATACGTACATACATACATACATACGTACATACATACATACATATATATATATATATATATATATATATATATATATGTGTGTGTGTGTGTGTGTATCGTACCAGAGATTGAATTTTTTGTATAGCATCAAACGTTACGATGTAACGACGGTACTGATTCCATAATGATCGGTATTTTCGACGACGACGCCGACAACAACAACAACAACAACGACGACGACGACGACGACGACGACGACGACGACGACGACGACGACGACAACAACGAAGACGACGAATAAGAAACTACGTTCTAGCTCGTTCCAGTTTCGATCCAGTTTCATGATAAAGATCCTTCCAATTCGTTTCTTATACGTAACGGATAGGAAACGTTACAAGAATAGATATATGGCCGGACGACGTCTTACAGAAACTCCGTCGTCTAATAAGACGGCATAGAAGAACTTCCTTCGGAAAGTTAACGTTCCTCGCGATCTTACCTCTCGACTAATAAAAGAGGTATTAGAAAGTATTTCTCTAAGCTAGTTTAGTTTCAATGGCAATGCTAAGAGACGGAGACGCATTCTCCGTCGGTGACTGACTTCTCCTACCCGAGATGGCTCCTTCGAACGTTTGTAGTAACGATCTTGGCTGTGATGTAACTAGTTACTACTCTTCGTAGTTATCTCGGTTACATTTACTATCCTCTTCTTTTACTTACCTACATACATACATACATACATACATACATATATATATACCGTTCGATCCAATTTATATTTAATCGTATATATTTTTATTTCTTATGTTAAAAAATTACGTCGACGTTCGTTTGGTTTCGTTCCGTTTCGTTTGGTTTCGTTTCGTTTAGTTTATTTTAGAATAGAATTTCGTACGATAAAGAGATAGAATTAAAATAGAATAGAATTTTCGTACGATAATCGGGAACGTAAATTGTTTCAATTTTTCTCTTATCTTTTTCATTTTCGTGTGCGTTTTTCTTCTTTTTTTTTTCCCTGAAATTTTTTTTTTCGAAACGGAGCGAACGCTTCTTGATTCGTGTGCAAATCAAGCAGAGTGGTTCGATGAATGTTTTACGCGATAACATTAGACGAGTATTTCGTATTATTAAAATATTATTTATATTACACGTTTTCGTGTCATTCCTTATTCATATTTTGTATTATTAAAATATTATTATACACGTTTTCGTGTCATTCCTTATTCATATTTTATATTATTAAAATATTATTACACGCATTATCGTGTCATTCCATATTCATATTTTATATTATTAAAATATTATTATACGCGTTTTCGTGTCCTTCCTTATTCATATTTTATATTATTAAAATATTATTATACACGTTTTCGTGTCATTCCTTATTCATATTTTATATTATTAAAATATTATTTTAATTGTTTTGTTTCCTTTTTGTTTTGTTTATCAACTTTTACATCGCAACTCTTACATTACGTTTGCTTGCACAATCGCATCTCTACTTATGAGACACGATATGTTTGTTAAATGATACATATGTACGCGTGTACGTATGGGTTACGTTAAAAATTTCTCCGATGTCTTCCATAATGGGAAAAGTTTGGGAAACAGGTTGCTCTGAATTGTTCAAACGAGTGTCTTAAATATAAATTATAATATTTCTTTTCTTTCTTTCTTTTCTTTCCTTTCTTTCGTATCTTTTTATCCATAAGAAAAAAGGGCAAATTTTACGGTGGTCGTAAATAATCTCGATAATCCATTGCATTCGTCGTAAATACGAACGAAAATTCATTACGTCATTCGTCATAAATTATCGAAGGATAATCCCATTATTACGCTCGTTGAAAATATTACGAGGGACGGGATCTTAGAGGTTACGGTATAAATATATATTTTTCAAACAGAAGTAGAATCTTAGGTATATATAAAAATAAAAAAGAAAATACACAGCCGAAAATAAATCACTTAATCTCTTTACCTCGAATCTCTCCAGTTTACTCTCGTTCCTCTCGACGTGCTGAAACTGGAGGTCGAGGCGGCGGGGGGGGGGGAGAAAGAAAGGATCGTTGCAAAAGTGCAAGCAAAATTGGAACGGATTGGATCGGATTGGTACTAAAATTTCGATGTTAGAAATCAACTTTGAACTTGCAATTTCTTTTGCGGAATCGTGAACGTTGTCTCTGTTGGAGAGAAGGTCAACGAAGAAGAAGAAGTAAAAGGGAACGAAGACAACGAAGACAACGAAGAGAACGAAGAAGACGTAGAAGACAACGAAGACAATAAAGAGAACGAAAAAGACGTAGAAGACAACGAAGAGAACGATGAAGAAGTAGAATGGATTGGATTGGATCGGATTGGTAATAAAATTTCAATGTTAGAAATCAACTTTGAACTTGCAATTTCTGTTGCGGAATCGTGAACGTTGTCTCTGTTGGAGAGAAGGTCAACGAAGAAGAAGAAGCAAAAGGGAACGAAGACAACGAAGACAACGAAGACAACGAAGAGAACGAAGAAGACATAGAAGACAACGAAGACAATGAAGAGAACGAAAAAGACGTAGAAGACAACGAAGAGAACGATGAAGAAGTAGAATGGATCGGATTGGTACTAAAATCTCAATGTTAGAAATCAACTTTGAACTTGCAATTTCTTTTGCGGAATCGTGAACGTTGTCTCTGCTGGATAGAAGGTCAACGACGAGGAAGAGGAAGAGGAAGAGGAAGAAGAAGAAGAAGAAGAAGAAGCAAAATGCATCGAAGAAAACGAAGAGAACGAAGAAGAAGTAGAATGGATCTGATTGGATCGGATTGGTAATAAAATTTCAATGTTAGAAAGCAACTTTGAACTTGCAATTTCTTTTGCGGAATCGTGAACGTTGTATCTGCCGTAGAGAAGAAGGCCAAAGAAGAAGAAGAAGAAGAAGAAGAAGAGGACGAAGAGGACGAAGAGGACGAAGAGGAAGAAGAAGTAGAAAGAGGAGAAGGAGAAGAAGGAGAAGGAGAAGGAGGAGGAGGAGGAGGAGGGGGAGGAGGAGGAGGAAGAGCGAGGAGAAGGAGCAAGCTTCTCTCGGTTTCGCCAAGAAGATGTAACGGTAAATCCGCGGCCGCTTGCGTCCGATGAACCCACTCTCAACCTCGGCTTACGGCCTGTGCAGCCTTTCAAGCACGCGCTCCTCGGAGTCGTCCACGCGCGTGTTGTGCGCGCGCGCGCGCGAGCGCCCGCGACCACACACGCGCACGCACACGGAAAAAGATACGCTTACGTACGTACGCGTACGAGAGAGATAGATAGATAGATAGAGAGAGAGAGAGAGAGAGAGAGAGAGAGAGAGACGTACTACACACATGCACGCGTGAAAGGCTACCACGAATTTTTATCGAATTTTTATTAGTATACTCATCGACGTGTATTTTCTATCGGATTTCGTCTCCGAGAACGTCGAGGGGCCTCGGGCCGGCCATCTTCGAAGTAATTGATATTATAAACGAACGCGCGTATTTAAAACCGTAGATCGTAATGATCATCAAGCATCAGCTTGGCACTGTCACGATTCATCATCGATTTAACCAAAACTGGGTCGTGCTCGAAGAATTCTTTTTTCCTTCTTTTATTTATTTATTTTTTTTTTCTTTTTTCTCTCCTTCTTTTCTTCTCTTTTTTTTTCCTTCTTTCTTATTCTTTTTTTTTCGTTCGTCGAAGTGGCGATGGTGGGGACGGGAGAGGGGTGGGTTGGGGGGGGGTGAAGCAGGGACTAAAGGAGGATGGGAAAAGTGGGTGGAGGACAGAGAAGATGTCTTTCCTTACGGCGGGGGTTTAGGGGAGAGGGGAGGAGAAAGGGGGGGGGCGATGTGATCCGTTTCGACGAGACTTTTTAATGATTAACGCGCGGAATAATTATTATAGAAAAAAAAAAGAAATGTTCGGAGTTAATTGATAATAAGTGAATATATATATCCTTGACGACCTAATATATAGAAAGAGAGAGAGAGAGAGAGAGACAGATTTTTTTTCGTTAAAAATATAGAAATTCATTCAGTCGTAACGAAATTATCTATGTTTAAATTTCTATCAAAATTTTTTGCTATTTTTGAAAATTACTCGTTCGGAAAAGTTTGATATTGTTTGAAGGATAAATATATATATATATATATATATATATATATATATATATATATATATACATATATAATATTAACGTCTTACATCTGATCGAGTTTAGAGAGAGAGAGAGGGAGAGAGAGAGAGAGAGAGAGAAATTTTTTTTTTTTTTAAATTCGTTTATATTCTAATCAACGGATTTTACGGTATAGGTATCGCGTTATAGTTCGTAATAAAATTCATCGCAAGATGAATTCGTTTCGCCGAATGAAACGGATCACTAGATCGCCGGGGGGAGGGGGTGGTGGACAAATTCCCTAGAATCAGGATGATCGTTCGAGCGAGTCGCCATCACGATTGAAGAGGTGGTCAGCATCGATGCGAGAATAAAGATTATATGCCCCGGAGTAATTTTGGTTACGTGTGAAGCGGAACAAAATCTAATACGTGAAAAAGGGATTAGGATTGACAAATTGTAGATTCGATCGAATCATCGATTACACGTTCTATAAATAAATATATATATATATATATATATATATAGTTCCAAGGTTCTTTTCTTTCGTAATACTTTCAAGGACGACGAATTTGAAATCGTTTATTAGATAGGTCTATTCGTTTCTCTTATCTTTATTTATTCTATTTTTTTTTCAATATTTCAATAATTAATATTAATTTAGGATAACGTCAATCGCTATATGAATAACAATTAATCAATTTTTGAATATAACAATGAATTAATCAATTTTAATGTAATATCAAATCTGACATTATATTCTTACACGTAAATCATCTTTTCGATCAGCTGTTTATTTCATTTAAATTATAGACATTATTATTATTATGTATAAGAATAATTATATGTCTACATATATTGTGTATATAAATATTACATAATATTTTCATGATCAATAATTTTCAAATCGTCGATTAGACTTATGTTTTTCGAGATATCGTAATCGTAAGATTTCTTTTTTCTATTTTTTTTTTTTTTTGGAAGATGAAAGAATCGTCTAATTAAAAAGAAAAAAAAAAATCAGATATGTTGGTTAATTCTTTTCTTCAATATTTCAATGACGTAACTGTTGTATATGTTCACTCGTATTATAGATCAGCTGTTCATTTAATTTATACGATACACACACACACACACACACACACACACACACACACACACACACACACACAATATCAGGCTATAGAATTAGAAAAGTGTCATTGAAATCCGAACGTCCATATTATTCTCAGACTTTATCTTTCATAATACTTTCAATGAGTCAACGAACAAAAAATTATCATCATCGAAGATAGAGGGATCGTTTAATCGACCAATCAAAAAAAAAAAAATATATAAACCTGTTCGTTGGTTTGAGTTTAATCGTTTAATATCCCTTCCCCCCTCCCCCGGTTCGAATATTTCGTTGGCATTCGCGTTAACGCGCAAATCATCAATGTTCGATCGGCCTTGATCATTCTCGTTCGATCACGGTATGAACGATCATTTTTGATATTAATATAGAGGATCGTGCCGCAGGTAGGACGAATGCGTACCTTATGAAAAAAAAAGAATTAAAAGATAAGAAAAAGAAGAAAAAAAAGAAAGATAAAAAAAAGAACAAAAACAAACAAACAAAAAAAAGAAAACCAGGGTACGGCGTTAGGAAAGTTTACATTGAAATCGGAACGATCGGTTTCACTCTCGACAAGAGAGGTGTATCGAGGGCGCGACAAACGGTTCTTCGAGGTGTCCGTCCACCTGGATGGTGGTGTAACCTCATCCCGTTCGGGAAAGTCATCGAAAGAAACAGAAATTTACACATTCGAAATTCACGCCCGATTAACGGATCAACGACGTATCTCTTACACACACACACACATTATTACGAAGATTTTTATGTAAGGAGAATCTTTTATCTAAATGGAACGAACGCTGGGAACGTTGTTTTAGATAAAAGCGTGCGTAACCGACGTTCGTTCAAAGAAAGAAAATGAAATAGAGAGAGAGAGGAACAGAGAGAGATAGAGAGAGAGAGAGAGAGAGAGAGAGAGAATGAGAAAATGAGAGAGAATGAGAGAGAATAATAATTTTAAATGGAAAAAAGATGAATTATCATTTAACGTTAGAAAGAGAGAGAGAGAGAGAGGGATTGTTGAAAATTGCAATGAAAAATAATTAACGTCAATTAGAGAAATTTTCTGTTTGATCGTATATCGATCTTATCTAGATTATATATAAAATTAAATAATTAATCCCCATTACGGAGTAATTTCTATGGCAACGTTCCATTACAAAATAGTCGGACTATTTTCGAGGAGAAACTATATATATATATATTAATATGTATTATACAGGGTGATGCGTTAACTATTGCCACCTAGATTAAATCCGAAAGTAAGATAGTAGTAGAAAAGTTTTTGAAACAAAAGTTGCACGGGACAACGGGGTCTATCATGTGACGTTAGTTTTTTGTTGCTAGGTGGAGTCGCGTCGAAGATTCGAAGGTCAACTTCGTTTTTTTTTTTTTTTTTTTTTAAATAGAATGCTATGCTTTGGTTTTTATTTTCCAATAGCGGCTATCGAGACGAATCCAATGATGTGCGACATTAAGGTCTTTGAAGAAAATCAATGACCTTGATAATAAAAAATAACAAAAGCAAGAAATAAAATTAAAAAGAAGAAGAAAGGAACGAAATAAAACAAAAAGAAGAAAAGATAACATGCGAGCGAACGAGCAAGCGAGATCGGCAAATTTTGCGAAATTGGTGCTCGTAGATGAGCCGGAAGTCGATAAATATGCAGAGAAACGAAGATATAGCGTAGAAGAAGAGGACGAAGAAGAAGAAGAAGAAGAAGAAGAAGACGAAGAAGAGGAGGAAGACGAAGAAGAAGAAGAGGGAAAAGAAAGGATGAGAAGAGGCTCTTGTGGAACCCTAACCTGACGTAAGCTGCTGACCTCCGGCACCTGGATTCGCGATCGCGTTCGACGTCGGTATTTAACGGAATATCCGAAGGAAAGTAAAGTACGGGACAGGGAGTCCCGCATAAAATGGCCTTCGCATTGGTCGGATAAAAATAAAGTGTGAGAAACGGGTCTACCGACGAATCTTTTATACACATACGTACGCACACACGTACATAAATACATACATACATACATACATACATACATACATACATATATATATATATTTTTATTTTTCATTTTTTTTTTCCTTACGCACGTTTTTTTTTTTTCTTTCCCCTTATTATCACCTATTTTACTTTGTATTTATTTATTTGTCTATTTTTTTTTTTTTTTTTTTTTTTTTATATATTTTTCTTCCCATTTTTATTGAAATATGTTCTTTCTAAATCGTACGAGAGGGCACGAAGAACGGAGAAACTATCGGAGACGAAATAATAATAATAATAATAATAATTGATAATAATAATAATAATAATAATAATAATAATAGCAACAACAAGATTATGGTAGTTTGAAGAAACGCGAAAGGACTCTTAGGTGGTACGTTTCTAAGATAGTACAGTATAATACGAACTATACTCTACGTGAGAAAGCAAACTTAGAATTTACGTCCGAGTAAGATTTTCTTCCTCTTCTTCTTCTTCTTCTTCTTCTTCTAACGTTTGGAAGAAGAGGGGAAAAAAAGAGAGAGAAACGAAAAGAGAGAGAAAAAGGAAAACGTCAAGGAGAAGAAAGAAGTTACTGGCAGTTTACTCTAGCCCCGAATGACGCAACCATACTCGTAACAATAAAATAGAATAAGACTGTCGTAAATGTCGAAGGATGATTGAGAACGATAAAGCGATGATGGTGGAAGGAAGAGACGGCGTTTACTACGAGGAATGGAGGAAGAAAAATAAGAGAGGAAGAGATATATATAAAAAAAAAAAAAAAATAAAAAAAATAAAAAAAATAAAAATAAAAATAAAAAACAATATGAAAAATAAGAAGACGAACGGGTAGGAGGAGGAAGAGGAGGAGGAAGAAGAAGAAGAAAATAGGAACGAGAGAACTAAAAGTTGAAAGGTATTCGTGGATTGGGAATATACCTAACGGTATGGGGTATTCGCGTTAAAAATACCATAGTCCAAGTTTTTCCGCGAGTATATTACTTCGTTCCTCGGTTTAAAGTAAAACACAAAGACCACGATGCTGGTACCCGCTGAGAACTACTATCGTCTAGTCGCTTTTTAACGACATGAAGTTTGATAACTTTTAAGATAGGGTATATATATTATATATATATGTACGTATTTTTTTCTTTATTTTTATTGTATTATCTCATTTTCGTTATTATTATTTTTATTATTGTTATTATTATGTCGGATCTCTTTCTGGTATCGACATATATATTCTATTTTTTAACCAGGCAGTAAACATTTATTTCGTTGAATCTAATCGTATTTATATTTTCTATTTATTTATTTATTTATTTATTTATTTATTTATTATTGTTGTTGTCCTTGCTGTTGTTGTTATATCGGATACATTTGTTAATTATCGACACATGTAAATTGATTATGAGCAGGTAATTAATATTTCCTAAAGGAAATATCCAATTAGGCAAATAGGTATCTCATTTGCAACGTATTGATTTTGTATTCATTAGTATTGTATTATTATTATTATTATTTTCATCATCATCATCATTATCATTATTATTATTATTATTATTATTATTATTATTATTATTATTATTATTATTATTATTATTATTATTATTATTATTATTATTATTATTATAATTATTATTATTATTATTATTATTATTATTATTACCATTATTATTATATCGAATCCGTTTGTTAATTATCGATATAAATTGCATTTGAACGCACAGTTCGAATCTAATCAATATGTTAAACGTAATTTACAACATATTCGCTACTAATAATATTATCATCGTCATTATCATCATTATCGTTTATTACTATATCGAATTGGCACTCGTCGACTATCGACGTGAATTAAACGAAAAAAAACAAAACAAAAAGAAAAAATAAAGGAATGGAACAGTCGAATACAAATAATAATAATAATAAATCGAATAGACATATTCTCGACCTAACGATCATACCTAACGATATCAATTGGCAAGTCATTTTATAAACGACGAATGAGACGAGTACGAAAACGAGAACGTAACGAAAAGAAAAGAAAAAATAAATATATAACGAGAAAGAAAATAACGAGAGAGTAAAGAAAAATTAATTACCCGTGAATTCGTATTTATGTATATATACATACGAAATCTCTGCGTCGCGTGGTCGGGATCGGGGGAGCGACGACGACAAAAAAAAATAATTTTGAACAATAAAGAAGAAACAAAATAAAGAAGAGAAATAAAATTAGAGAAACAAAATCAAAGTCCTGTCTTATACAAGAAGACGAGACTACGGTAGAACCGTGTTCCCTCCTCTTTCTCTCTCTTCCTCTTCCTCCCTCTCTCTCTCTCTCTCTCTTTCTGTTTCGTGTACGGGAGGAACGTCGCGTGTCCGTTCTATTCGTCACCATTATTACATAGAGGAGAAAATAATTTTTCAGAGGACGTCAGCAGGTGGGCTACGGTCATGGGAAGAGGCCATTAAGAAAAGACTGCGACTTCCTCCGTAACGCGCAAGAAACGAGTCGAGTTTGCCGTAGGCACAGGCGTGCGTGCGTGCGTACATACATACATACATACGAACATACATACATACATACATACATACATACATACATACATACATACATACATACATACATGCATACATACTTACGTACGTAAGTACGTGCATGCGTGCCTCGCATACATACACACGTATGCACACTCAATACATGAACGCGTTATACCTCTGTGTGTATATATGTAGGTATGTATATATGTGTATATTTATACAGATACATGTATGTATGTATTTATACAGATATATGTATGTATGTATTTATATATATATATATATATATATGTATATGTATGTATATATATTTCGTACAAGCACGAAGAAGAAGAAGAAGCGGCACTGAGGAACGAGAAGAGTGGGAAAGAGGGAGGGAGGGAAAGAGAGACAGAGAGAGAGAGAGAGAGAGAGAGAGACCAGGTAACAGCGTTCCCGTGTTACCGGTCCGCTGCCACGGTAATTTATTTAATGTAAGCGGCACACCGTCGGCCGTGCATACCTCTACGTACGTATTACATACGTACGTAGTTACATATACAGGGTGTTCCATCTCGACTTCTTTCGAAAAGATCGTATCCATCTATTGATAAATCGATCAACTACATGAGATAAATATATATACATATATACGTGTGTGTGTGTGTGTGTGTGTGTGTGGTTTGCGTGTTTGTATGTGCGTATACGTGGACGCACGATTGATATGTAAAATGAAATATTAACATCGCCCGCATAAATAAAAATGTTCTATAAATCTATGATAATGAGATTTAAATGTATAAAGCTAAAAGGATTATCTGTTAAATCATAGTCTTCCTTTAACATCTATATATACATTTAATATTTATGTTTGTATGTATGTATGTGTTTAAGTATACGTGGATTTACGAACGATATGTAAAAATGAAAAATTTACATTGCCTAGGAGAATAAATAAATAATATATATATATATATATATATATATATATATATATATGTATACAAGATTTAGAAAAAGATTATTTTATTCCACGAATCTTCCTTAACGGCCTAAGGAATCGATTCGAGTGTATAAAATTAGCTGTAATCGTCGTCGATCAATGATATTTTAAGAAGAATAAATAATATTTATAATACTCGGTTATATGTAGATCATAAACTTTGATTCAGAATAATTAGATATATTGATCATGTTTACTCATTGTTATCGATAAATCGTACATACATATATACATATACATATATATATATATATATATATATATATATATATATATATATGTTACCATGGTTTAGATACACCTGTGTCCTTGGAAGTGCAAGTGGACTGTCCTGTAGTACGGGATATAATTCAGGTACTTATTTGCGTCGGTGTAAGTGAGTACTTACATTGGTAAGCCAACTGCGTATCCCTGCGTGCGAGGATACCTATAAGTAGGTACATGTACATATACATACGTACATACATATGTATATATATATACGTACATCTACTAGCAAGTACACTGTGGGTGGTGAGAACGAAACGAAGTTGTATTCCATGGATAAAAGAGAAAAAAAAAGGGACAAGACGGATCTCCTTCAATAACACATTCAAGAGAGGAAAAGAAAAGGAAAAATAAAAAAAAAAACAACAAGAGAGAGAGAGAGAAATACGTTCACACTTTTTTCAATATTAATCAAGCAGATATATTTTATTATATTACTATTTATACAAATATATACGTGTGCGTGCGTACATAAAGCGTATAGAATAAAATCGATCAGTAAAGTCCGGGATATAATAATAATCGTTAATTAAACGCGTATTTCCTTTCCGAAGAATTTAATCGATTTGCAAAACAGCGTGAATATAAATAATCGTTAATGCGGCAAATCGCGCTTTAGATTTCATCATGCGTCGATTAGAATTAAATTTCATCGACGTATTATTCCGAACTTTTTTCTTTTGAGATTATTTTTTTGCTCCTTTTTGTTTTGCTATATACCCATTGCGAACTTTATAAAGAGAGAAAGAAAGGGAGAGAGATAAAAGGGAGGGTTAAGAGGAACGAAAAGAAAGTATATATATATATATATATATATATATATAAAGCAAGTCGTGAGCGAGATTCTTGATGCAACTTGCTGAATCTGCACCAGACCGACCGTTTGTCCTTTTCTCTCAAGTGTCTCTATCTCTATCTCTATCTCTATCTCTATCCCTATCTCTCTTTCTCTTTCTCTTTCTCTTCTCGTTTTATACACCTTCTCGTAACTGCAGCTTGTCTTTTTTACCATCTCTCTCTCTCTCTCTCTCTCTCTCTCTCTTTCTCTACCTCTGTCTATCCGTCTATCTCTCTTTCCCTCCTTCCGTCTTTATCTTTCTCTTTCTTAGAGTTCTTGAGGTCAGAAGTGCGGTCGTCTCACCTTCCTTCATTCGTCTTAGCGCATTCATTGGCTTAGCCCGAGGAGCCCTGTTCTTCTCTTAGAAGTTAGTTACGTCTTGCAAAAATATATATATATATATAAATATATATATATATATATATATATATATATATATATATTTTTTTTGTTGGGGGGGGGAAATGGCGAAAAGAAATTAACGCTCTTCGACGAACTGTCTCGATTCTTCGAACTTTTAACATTTATTTCCTTTTCTTTTTTTTTTTAATTTTTTCTTTTTATCGTTATATCCCTTTTATCTTTCTTCCTTTCTTTTTTCTTTTTTTTCTTTTTCTTTTCGTTGCCCCATTTAACGGCCGAACGAGACGTCCGATATATTTCGTCGTCTACGAGCCAATCCCGATGATCGTATTATTTGAAAGAGAACGTAGAGTGGGAAAGAGAATAAGAAAAAGAAATAGAAAAAGATAAAAAAGAAAAGGATAAAGAAAAACGAAATTATTATCGAGCATAGGGATGTATGCGTAAAATTGTAGTTAAATGTATTGGATTGAATAAAGGACGAGGTTAAAGATTAATATCAGGTAGAAGCTCGGACGGATTATTTCGGATTTTTCGATGATAAGAGGATAAAGGTATCGTATTTATTACAAAAAAAGAAGGTAATAAAACAAACAAGAAACGTCCGTAAGAGTACTTGGACCCTCTGTTAATATATGTTTTCGTGCAATAATCGTGACCTTTTGGATTATTAATTTTTTACGACTCGACGAGAATAATAATAACATCGTTTCGAAAGTTTCATGTCGAATTAACGCCTATGTTAATAATTCCGTTTTATTTATTTATTTATTTTCTTTCAAATACATTTTGAATCTTTCATCCTATTTATTATTATTGTTATTATTATTATTATTATTTACCTGTAATTATTTCGTAATAAATATCGAGACGATCTATATGTGTGATACAGACGAACGACGATATTAAATAGATCGTTGAAAAGAAATATGATAACGAGGTTGTTGTAAAATATTTGTTGTATTGACAAAAAAAAACACGAACAGTTACAAGTCTGATTAAGATACTTTCTTTTTGACGAATACGTCATTCGAGATATATTTGGATTAAAAAATAATTTTTTTAAAAATGTATTAGAAGAAAGACACACACACTCTCTCTCTCTCTCTCTCTCTCTCCCTATGTAATAAATATTAATAATATGAATAGATAATAAATTTTTATTACAACAGGATCATAAAAAATTTCTATTAACGAAAGATGACAGTTATACATATACATTTATACATATACATATTTATTGATATATTTTTTGATAATTATTTCATATATATTCGAACGATTGTTACATATCTTTCATCCCTTATTTATTCATTTATTTATTTCCTATCTCTCTCTCTCTCTCTCTCTCTCTCTCTCTCTCTCTCTCTCTCTCTTTCTCTCATTCCGCTTCATATAACTCGTACGTACATTTCGTTGGAAAAACAGTAAAAAAGAGAAACGAAATCAAAAACGATAAAAAAAAAAAAGAACAAACGAACGAACGAACGAACAAACAAGGTAAAAAAAGAAAAAAAAAGAAAAAAGATCGCATTAAAAGGCTACGATCCCTACCTGTCCAACGGCTCGATCACCTGATGTGGAACGACTTAGGAAAATTACGTCGTTACGAGAGCGAGCGAGAACTCGCGCACCAGCGCACACGCTCGCGTCACTGTTGCACGCTCGAGCGAACGTAATGTGTACGTCTCTCGGGGGCCTCCTCGACGGAAGAGGCCCTTAATTGGTCAAGCCGCCACGCTACCGCGGGAAGTGTACGGGACCTAGGACGTGTCTTCTTCTTCTTCTTCTTCGTCTTCTTCTTCTTCGTCCTCTTCGTCCTCTTCGTGGTGAGTGCGTGCGCATCGGTGAGTGACGCACGGACGCGCACGCATATCCCACTGCCGCGGCGCAGCGCTAAGCTCTCAGTATCGGAAAAATGCACACGCACGTGCACACGCACATGCACACGCACGTGCAGTGTACAGAATTTGTACGAAAAAAAAAAAAAAAAAAAAAAAAAAAACAAAAAAATTAAATAAAGAAGATGTAATAACAATTTTTTCGACTTTCGATCGTTGGCATTTTCTAATCGGTAATTGATTTTCTCTTTGTTTATATATATATATATATATATATATATATATATATATATATATCATTGGATTCATATATACAGGGTGTTTCAGCTGAGGGGACCGCTTAATTATTTTCTTTGTTTTTTTCATACTTTGAATGGTTTAAAAAGAGGTATATTATGAATAGTTTATATATATATATATATATATATATATATATATATAAATATAACAGTATAATGTTATGTATGTTATGGGCGGCCCCGTTTAGCTGAAACACCCTGTATATGGATCATTGGATCTGATGATCAATTAACCGATACACTCGATGATTTTTCATGGAAAACAATTCTATTATACATTGTCACGTATATTATTTATCCATAAAAAAATTTTAAAAAGAATACCTATGCCGTATCTATGAGCGAAAAAGAATCGTAAAAAGAAAAAAAAAATCGAAAAAAAAATTGCATCGTGCTTTCTTTTTTTCCTCAAAACGAAATACCGTTCGTTCGAAACATTTATTTGTGATTAATATGATTTTTTTCTTTCTTTTTCGTTTTTTTACTCGCTCTAATTTATATTTATATATATATATATATATACACATATATTCCCAACGTATTTATTAAAATTTTTTTCTCATCGTAAGCCTCTATACAAACTCATTGTTATCTATCGACGTTTCCGTATCACGTGAAACGTTCACGAACAAAACTGTGAGGCGAATAATTTAAAAAAAAATTTTTTTTTCTTGTAAAAAGGTTATCAATGCTCTCTCTCTCTCTCTCTCTCTCTCTCTTTCTCTCTCTCTCTCTCTTCATAATTCGTATGAAATATCGTACGTTGTACGTACGTAATAACGTCGTAAAGTAATATTTTTAATCGTAGAGTACAATGTTACAAGCAACGGACCGAATTATAGAAGCGATTAGGAATATGCGAAACGATTAGGTATGAGACGTACCTAAGTGAGAGTTTAGAAGGATCGAAGATACGATTTCGTAAAATCTTGTCCAACGTAGAACGTCGAACGATCGTCGTTCGGTACACCGGTCTTTCGTATCCTTTATAGATTTTATTCGTGACTCGGCAAAAATTACGACGAACGCTTGGCCGAGCTTAAGTTTTTCGCAATATCGGTTTGTTCAACAGCTGACGATTCCCATCCTCTTCTATCGTCGAAGCGGTCCACGCTAATTTTATGTATTACGATTCTCTCTCTCTCTCTCTCTCTTTCTCACTGCAAATCTTTTCCTATGTGTCTTTACTTCTATTCCGTATGAGTCGAGGTCATTGACTCGATTCAAACGCGATGACAGTGAGAAATGTTCTTCTCGAGACTATATATATATACATATACGTATATATATATATATATATATATATATATATATATATATATATATATATATAACAAATGCATACACGCATAGGTATTATAACAATACTAATTGAAAGACATCTTCTTCTACTTCTTCTTTTTCTTCTTCTTCTTCTTCTTCGAGCGTCTTGCGCAAAAATGGGTGAAGCTAATGAAAAAAAAAAGAAAAGAAATAAAAAGCAACAGCAGAAAAACAGAAAAAAATATAACGCAATAAGTAGAAGACAAATAAATATTACAACGTACTTGTGTATTTATTTTTTAATGCGAAAAAGAAATGAGAGAGAGAGAGAGAGAGAGAAGCGAAGATAAATGAAACATGAACAAAAAAAAGAGAGAGAGAGATAAACTGGAAATAAATACGCACTGTACATAGGTGCGAGCATATTTTAACAATACTAATTGAAAGGCATCTTCGCTTGGAGCAGCGCGTCTTGCGCGAGGAGTGAAAGAAAAGAAAAAATAAAAGAGAAAAAATAGGAAAAAATATTAAAATAAGAAGAAGAAGAAGAAGAAGAAGAAGAAGAAGAAAAGAAACGGAAATAAGAAGAAGATATATTGGACGTAATAGTTGGATGCTAATTTTAGCAGTACTAATTGAAAGTATCGTCTCTTCTTGGAGGTAGATCGTCATGAGCAAAAAGCACGTGGCAAAAAGAGTATGAAGATAGAGATAAGGAAAAGGAAAAAGCGACAAAAAAGAAAATAAAAAAGAATAAGAGGAATAAGAATGAGAATGAGACGAAGAAGAATAATAATAATAAGAAGAAGAAGAAAATAAAACAAAAAGAAGACAAATATTTCTTTCAGTTTGCACACACAATGCCGTTCGTCACTTTTTCTCCATTTCTTTAACCGCTTGCAACGCGACTCACGTTAACGGTATAGCAAACTCGCGACAGTCTTACTCGGAAATAGCTTTGAAGGAAAAAAAAAAAAGAAGAGGAGGAAAAAGAAGAAGAAGAAGAAGACGACGACGACGACGACGAATAAGAGAAAGAAGAAAAAGAAGAAGAAGAGGTGGAGGAAGTTACGAGCTAACCGTTTTCCAGACATTCTAAACACTCGTTTATAGTGACTTCTTTTCACTACTGTGATTCTCTCTCTCTCTCTCTCTCTCTCTCTCTCTCTCTCTCTCTATCTCTGTCTTTCACTCTGTCTCTGTCTCTTTATATTGCCGGTATTACGCAAGACAATCGATATCATCAAACGAACGTCCTTCCTAGATTCTAGTTTTATTTTATTTTATTTTATTTTTTTTTTTTTTTTTATTACATCGACGTTGACAGAAAGAAATGAAATTTGAGATTATTGAATAGACGACATGGATGCAATTTTTTTTCTCGTTAGAAACCATCGATGGATCGAAGTACATGCTATATATGTGTATGTATATATATATATATATATATATATATATTTGTATAGATCCAACGGTCTGTTATATTTATTTATTTATTTATTTTCATTTTTATTCCTTTTTGTTTTCTTTTTCTTTTATACGATACTTTTTCGCTCGTAGTTACGGCATAGGTATTCTTTCTTTAATTCTTTCTGGATAAATGATATACGTGACAATGTATTATAGAATTGTTTTTCAGAAAAATCATCGAGTGGATCGGATAATTGATCATATGATCCAATGATCCATATTCATGTGTGTGTGTGAATTCAATGGTATATATATATATATATATATACATATGTACGTGTATTTTTTGTTTTCTTTTATTTATATCAAAGTTATTTGACATAAATTTTTCTTTTCCGTTTTTTTTTTTTATATCAAATAGATATTGTATAGCGTCAGATACTTCATCTCTTTTTAGAAAAAAGAAACAGATAAAAAAAGAAAAGAAATAAAATTCGAAACAACTCGGAATTGTTTTCCCAAGAAGAAAAACCATTAGATAGATCTAAATGCCTGTATAGGTCCAGTGATTGATTTTTTTTTCTTTTTCTTTCCATCTCTCTCTCTCTCTCTCTTTCGTTTTTCATACCTAACTGATATTTATTTATTTTTTTATTACTATAGATCGAATATGTAGTTACATAGCCTCGGTCTCCTTTTTATAGATTCTCTCTCTCTCTCTCTCTCTCTCTCTATCTATCTCTTTACATTCGTGGTTTCTATTTTATAACGCTTCTGCGGTATACAGGAAGAGGAAACATAGTAGAAAAAGAGAGAAAAAGAAAGATAGAGAGAGAGAGAGAGAGAGAGAGAGAGATAGGGACGACATTCTTCCTATTCCATCTTATATATCGTGAGAAAAATCCAAAGGTATCTTTTCTCGCTTCTTCCGTTTTTTTTCTTCTTTTTTTTTTAATTTTTTCTTTTTTTCTTTATATATATATATATATATATATATATATATATATATATATATATATATATATATATACCTGTGAATACTACTATCATGCTATTACAAAGGACATACTCTCAAGTGGATCAGGATTGCGAGAGAGAAAGAAAGAGAGAGAGAGAAGAAAGAGAAGTAAAAAAGAAAGAAATGAAGAGAGATAGAGATAGAGAGAGAGAGAAAGAGAGGAAGAGAGAGAGAGAGAGAAAAAGAATAGAAAAGAATTAAGAAAAATTCCCCGTAAGAGAAATTACGTAACTTAAGTCGAAGGTCTATGCATCGGAGTTAGAACGGAAAGGACTTAAGTGACGAGCAACGACCGGAACTTTAAGAGGACAGTGGCAGTGAACTCGAAGGGGAAAGAAAAGGAGAAACTGCTCGAACGTTATCCCCGTCGTTCGAGAAATAAAGAAAGAAAGAAATAAAGAAAGAAAAAAAGAAGAAGAAAAGCGACAATGATAATAATAATTAAAAAGAAAGAAAAAAAAC
>OU426995.1:5406670-5409170 GCA_911387935.1 Dolichovespula saxonica | reverse complement strand
CGTTTTCTTTTCTCTCTCTTCCTTCATTCGTTTCCTTGTCTTTTCTTTGCTTTGCTTTTTTTCTTTCTTTTATCCCCCCCTCCTCCTTTTTTCAACTTCGTCCGTCGAGAAGTTGCAGAGAAACAATATTGTTTTTCGTTCTTTTTTTTTTTTTTTTGTCTTTTATTTTTCCTGAATCCAATCGGAAACACCGTTTCTTCGATATACGTTTCTGCTTTAACGCGGAGTTGTTTTTCTTCTTTTTCTACTTCTTTTACTCCTCCTTCTCTCTCTCTCTCTCTCTCTCTCTCTATCTATCTATCTGTCTATCTATCTCTATCTGTATCTCTCTCTCTCTCTCTCTCTCTCTCTCTCTCTCTCTCTCTCTCTCTCTGTTTCACTTTTAACACGTGTCACGTACGACGGAATCAGAAACGAATGGTGATTTAATAGCCTTCCATCTCGTTTGCGTAACGATATGTATGTATGTACCCTATACTAGAAAATAAAGATGAATCATATTATACTATAGCCGATTCATTAGTTAATCGATTTGATCAAACTGGGCAAGCAAAAATAATAATAAGGAAGAATAGAAACGAGCTCGGTACTCTAATCGTGAGATGAGAAAAATGATTTGATTTCCTTTTCCTTTTTACTTTTTGTTTTGTTTCTTCTTTTCTTCTTCTTTTTCTTTTTCTTCTTTTCTTTCTTTGTACTTTCTTAACGTTAAAAAGTTTTACGATTATCGTTTTATTATTATTATCATCATCGTCGGCATCGTTATTATTATTTATTATTTTTCTTTTCGTCCAACATTTTTACCGAATCGAATGAAGAGAGACAGAGAGAGAGAGAGAGAGAGAGAGAGAGAGAGAGAGAGAAATCTTAGAGTGCTTTACGAAGAAAGAAGCAAACGATATATTTCTATGTTAGATGTGCGACTATGGTAGAAAAATGTTTTATGCATGGTCACTGGTGGCAGGATTTCAGGGCCAAGGGTAAACAAATCGTTGATCTCTTCCTAGAGAAAGATAGAGAGTAAGAAAGTAAGAGAAAAAAAGAGAGTGAGAGAGAGAGAGAGAGAGGGAGAGAGTAAGATTGAGAGAGAGATAGATAGAAATAGAGATAGAGAAAAAGAGAGAGATAGAAGGAGAGAGAGAGAGAGAGAAAGAGAGGGGGAAATTTCTCAACTCTTACTACCTGCTCTATTCTTACTCGGCGCTCGAAAAAGGAAACCTTTTACGGTTCCCTTTTAATATCGTTAACTTCTTTTAACAATACCTTAGAAAAATATATATATATATATATGTATGTATTTATATGTATATCTATATAAACGTACGTATCTATCCGAGCATGTATTTATGTATTTATGCATTTATGCATTTATGTATTTATTTGTTTATTGACGACAAACACGACAGGTCAAACAAATTGTCGGCATCACCTCCTTTAATTTTTCTTTTCTCTCTCCCTTTGGAACGATCGGTTTCAAAATCTTCCCTTTTCCTTTCTCTTATTTCGTTTCGAATCATCCCTACGAGAATCCTTTTGATTTCCCTCTTCTCCCTTCTACGTTAATCATCGTCCTTTTATTTATTTATTATTTTTTCGTTTTGTTTTTCGTCCTAATTATCCTTCGCTTCTTACTTCTCCTTCTTCGATTTTTTCTTTTCTTTTGTTTTTTTTTTGTTTATTAAAAAATAAATACGCACCCGCGCGTCCGTAATATTATCCGATCATTTTAATTTCGTCGAAAACGAGAAGAAAAAAACGAAAAAGTAAATAAAAAGAAAAAACAAAGAACAATTATAAGAGGGGAAAAAAATGAAGAAGAAGTAGAAAAAAGGGAAGAAAAGTAAAAAAATAAAATAAAATAAAAGAGATGACGAGGAAACGATTGGCAAAAATTTAAACGGGAATGAGTTAGTGCTCGGCCTAATCTGAATTTTGATCGAAAGTCCCATCTCGGGAATGTCTCTCGCATGGTCCAATGAAAAAGGTCGTAAACGTTTGGAAGCAGCTAACCCTCCTCTCCCTCCCCTCCTCCACGCCCCACGCCCACACCCTAACCCCGTATATATACGACCAAGGAAATTCCCGATCTTCTTTTGGTTTTCCATACAAGGGTCACCGAGATCGTAAGATACTTTTTGATCTCGTGCTGGGCGAACGAACATAATTCAATGTCCTCCATGAGAAGCGAATTAGGACAAATGTTTTTTTGGTCGAAAGAAAATCCCCGTCCGATCCCCGTAAGATCTTGATTTTTTTCCTGACCATTTTTCTTTTTTACTTGTTCTTTGATTCTTTTTTTTTATTTCTTTTTTTTTTAGCTTTTACTTGCTTCATTATTTTCTTTGTTTTTTGTTTCGTTTTTATCTACGAACGAAAAAAGAAAAAAATAAAAATAAAATAATCGAGAAAATCGACTCGTCATATGGTGGACTTTCTCTTTCTCTAAAGAATATTTATTACTCCTTATGTTCGTACCGCTAAATGATACCGTAACGATCGT
>OU426995.1:5321670-5401670 GCA_911387935.1 Dolichovespula saxonica | reverse complement strand
TAATGTCCCTTTTTATGTTCGCCTAATGAACGCGCGCAACCCCAATGAAAAAAAAAGAAAAAAAAGAAAAAAAAAAGAAAAAACAAGAAAAACGAGAAAGAAAAAACGAGGGAAAAAAAAAGAGAGAAGAAATAAGGAAAATAAGAAAAAAGTAGGAAAGGAAGGAAAGAAAAAGAAAGGAAAGGAAAATAAGAGGAAGATCAAGGTTTGTGGTTATTCGAGTATATTTCTCTCCTGCAGGTGTAACCGATTGCTCGCACGCTCGGCCGCCATTGCGTTTCGGTAGTATGAATCCTAATTCCTATGGTAACCGCATACAGGTTTTTCTCTCTTCCTTTTTTTTTAGTGTTTCTTTCTTTTTCTTCTTCTTCTTTCTTTCTTTCTTTCTTTCTTTATTCGGGGAGGTTTCTTTTCTCCTTCTCCTCCTCTTACTCCTCCTCCTCTTTCACCCCTCTCCACCTCCTCCTCTTTAAATACAATCGTCGGACGTTCATCGGCTGTTCGATGATCGATTTGTACCGAAATCTTTGTTGCATAGACTCGTTAAGTTTTCTCTTTCCCTTTCTCTCTTTTTATTTTTCTTTCTTCCTTTTCTTTTTTCACGTCCTTCGAAAATTACGTCTCGGCATGTTCGAACGTTAATTTCTACGATGGCGGTAACCGCGCGGGGTACGATTTTCTCTCTCTCTCTCTCTCTCTCTTCTTTTTCTTGTCTTCCTCTTTTAACAAAAAAATTCGACCGTCCAAAATTGATCCATCGTTTATAAGATAATTTCGAGTAGAAGGGTCTGCCCTTGTTAAAATTCTTCTTCTCCTTTTGCATTTATACGGTAGCATTTTTGTGTTTTTTTTCTTGCTTTTTTGTTAATAAGATTCGGAAATCGACCGATAATTTCCACGAAATTATTCAATTAGCGTGTTCATTTCATTTATTTATTTATTTTTTTTTTTTTTTCATTGAAAGCTAAAAACTTTCATACCCATTAATACCAATCCTAATTCCAAGATCAATCGAAATACATTGTTCTTTCCTATCTTTTTTTTTTTCTTTCTTTTTTTAATCGATCGTCGGACGTCATATATCAGCTGATCGTTCGTACGAAATTTTTGAATCGACGTCCCCGTTTTTCCCTCCCCCGATCAACGTCTCCCTACCCTCAACCCTGTCTCTTCTTTCTTTCTTGCTCTTTTCTTTTTTTTTTTTTTTTATTAGAAACACGTTTTTAAAAGGTACAATAATCTCAAAACCGAAAAAGCGAATAACGTTTGAATCGTAAATTCTAATCGAAATTTAATTATTAATTCGAACGAAATTCGATTTCTTTCGTAAGATCGATTTCCGCGTAAGATCGAATTGAAGTTACGTACTTGGACGCGCGTAAATCTTTTATCGTCCGTCAGTTTGACGCGTATTCATTGTGTCCCCATGCGAACGAGTTGGAAACATTGAAAATTCTACGAAGTCTCGTGCATTATCCCCGTTCGCGCTAAGCGTTTCGATTGCATAATCATCGCTCGCCATGACCGTTCGCGTCGTACCTTCCTTCGCGAAGAAGGCAACATCTTTTTACACGTCGGTCATCGTTGGACAACGGTATTATGAGTAGACGAGTATTCCAGATGCGAGTCGGTCTCTCTATGCGTTTATGTAAATATAATACAAATAGCGGTATAGTTGCTGGCTATGCGTTAAGTAAACGGCGAAGTATATAATAGAGACGAGATACGTATGTGCGTGTGTGTGTGTATGCATGTGTGTTTCTAAATTTTTTGTGTATGTGTGTGTTTCAAAATTTTGTATGTGTGTGTGTGTGTATGTGTAGACTCGGGTTGTTCGAAAGAATTAAGTAGAAAAAAAAAAGAAAAATAAATAAATAAAGTAAAAGAAGTGAAACAAACAAAAGAGAAAGAGAGAGAGAGACGACAAATCTTATAAAAATATTATCCCCAAAAATTAGAAGGGACTAATTCGAAGTGATTCGAATTAGGTGTCAATTATATTTCATATAAATTCGTTCATTCTTCGTCTGAAAAAGGATTATATCGTAGATACGAAAAAGGAGTATAGAAAATAATAGAATTGTGGAAGAGGTTTAGAGAAAAAAAAAATATATATATATATATATATATATACATACATATACACGTACGTACATACATATGTAAGTAGGAATCATATAAAAATATTATCTTCAATGGAATACAAAAACTCGAATCTCCTCTACGAGTTGACATTACTTATTGTCAGTTAAATTTATTCATTCTCCGTGTCTCCCTATTTTTTTCTTTTTTCTTTTTTACTCTGGTCGGAGAAAAAGTAAAAAAAAAAAAAATAAAGAAGAAAGAAAAAGAAAGAAAGAAAGGAAGGAAGGAAGAAAGAATTCATTGAATTTTATCTTTCTATTCATTTCTCGTTACGCGTCCTCCAGTAGAGAGAGAGTAGAGTACTGTGCTGTTCTATCTACTTATCGAACGATCGTGGTCTACAACGGTATAGTGAGTAGGAGGGTGGGTCCGATCTGTGGGTCCTAAAACTGGTTTAGAAAAGTGGTCCGGTCGTCTTCTTCTTCTTCTTTTTTTTCCTTCCTCCTCCTCTTCTTCTTCTTCTTCCTCTTCTTCTACTTCTATTTCTACCATTCTCGAAGCATTCCCATTGTGCGTTCCCGAATCAGCGTATTCTTTTGTCAGTAGAGAAAAAGAGAGAGAGAGAGAGAGAGAGAGAAATATATATATATATATATAAGGAGCAAGAGATAGAGAGAGATGCAAAATATAGTCAGTCGATGGCCCACCGACGACTACCACTGCGTTGCAGGTGCAAAGGACACGCTCAAACGAAGCGAACTAAGAAATGTTAATTGACTACGTGAATTAAAGAAAGAAGAAGGAGACGATAAAGAAATAAATAAAAGGATAAGAAAAAGAAAAAGAAAAAGAAAAAAATATCCTCGCGAGGAAGAAACGTTATCGATGAAACCAATTTCGTTTTGAAAAAGTAAGGACTCTCTCTTTCTCTCTTTAAGTATATGTATATGTGTATGTGTATATGTGTGTGTATATATATATATATATTGTCTTGATTATTTCTTTCTGTTTTTTGTTATTTTGTTTTTTTTCTCATTGCTCCAAATTAATCAACTTGCTTGTTAACATTCGCATATCAGCGTCAACGTATAAATGTAATAAAACTATTATAATTATATAAAGTTTTATTGTTAGATCAATATATATATATATATATAAATTATATATCATATCAGATACATTTTTATAGAAATTTTTATCCAACGCGCGATTGCGTTCATCGTAAAATTTTTTTTTATTAATACTATAATCCCGTCGTCGCCGTCGTAAAAATTTACGTTCCATCGAAATAATTGATACTGTACTACAATTATAAAATCGCGTATATTCTTATCCACGAAGTAAACAATTTTTACTTTTTGTTTACAAATATATAAACATATATATATATATATATATATATATATATATATATTGAATTTTTTTAATAATTTTCTTTTTGATTTTTACCAAAACATTTAGTATTATCATATCACCGATTCATACTTCTCGCCAATTAAGAAATGACACGATTGTAATCGGATTCATTATAAATATAACTAATCCTCCCCTCTCTCTCACACACCACACTCTTTTTTCTATTGCAAAAGATTGAATAACAACAAATCATTTACTTTCCCTCTCTTTCCTGTTCCTTCCTTCCTTCCTTTCTCTTTTCTCGTTTTTCTTTTTTTTTCTATAGCAAAGGATGGAACAATAACCGACTCATATATATATATATATATATATATATATATATTATATTCCTTTTTCTTTGCCCCTCTTCCACCTATTAATTTGTCGTCCTTGTCCTCATCTTCTTCTTCCTCTTAATTTTCTATCTTTCTCTCTCTCTCTCTCTCTCTCTCTTTCTCTCTCTTTCTCACTTTCTTAGTTATATACGTTAAGATAATTTGTGTTTATATTCGACTTGTTTGAGAATAGAAAAAAAGCTCTCTTCTGACAAGCGAATCGCGGTGCTTTATTGGTAAAGGGTTATCGCGAGGATGATCAAGTGCTCGCGCGCGCGCTCTTTTTGTTGCTTGAGCGGTATTCAGGCTGACTTGGTGCGTGACTGGCTATGTATGTACCCATGACTCGTTGTCCGTATAGAGTACCCACTTCGCATAGCGTTCACTCACATATCCATAGGGACACAGATATACGTGCATACATATATTCTATATACACACACGTATACATACATACATACATACATACATACATACATACATACATACATACATACATACAACATACATACATATGTATATACATACGTAAATACGTATGGTACGTACGTGTACGGTACGAACGTGTAGAAAGAAAAGAGATGCTCGTGCGTGAACCGTAAAGGGATTTCGATGCCCGAGTAAGAAACGCGTTTGAGTTCCAACACTCGATCTTACAGTAGTATCATCATCGACATCACTGCCTCTCTTTCTCTCTCTCTATCTATCTATCTCTCTTTCTCTATCTCTCTCTCTCTCTCTCTCTCTCTTTCTTTCCTATAAACCAATCAATAGTTCCTGTATGTCGTTAATAGATGGATACTAATTAAATTGGTGCCTCAATTAGCTAACGTTCAAACACTCAATTATCCTTGAGTGAATGTGTGCGTATATGTCCACGTAAAAGAAAAAAAAAGAAAGACAGAGAGAGAGAGAGAGAAGAAAAACAAGAACGAAAAAAAGAAAAGTATGCCTTACCATTCACTATACACGGGGATGAATCAATGTGATCACTATAGTCTCTCCTTCGACATCTGAATCCGTCTCTCTCTCTCTCTTTCTCTCTCATATTTTTCTTTCTATCCTCGTCGAGCTCGCAATATTTCTCCGTTAGAATATTTTCTTTTCTTCTTGATCGTCTTCTTTTATCATTTCATCTTTTCTTTTTTTTTCTTTTTCTTATCTTGCAACGATATTGATTCGTCCTTCGAAAGGGGCGGGCGGGTGGAGGGGGAGGGGAAGAAAAAAAAGATACTCGTGGGACCGTTCGTTTTTTCGTTCTTCCTTTCTTCCTTTGTTTCTCTTTCTTTTTTCTTTTTTTTTTTTTTTTCTTTTATTCTTCCATCTAGACTCGATCTTCGGAATCATTAGAAACCGTTAGAGTTATCGATCGGAATTTAGAATGAAAATTTGAAATTCACCGAGGCGTCCGATTAACGTTGGATTTTATTCCGTACCTTCGTTGGTTGTCCTTGTCGGAAAGACAGTTTCTATATGTATTATACGGATACGTATGTATGCACATATACATACATACATACATACATATATATATATATATATATATATGTGTGTGTATTTGTATCGTGTACAGCCGTTAGATTAAGGACCTTCGACTTTCGCAGGCGTCTCACGAACGTGTTGCGTAATTTCTGGATTCACGAACGTAAAAAACCTTGCTCCCAACCTGTTTTTAATGCCCAAAGAGACAGAGAAAGAGAAAGAGAGAGAGAGAGAGACTAATGTCGGTTACATATACACTCATATAGTTAAATATCTACGTGTATTAGAAGAAGAATAAGGATCGGAGGAGGTGGATTAGTGGTGGTAGTGGGGCAATAGACGTCAACGCGAGGCGCGTTTAAGGACGCATTTATATACTTTAAATTCAACTAACGTAACGAAAAAGTTTCGGGCCAGACGATAAATACGCGACCTTTTACATTCGATTTATTATTCATTGTACGTGATAGATAATAGTTAGGACTATAACGTATTATGTATGATTTCATAAGTAATATTATATATGTATATACGTATACATACATACATACATACATACATATATATATATATATATATATATATATATATATATATATATATATATATATCTTGTTATCGTTGTAAAATCTGTGAAATCCCATTGACCGTGCGGGAATTTTTCGCGGAAAAATTCAACCGGATGCGGGAGGATGGCGCCCCTCCATTTCAATCTGTCTCGTACCTTATCGCATTTTAAAAATCGCCTTTTGATTCTTTCTTTTCGAAACGATTCTAAGAAATTGTTAAATTATTTTCTTGGAAATGGATAGAACAGATTGGACGCTTCCTTCCTCGAGCCTTTTTCTTTCTCCTTTATTTTATTTCAATTTTTTGGTTCTTTTATTTTATTTTTTTACACGCCTTTCGACATCCCTTTCGAGGATCGATCAGTAAGATTCGATAATTTCTATCCTTTTCTTTCTTTTTTTTTTTTTTTAATATAGATTTGTACACACAATTTCGTATTCTTCGAACAAAAAATTATTTTGTAGAGCGAAAATAAATTATCACGAATACGAATATATACATATGTATATATATATATATTTTTTTTCTTCGAAGTTATATAGTGATTAGTCCCATCATTTTTAACACGGCCCAATCGTTTTAATACTAATCGATAATTAATTATTCGTATACATATGTATATATAGAGAATAAAAAGAAAGAAAAGAAAAGAGAAAAAAAAAATTGCGAAAGAGAGAAAGACAAATGGCGAAGGAAAAAGAAACGAAAGGTAGAGGAGGAAGACGAAGGAAATAATAGAAAAGGCATATGATGAGAAAGGATAAGAAAAGAAAAGAACAAAAAATTCCAGAGAAATACTATGAAATGGAGATTATCCGAGTGAAATACGTACGGACGAGTGCCCGATGATATAACACACTAGAGTTTAATAATAATGACTCTTCTTGGATAACGTAACTGCGATTATTATACTCTCCTCTCGGTGGTGTGTGATACGTCGGCACGAACTCTCTCGTGCACGCGCGCATCCCATATCCAACCGCGCGATAAAAGGCCTCTAGCGAACACGGGGAGGGTTGGGGGTAGGGGTAGGGGAAGGGGTAGGGGAGGGGGGTGGTAGCAGCAAGAGAGTCGATTTACAAGTGCTCTCTCAGTTTAGACAACGAGATTTATCGAGTCTTTCTGCACTTGGCCCCCTTGCTACGAAAGAATTTCGGTCACGGCCCTCTTGCGCCATTAGCCTCTCCGTCGCGACGACGGCCGCCGTACGTTCTGCTGGGAAGTATATATATGTACATGGGTGTATATATATATATATATATATATATACGTATGCGTACACACGTCTGTGTATGTGTCGTACACACATACACGTTAAGTCCGATGGCGCTTTCGAGCGAATTTCTGCCTCGAGGCTGCCGACTTCTCTTCGACTTTTCTCGAGATCGATCGGTGATCTCTCTCTCTCTCTCTCCCTCTATATATATATATATATATATATATATATATATATATATATATATATATATCTATTGCGTTCTCTTTGAGCATTAATCGAATTTTTATTCTATCGTATTGCTTCGTTCTCATAATTATTACTATTATTATTATTATTTTTTTTTTATTCCTTTCTTTCTTTTTTTTATGTTTTGTTTAATAACACGACATTAACGATTCTTCATTCCTATATCTTTTCCTCCGATTTTTCTTCGTCTCACTTCTTTTATTATTTTCTTTTTCCTTTCTTTTATATATATATATATATATATATATTTTTCTTCGTTTTTACTTCGTGATATTTACAACGAATAATCGTTCGACCGTTTTCGTCGAAGTAATATTATGCGCTTTTGCGCGCTTATGTGTTTGCTCGCGAGACACGAAACAAGCCGCGGGAGGGTAGGAGGATACTCTTTACATCCTTTCATGCGTCATCTCATTTTTCGTCCCTCGAATAGATTTACGTCCGCTCGATCGTTTAATAATAATAATAATAATAATAATAATAATAATAATTTTTAGAACTCGTAGATATTTTTTTCCTTTTGACAAGATTTTTTTTTTTTTGACAAGAGATATATACAATAACGCGTCGAGGACTGCAATGAAATGCGACGAATCGAGTAAGATATTCCTCTTTCTCTTTCGTTTTATTTGTTTATTTATTTATTTATTTATTTATTTATTTTTGTCGCGATCAAACGAAATACGCGGTTACGTCGTCTGTCCATTAATCGTTTGACACATATTACTTTACGTTTACAAATGTCAAATTTGTGTGATTCGTAGAAACGGTGACATTTAATTCGGTGATTAGAATTTCTTTTTTTTTTTATTCTTCATAAATTAAAATACGCACATATCTATGTATATATATTTTTTTTTAAATAAACTAAGTGATTGCGTATTTTAAATAATAATCTATCGACAAAATCCGCAATCACTTATTTGCCAACCCAATATACGTATGTATACATACGTGTGTGCGCGCGCGCGTATATATATATATATATATTTATGAGAAAAAAAGTAGTTAAGGCCTACTTTATACATAGCGCCCCTTAACCCGTTGGACAGAGGAATATATATGTTCATATAGAGGTACCCACATAGTATCAGAAAGAGTTTCAGTATGTATGAGTATAACGTACGTGTTCCTCGTGTGTGCGTTAGAGTTACTCTCTTATGCATAGAAAAGCACGCACAGTGAACTCACGGAGGCATCACCGAGGCATTGTAATTCGTCACAATGGCTGCATATCCTGGTATACCTAGTCTCGTCTCTTTCCCCTTGTCTGGTTACAGGTGCACATCACTGAGTACGATTATCTGAATGTAGAGAGAGAGAGAGAGAGAAATAGATAGAGAGAGAAAGAGAAAGAGAAATAGAGAGAGAGGGAGATAGAGATAGGGTGATTGAAAAAAAAGAGAGGCTTTTTCTTTCTCTCTTCTTTTTCCTTCTCTCTCTCTCTCTCTCTCTCTCTCTCTCTCTCTCTCTCTCCCCGTCTGTCTCTGTCTGTTTCTGTCTCTCTGTCTCTCTGTCTGTAATGTCACTATTCGCTTATATACCGCAAAACTACATTATATACGTATTATACGTATGTGTATGTGTGTCTGTGTGTGTGTGTGTTGTGTATGTTTTTTTTATGCATGTAACCTATACGTTTTTACCTATCTACCGATGGTGGTAGGTATTAGTATTGTACATACATAGGAATCGAGGACGAGCTTCCCCCTAGTGATAAAACCGACAACGAAATTGTGTTTCTCTTATAGCGATTAGTTTAACTCTTTTATACGAACGGAAGCAAATTGAAAGGAAGATCGTAGGAAACGTTGGAACGAAGGAACTAAGAAAACTGGTTTCGTTCGTTCGTCGTCGTCGTCGTATTGTTAAAAGATCGCGATAAATAAATACACGATTGATTAGGAAAAAAAGAAGAAGAAGAAGGAAGAAAGAAAGAAAGAAAGAAAGAAAGAAAGAAAGAAAGAAAAGGAGGAAGGAAATGTACGGGTTCTCTTTCTTTCTTTCTTTTTTCTTTTCTGTTCTATCTTGTTGTTCGTTTTATTTTTTCGTTTGTTTTCCTTCCGTTTTCCTTCCTACTTTTTTTTTGTTTTCTTTCTTATTCTTTCACTCGCGTTCGTTAAAAACGTCCAAGCTAATTGCTATTTACTTCTTTGTTTATTTATTTATTCTTTTATTTATTTTTTTGATCTTATCAATTTACTCGCCTCCTGCGCTTGTTCAACGCGACACGTGTGAAGTTCGTAGAAATGAAACAGTATATAATTTGATATAATAATAAAGAACGAATAATCATTCAGAATATATATACACATATACATATATATATATATATATATATATATATATATATATATATCCAGAATATAATTAATAAAGATTTTTCTTTTTATTTTTCCTTTTATTTTTCTTTCTTTCTTTTTTCTTTATTCTTTTCTTTAACTAATAAACGATATAATTAGAATCTAGGTAGATTAGAGAGTACGTCCGAGGAGGACTACTAACGCGTTAGACACATTCCGTAGAGTTGACCACACAACCGCCGAATACGCACGGACGAGAGAGAGAAAGAGAAAGAGAAAGAGAGAGAGAGAGAGAGAGAGAGAGAGAGAGAGAGAGAGAGAGAGAGAGAGAGAGAGAGAGAGAGAGATACTCTCTTCTATGTGAAGCCAGCCGAGCGCGCGTTGTTCCTCTTTCGGTGCAGGCCGCCGTGGTTAAGTGGATTGCGCGTGAACTGCACGGAAATTGCGCAGAACGAGCGTTATGCAAATGCGTGCGCCGTTTCACCGCCATTAGTAGACGAAGACGTGAGTGGCGGGGGCGGGGTGGGGAGGCGGAAAGAAAAAAGGAAAAATACCAAAAAAAAAAAAAGAAAAGAAACAAAAGAGATGAGGAGAAAAAGAAAAATTAAAATTAAGAAAAATATGAGGAGGACGAAACAAAAGGGGAAAGAAATAAGGATGATGGAAAAAGAAAGAAAGAAAGAAGGGACAGACAGACAGATTAGACAGACAGACAGACAGACAGACGGAGAAAGAGAGGAGGTGTGGGAAAAATAATAAAATGATAGAGAGAGAGAGAGAGAGAGAGGGTGAAAAAAATTTAGAGGAAAACCAATGAATTGTTTTTTTCTCCATACGACGTTTAACAAAAATGTCAACGGAAAGAAGAAGAAGAAGAAGAAGAACGAGAAAAAGAATAAAGAGAGAGAGAGAGAGAGAGAGAGAGAGAGGGTGAAAAAAATTTAGAGGAAAACCAATGAATTGTTTTTTTCTCCATACGACGTTTAACAAAAATGTCAACAGAAAGAAGAAGAAGAAGAACGAGAAAAAGAATAAAGAGAGAGAGAGAGAGAGAGAGAGAAGAGCTTAGATCATTTTCTCTCTCGTCTTTACCGACGGGGCACGTGAGCGAACGCGCATGCGCACGTCGAGATTTTCCAGCGAATGCCAAGGTTAAATAATCCTCCACGTAGTCGTACGACTCCGATCTTCCGCCGATTCGGAAGGAGTCTATCGTCGTCGTTTAAACGCTAAATGCTCGATCGAATATAGGAAAGAGAAAGAGGGAGGGATTTTAAAAGAGAGGGAGAGAGAGAGAGAGGGAGAGAGAAAACGAGAGGTGGGAGGAAATGGCGTTGTCCCGTACGCGGCCATTACGTAAGGCCAACTTCTAAGTGGCTGCGTATGCGGTGTCACCTTGCAACCCAACGACTAAGACGACTAAGACGACGACTAAGACTAAGACGACTAAGCCGACGACGAGGCTTCGGCCCACGCACGATACCGCTAGGCAAACGCTATGCAGAAACATACATACGTACATATATGTATATGTATATATATGTGTGTGTGTGTGTGTGTGTGTGTGTGTGTGTGTGTGTGTGTGTGTGTACAACACACACACAAACGTTAACGACGCAACTCTACTCGGAGTTTGCGTGCAACTATCGTTGCAACGCGGACAGTAGACCAGGAAGAATATCATTGCTTTGCTACTTTTGCACAGATACGTGTGCTGCCTATGTGTGCGTGCGTGCGTACGTACGCGCGTGCCTATGTGTACGATGATCTATCCACGATCTTATCGATCCCCGATCTATACATTCCAAACTACGTTCCTCGGTCCTCGATATTATCTCTCATACGAAAGATTATAACTTATTTAGTCGTAAGGGGGTTCACCATTTCGGTCAACCGTTTCTTTCTTTCTTTCGTTTCTTCTTCTCTTTTTATTTTTTATTTTTTTTTCTTCTTCTATTCACATGACGTATCTTTTTAGGAGTTAACGGCGCACGGCTTTTTTTCTTTTTGATTTTAACAAATTCTTTTTTTCTTTTTTTTTTTTTTTAAGTTTCAAGCTTGTCGAGTTGGAAATTTTATGAGTGCGCGTGTGTGTTTGTTTATGTTTATTCGAGCGATTTATTTCAAAGGATAGATTTCTCATGTTTCCATTCGATATATCCTTTCAAGTTGCATTGTTAAACTTTTGTTTATACAAGGTGGTCGGGATAGTTTCGACAAAGGAGACGTTCGAATTTATCCAATTGTCACAAGTTTTTCAAGTTCGATTAAATTTAATGTATGCCGTATATGAGGATTGTTTCTTTCCTTTTTTCTTTTCTTTTTTTTTTAATCGAAATTTCTACTCCACGTTATAAATCTCCAATCGACGAACCAGAATATATCAATTATTTAAATGCGTAAGTTTTTTATACAAAGTATTGGTATATAGGGGGCTCGCACGCACGCGCGCGCGGAATGTTATTCCGCAAGAGGAATAAAATCATTAATAATCGATCCGTGATCATCGATAGAGAAGAAGGAGGAGGAGGAGGAGGAGGAGGAGGAGGAGGAGGAGGTTTACAATGACCACCGCGACGTGTCGATGAACGATGATCATTATCGACGTTCGAGTATTAGGTTCTGCTGTTCCTGCTGCTGTTGTTGCTGTTCCTGCTGCTATTGCAGTTGCAGTTGCAGTTGCTACCGCCGTTCCATTGTTCGTATGCATTAGAGACGAGATAGATATATGGTATAAACCACCCGTGTAAAACTTAACGGCGATACGCGTAGACACGGTGAAGGATTATGGGCTGGCTGCGGGTAGCCGAAAGGAAAGCAAAAACTTGGAAAAAGGACTACTCGAGGGAGTGGTCGACTTTGGAAGTAGGTCGTCGTCGTCGTCGTCGTCGTCGTCGTCGTCGTCGTCGGCTAAACTTGAGGCGTTTCGTTCGTTCGTTCGTTCATTCGATCGAACGAACGGGCCAGAGCCAACCACAAAGAAGTAGCCTTACTCGAGATACCCGGCTGGGTGGGTCGATGTCTTTTCAGGTTTCTTTTACAACGTTCTAAGATTAATCGCGAGTTACGAGCATCGAATCTTCGAATGTAGGAAAAATTGATTTATAAGTACGTATATATATATATATATATATATATATATATATATATATATATATATATACATAGTTGTACAGGAAGAGGATGGATAGACGAGAAAATAATTAAAACGAGAAAACATTTTCGCGAATCTTCGTGGTATTCGATCGATTTCTTGACGTTTAATAATCGATCTATGCCATAGTATCAAAATATTCTCCGTTTTAACGATTATTTTAATTCCTTTTCATTATTCTCGGACTAGATCGTATTCTTAAAGGAAAAAAAAATCCTATTTATATAATAGTAATAATAATAATAATTCGATTCTAAATCCTATCTATAAAATAAATTATTACCCGAACAAAATTGTGTTACACACCGATCGTCGTCGTAGTTAAAACAGATGTATTTGATACATGTGTTCTTCCGTCGTTAAAAATATTCTCTCGTTTCGATAATCATTAAAAAAAAAAAAAAAAAAAACACCTCGTACGTCCTGACGTCGATTAATAATTTTCTATATGCAAGAAAGGAAATAAAGAAAGAAAAAAAAAAAAGAAAGAAAGAAACGATCGATCGATCGATTTAATTTATCCATCTATCGGGCCATAGATCGATGGACGGACGAGAAAATATTCGCGATCGCGTGTACGACGATTTATGTTGTCAAAATTAGAATTAGAATTAGAATTAGAATTAGAATTAGAAAAACCCCTTCTATCTCGGTACGTTCGTCGTTTTTTTTTTTTTCAATAATAACAATTTAATCCTCGTCCCTTCGTCGACGATTAACGTAACTAACTAATAAAGATCTTATCAAATTATTTTACACTTTCTAATCGATCTACTAATTTCACAATCGGCCTTTCATCGATCCTTACCTTCTCGATGATAACGTGACGATCCAAATTATTAGACTTGACGATCCTTCCGTCCTAAGACATTCGTCCTTTCAATTAACAGTTAATTACGTAAAACGTAATCTTTCGACTACGTATACGTCGATTAATAAATAATTTGTCGATACTATCTCATTTATTCGAAGTATAAAAGGGACGTCCTGTTATATTATACATTTCCTAACGATTTCATTTCTCTATCGTCCATTTATTGGTTCCTTTCTGTCTGTCTGTCTGTCTGTCTGTCTGTCTGTCTGTCGTCTCTTGCCCTCGACGGTGCAAGCCTGTTGTTCCCGACCAATGTTTCGTCGTTGTCGTCGTCGTCGTCGTCGGGGTCCTCCGAGTACCGGTTTCCTTTTAACGTTCTCTAACTCCTCTTATATTCTTCTTCTTCTTCTTCTTCTTCGGTTGCCTTGCTTCTTTTCTTTCCTTTTTAACCGAGGTGAAAAGTGAGAAAGAGATAAAGAGAGACAGAGGGAGAGAGAGATTGAGAGAAGGTGAACGAAGAAAGACATTGGTACGTGGATCACGTGGCTTCTACAGGTATTTATAGCATCGTGGTAGAACCTGTAAGAAGAGAAGGAGGAGGAGGAGGAGGAGGAGGAGGAGGAAGAATAAAGAAGAGAAAAAGAGGAAGAAGTAGGATTTTGACGGGGAACTCGTACCGATCGAGATATAGCGTCTCTCTCTCATTGAAGCGTATCAACCGATCGAAATGGGAATCGCCATTTTGGAGAGAATTCTTTCTCTCCTTGTTTCTTGATTTTTTTCTTTTCTTCTTTTTTCTTTTCTTTTACTTCCTCATCAATTCTCTTTCCTTTTCCTTAATTTATAAAAAACGAAACATATATTCGTTGCGTACGAACGTTTCAATCGAGTTCATACGGCGAATGATATTTTTTTTTTTATACTTAACGATGATTAAAAAAAAAATCTCTTCGAGAGAAAGAGAGAGAGAGAGAGAGAGAGAGAGAGAGAGAGAAGTATGAGTAATAATTGTACATGATATGTAAATGAACAAATACATATATATATATATATATATATATATTTATATTTTATATTTTATATTAATTATAATTAATAATAATTAATATGTATTTATTTAAAGATAATTATAATAATATATATATTTATATTTGTATCATATTTTATATTAATTATAATTAATATATATTTATATAGAAATAATTAATTCATTACTTCTTTGTTTTTTCCTTTTTTTTTTTTTTTTTAATTATATACTCATCATCAAGGAAAGCACCAGTCGAATGGAATAAGGCAATTTTTAATGTTTAAATATTTGTAGAACCTCCGTTATCGTCGATAATTAGTCGTTCGATATCGATCGATCGTAATTTCCAAGAGTATCCGATAAGTCGTCGAAAGTTTCTCAATCGATTCGATTCGATTCGATTCGATTCGTAACGAATTAAACGGTTCAAATGAGCCACGAGAGATATCATACACGTTATATCGTCAGGGATGTTGTAAACGATGTTACGTCTTTTATTTATTTATTTATTTTTAATTTAATTTAATTTTATTTCATTTTTCCTCTTTCTTTTCTTCTTTTACTTCTTTTCCTGTCTTTTCTAGCTTCCCGCGTATATACGCGTTCGATGATTCCGTACGAATCTGATTACTTCTCTTCTCATTGTCGATCCGTGATGATCGAGAAAAAGTCTTTCTTCGATCACGGATACTATCACGCTTCTTCCAATAATCTCTCTCTCTCTCTCTCTCTCACTTATATTGCTGTTGGCAATATAAGGTATCATAAAAAGTTTGCGTCCTCGTAATTTCCTAACTTCCTGGTTTCCGCTTCAACGGCTCGACAACATATCGAGTCTCGTGTCCTCGTCCTGCATTCGCTGGCTACACACGTTTGATGTCAAAGTCAATACTACTAGGTAGATAGATAAATACATACATACATACATACATACATACGTACGTACGTACGTATATACAAGCGCCGCGTTCCTAGAATTTCTCTTTAATTCGTTTTAACGATAAATATTATTCACAACTTCATAGATAATTAATTATCCAATCTGATATCGTTCGAGATTAATAATAATGTAGGAAAGGGGAGAGGGAAGAGAGAGAGAGAGGAGAAAAAAATAAAAGAGTGAAAGAAAGATAGAGATAGAGATAGAGTGAAAAACCGAGAAAATAAAAAAGAGAAATTTTCTGATAAATAATCCGATCGATCGATGTATATTCGATGGGGGAAAAAAAGAAACGTGGGAAGGGGGAAAGAATGTCGGAACGATTTAAAAAAAAAAAAAATAAATAAAGAAAAAAAATAAAAAAAAACGAATTAATAGCTACCACCATCACTAACCACCAACCACCACCAACCATCAACCACCACCATCACAAACACACCATCATAGTCACCTTACGGTATACGCGGATTTTCAAGGTCGCTCGTAAATTCTATTAGAAAACGCGAACGTTACGACGAGGTACACTCTAACCGTCATCGTTATTCCGTACGATACGCTCGTATAGACCTTGTAGAAAAGATAAAGATAAAGATGAAGATGAAGATAAAGATAATAAAGAGAGAAAGAGAGAGAGAGAGAGAGAGAGAGAGAGAGGAGAGATAGAAAGGATAGAAAGAAAGAACGAAAGGAAGGAAGTAAAAAACAGTCAAAAGAAAAAAAAAAAGATGCAAAATAAAATTGATCTATTTTGTGATCCACAGATCGGGACAAAACCGAGGATGATCGTGCGACCACTCCGGAATCGTTGAGGAGCAGTAGCCCGGCGCCTTCGCCTCCACCGCCCTTACCATGTCAATCGGCGACCAACAACAACAACAACAGCAACAACAGCAACAACAACAACAACAACAACAACAACAACAGCAACGCCCCATCGAGCACACCACCGAGACGTTTCATTTCGAGCATCCTTGGCGGTGACGTACCATACGGGAGCAGGGGTCACGTATTAACCCGTGCCGAACGAAAGGAATACGGTAGCCCGCCGATCGTCGTACCCGGGTCACAGGGCGATGCACCCCAATTTCTCGTGAAAACGGAAAAGCTCGTATTGCCGAGGCCACAGACCCCGCCTAAGGTACCGCGCGTCGAACCACCGACGAGGGTTTCCGTGATTCAGAGGGTACCGCATCAGAGTCAAGGTAACTCCAGAAGGGAAGAGAAGATCGAAGTACCACAAAGTCAGGAGCCTGAGCAGGTGAGTGTGCGTTCTCTTGAAAAAGAGAAATAATAATAATAAAAAAAATCATACGAACAGAACCAAACGAACGAACAAAAAATAAAACGAAAAAAGAACGAATAAAAGCAAAACAGAACAGAACACGCACACGCGCAAGTGCACAAAAGAAAAAGAAAAGAAAAGAATAAAACTGGTTTCTTTCATATATATATATATATATATATATATATATATATATATATATATATATATATATATATTTATACGTATCTCTATCGCTTTATACATAGAAAGAGATTTTAAGAGTGAGATTTAAATCGTGAAATTCTCACGTTAATAAATCTTGGAGGAGTATCAGATTTTTTTTTCTTTCTTTCCTTTTCTTTTTTCTTTTGGTTACATTAATTTTTTCTTTGACGAGAATATATATATATATATATATATATATATATATATATATACATGTTGAATAATTTTAACAATTTCTCGTGTTGGGATCCGTCGAAGGATCGTTTTTTTTTTTTTGGATCTTTTTGTTCTTTCTTTTACTTCTTTTCTTATGTTTTTTTTTGTTTTTATTTTTTTCTTTAAATCATCAATTCCGTTTGAAAGTATTAAATCAATACGTAAATGAATCCCGATCTCGTGCTTAATAACGTTCTCGGCAAAAATTTCATTATCAATCGCGGCAATAGTCAATGGTGAAAGATTTATTATTATTTTCTTTTTTATTATATATATATATATATATGTATATATTTATTGTTTCAGGAACAACCGATAGATTATGCTGTACCGAAAAGAAAAGAGGAGGACGACGAGAGGGGCCGCGAGACGGCAAAGGTGTCCCGCACAATATGCAATTCGATTGCTAGACCGTTGCTAGCTATGAGGCTTTCCGGGCCGCAAATCGTACACACAGCCGCTGGACTCGGTAGAACGAACAATTCTGGCACGAATAATGGTTCTTCTTCCGGTTCGAATACGAATTCAAATACCGGCAATTCGTCGTCCTCGGCGTCCTCGTCGTCGTCTTCGTCCTCGAACACGAGCAGTTCGTGCAGTTATTCGGGTGGCGGTACATCAGGAGGTGGAGGAGGAGGAGGAGGGGGAGGAGGAGGAGGGGGAGGAGGGGGCGGCGGTGCCGTGGGTGGAGGAGCTGGAGGAGGTGGAATGAATCCGGGTGGCAACGGGGGTCGGGGTAATTACGCACCAAGTTCACCGCCAACCGGCTCCTTACCACCGTTCTACGAGTCCCTTAAGGGTGGCAACAACCTTGCCAATTTCGCGAACCAATATACGACCGGTCAAGGTACATAAGTTCTTTTTTCTTTTCTTTTCTTTTTTTTCTTTTCTTTCCTTACAAATTCAGACATATCATCGCCACACCGTGTTCGTGTAACGGATTTGTTCATACGTGATCGGGGGGGGGGTTCTGATATGATATTTCAGGTAACAGCTACCTCACGCCCACTCCGGCGATAGGAATGGAATGTGACACGGGACAACAAGACGTTAATTCGCAACACGCTCAGTACAGCGCCCAGGAAGGAAAACAATACTCGTTGCTTCAAAATGTTTGCGCGTCTTACGGTTTGGCGTTGAAGGAGGAGGAGGATTTATCCGCATATAAGATTCAACCTAACGACTTGTTATCTGGTCAATATGGTGCATACGACGTCACGGAAAATGGAATGATGGTGGACATGGTTACGGGTGCAGTAGTCGATCCATTGCAATTTACGGCAACGTTGACGTTCAGCTCGCCGTCCGATCATACGGCGCTGTTGGAAAGCCTAAACGACGCCGCGGATTTATTTTTACCGAAATTACAAGCCGGTGACGGTAGTAACGATCTACTTGAGGACTCGTTACATTCCCCAGCCTCCGCTGGGAGTGGCATAGTTCAGGACGCAGGTCAAATGACCACGCCCGTAGAACCCAGCGTGGACCCTTTTCCCGAGCACAGTATATCCTTAACGAGAGGCTTCGATGCATCAAGGTGAGTTAGTCCTTGGAATAATTATCGACGATATATATATATATATATATATATATATATATATATATATATATAGCGTTATAACGGACGGGGGACAAAAAGAAAGAAAGAAAGAAATAAATAAATAAAAAGAAAAAAAAAAAGAAAGAAATAGATAAAAAGAATAAACTTTACGGTTTTGGTACGTTTCAGACATTACAATGGGACACCGCAACACTTCAACACCAAACTTGTTGGTCTTACGTATGCCACCGGGGAAGCTGGTTATCAAACGCTCGCTAAGGAGCGGCCAGAACTGGCGTTGCATTTAAATCAAAATCATCAAAACCAATCGGAACCTCAGTTGCAACAATTACAAATTCAAGTACAATTGCAACAACACCAACAGCAGCAACAACAACAGCAACAGCAACAACAACAACAACAACAGCAGCAGCAACAGCAACAGCAACAACAACAGAACAACATGTCGCCTCACCATTCGCAGCAACATCAGGGATTGTTGAGCCCTGGTCTCAGTTTTGTTGGCAGCGGTAAGTCCACTTTTCGTTATTGTCGTAGACATATATGTACGTATCGAATAAACATATACCATACACGTATGTTCCATTTTTATAATACTTTTATCCTATTATTATTCTTCTTAAGGATTGGAATTAGATTCCGGTAGCAGCGTTGGAGGTAGCTTACCAAGTCCCGGTGCTACGAGTTGTTCCTTGGACGGTGCATCCACAAGCACCTCTCCTTCATGCGCGTTAATGGAACATGCCCCGAGTCCACCAATCGGCGTATCGAACGGTGTGAATAACGGTCAAGTTAATGGACAAGTCGCTGAACCGCCTCTATCTCAACGGGTCGGTGTACTACAGCAAAGGGTAAGCACCACCAAATTGATCGAGGCAAAAGCATAATTCTAAATAATCCAATATCAAATGTATTTACCCATTTGATTGTAATACGTGAACACGAACGTATATTTCTTTTAAATATACGAACGTATATTTCTTTTAAATACGTATATTTCTTTTATATATACATATATATAATTATCAATTTTATTATCTCGTTCGTTAATATATATTTATTACAACGTTTATGTATTTGTTGTAATATGTGACGTATTTTTTGTCGTAGTTTTTTCTTTCTTTCCCTTCCTTTATCTCTCTCTCTCTATCTATCTATCCCTATCTATCTATCTATCTATCTATCTATCTTGTCGTCGAACGATTTCTATGCAATGCCAATCAACTTGAGTGCTTCCTACTGTATCACTTCGTCTCGATCGAACAAAATTGTCTTTCGATTGTATATTAATCGTATCCAATTTTTAATTTTTACACAGTTGGGCTTGCCGGGTGATTGTCAATTAGAATTCGTTAATGGCGGTCACGGTATAAAGAATCCATTGGCTATCGAAGGACAAAGACAGGCTACCACCAGTCGCGAGGAGGATAGAGCGGCTCGGCCATCGTCCGGAAAGGTACGTCCAAAGTATATCTACCTAAACGTTTATTATTTATCCATCCACGTTTACGTTACGTTTTTCTTAATCGTTCGAATGATAAACGTGAATTTTAACCTTTATATAATTTTGTTTTTTTTTTTTTTTTTTTTTTTCGTAGGAGGACGGACCAATACGTTTCACCTGTCGCGTATGCAGCAAACAGTTCAACCTGCAGCGGCTATTAAATCGACATATGAAATGTCACAGCGACGTTAAACGTTACCTCTGTACATTCTGCGGTAAAGGATTCAACGACACCTTCGATTTGAAAAGGCACACGAGAACGCATACCGGCGTGAGGCCGTACAAATGCAATCTATGCGAGAAAAGCTTCACCCAAAGGTGTTCCCTAGAGAGCCATTGCCTTAAAGTACACGGAGTGCAACATCAGTACGCTTACAAGGAAAGACGTACCAAGGTAATTACAACGTACTCACCCCCTAAATTTTCCTATAATAATAATAATAATAATAATAATTAAATGAATTATTATTATTATTAATTCATTCTTTTTTATCACATCTTCATTCATACATTTAATTTTCGTATCCTACGAATAAATTCCTCGTGACGTTGTTACTTTTTATTTTTCCATTATATTTTATTTTTTTTTTCTTTTTCCCCATTCTAAAATATTTCTCTCTCTTTTGCCATCGCAGGTCTACGTATGCGAAGAATGCGGCCACACCACTCAAGAACCGGAAGTGCATTATCTGCACCTGAAAGACAAGCACCCGTACAGTCCGGCTTTATTAAAATTTTACGATAAGCGCCACTTCAAGTTCACTAACAGCAATTTCGCCAACATGTTGCTACAGGTGCGCACGTAGTAGACACACACACACACACACACACACACACACACACTCGATACCGATATTGTCCCTAAGATGGAAAAGATAAAGGGAGAGGAGAGAGGAGAGAAAACGGAAAGAAGGAGAAAAGTATCAAACGCAAGAAAGTAATTTAATGAGAGAGTAAAAAAAATGGGCGTGGAAAAAGATATATTATTAAATGACCACACACGTCTATATACACATATATATATAAATAAATATATATATATATATATATATATATATATATATATATATATTCGTATATCTATATGTGTGTGTGTATATGTATATATAAGATTTTAAGCACTATGAATAATCGTCTGAAAAAAGGACATCGTTAAATAAAAAGAGAGAGAGAAAGAGAGAGATAGAGAGAAATAAATCGTCCGTTAAAAAGAGAGAGAGAGAGAGAGAGAGAATGCGAAAGAACGAAAGCGTGATCGTGAAGATTAAGTAAATCAAGAGGATGGGGGTAAGGATGACATAAATGAGATATCGGGCTTGGTGGTGTGATAGACGAGGGATGAAAAAAAGGGACGTGGGCGGGGAACAAAAAGAGATAGAATGTAGTCGATTAGAGTCTTCTAAATATCTTTTATAAGCAAAGTGACGAGAGATTATGTGCAAAGTGAAAGATAGAGAAATTAATTTCCTATTTAATCTCGATATAAAGAGAAAGAGAGAGAGAGAGAAGTGAAAGAGAGTGAGAGAGAGAGAGAGAGAGAGAGAGAGAGAGAGAGAGTGAGTGAATGTATGTGTGTGTGTGTGTGTGAGAGTGCGAGATAGAACAAAAAATAGTTCTTCATCGTCTAACGTCTTCAGGGTGGCATGCTACAACGAGACTCAAGGATCTCGGAAAGCTGCGTTAAATCAGCCTCGAAGACCTTCGAAAAGCCACATCAGCGTGCTACCTTGTTGCATTTGGGTCGAGCCTCCAGTTTCTGAAGAAAACGCGCGCGGGGGAGTTTCCCCATTGGTATGGGGAACAGACCGGGACGGTACGTCTCGACGCTACCACGTGGTAAACGTCGTCTAAGAAGAACGAAGAAGAGAAAAGAGAGAATAGCAATGAATGATCAAAACGACGCGTTTTTTTTGGCGACGACGCCGCGCGAATGAAAAAAAAAAAGAAACGAAACGAAGTGAAAAAGAAAAAGGAAAATTAGACGAAACAAAAAATTAGAGACAATTTATAGATATCTTTTAATAGTTCCCGACACCCTATAGAGAGACCGTGCGTATTATAATGATTTATTTTCTAAACGATAGATAAATAAATATAGATTGGTAGATAAATAGATAAATAGATAGACAGACAGAAAGATAAATGTCGCCTTATATATATATATATATATATATATATATATATATATATATATGTATATATATATATATATGTATATATATATATATATGTATATATATATGTAATGATTTAAAAATATAAATATGTTTTATATATATATATATATATATGTATATATATATACAACATAAATACATATATATATATACACATCATATATATATATACATATATACATCATATATATATATATATATATATACATATATATATATATATATATATATATATATATATATAAATATATATAATATACTTATAAGAAAGAGAAAATAAAAAAATATGTAAATATTATATATAGAGAGAGAGACTGCGTTAGGATTAATAAAAAATTATTATTATTATCGTGAGAGATTATAGAAGAAGACGCCCAAAAACTCGGATTCAACGTTTCAGGAATGATGATTACTTTTTTTTTTACTTTTCTCTCTTTGTCTCCCACCCCCCCTTTCTCTCTCTCTCTTTCTCTCTTTCCTCCTTTATCTTACCGTTGGAAAGGAGAGAAGAGGGGAGACAAAAGAAAGAGAAAGAGAGACAGAGAAAGAGAAATAAAGACAGAGAGACGGAGAGAAAGATAAGGTTTGCAATTATGCGGAGACGTTTTAATTTTTGTTTTCTTTGTTTTTTTTTTTTTGTTTTCTTTCTTCCTCTTACAACTACGCGACGAGTGGCAGGTTACGTTGCTTTCTGACTTAGCGGGTGATCATTAACGCGAAAGAGATCCCTGACGTGTCGCATTATCAATTAGAGAGACGTTCCTTTTTCGATAAGAATACAGATACGTTGGGTGTCCCTTCGCGAGGAATGAAAGTTTTAATAATAATAATTGACCGCGTTATTGACACGTTTTGTATTTTTTAACAAAAAAAAAAAAAAAAGAAAAAAAGAAAAACAAAAACAAGAAAAAGAAGCAAAAAGATATTAGACATTTTCGAGATCGACTGATGCGTGGAGTGGTGCAAATGTGCAATGAATTAGGCGCGCACCCGTTTGATTAAACAAATCGTTTTCTATTTAGTTTTAATTACGTTTTCACGCTCTTATTTTATCATTACTATTACTGTTATTATTATTATTATTATTATTATTATTATTATTATTATTATTATTATTATTATTATCATTATTTGTATTATTTGTATTATTATTATTATCATTATTATTATCTTTCTTTTTTTTCTTTTTATTTCTTTCCAGTTTCAGTTTGTTTCTTTTTTCACTCTTCCTTTTTAATTAATCGACCTATCAACAACAACATATAACGCCTAATCATTACACGCATTTGGGTAATCTGTGATAAGAATAAGAATTACTCATCCCTCCACCAAACAGATTTTACTTATATTATATATATATATATATACATATATATATCATTGATTATTATTATTATTATTATTATTATTATTATTATTATTATTATTATTATTATTAATATTATTATTAATATTAATGTTAATATTATTATTATTATTATTATTATTATTATTATTAATATTACTATTAGTTCAGGACGAACACCGCATTGCCGTAGTTAAGAGCGGAAAGGAACCGAGAAATATGGGTTTCGTGCAATTTTACGTTTCTAGAATATGTCGGTCGCAAATTTTATGAAAATCAAATGAAATAATAATAATAACGAAAAAGAAAAAAAAGTAAATAAAAAAAAAAAAGGAAAAAAGAAGGAAGGAGAGTTTTTAACCCTTTCGCGGCGACCAGCGCCTATAGGCGCTCAGGCAGAGTTGCTCGCTCCGAACGAACAGCGCCTTTTGGCGCCGATCATTTGCTATCAGTAACTGCCCAATAATGTCCATTAAGTGTTAAGAACGACTCGCGTGTCGTGTTGTCCGGCTGCCCAAAGCGCAATTCATTTTTGAGCGCTCCGCCGCGAAAGGGTTAATCCTCTTTTTTTTTTTCTCTTCTCAATTCGACGATTAAGGAAAACTAATCATCTCCCCTGTGTAACGCGTCTGCTATACGTTGACAAAAGCAATGAAATGAAATGAAATGAAATGAAATGAAATTCAAGTTCAATGCGTTCTCATAGACGATAAATTTATCGAGAGAACAAGCGCAGACGACTGATTTAGAAATTATATATGAAAATTAAATATCGAATTTCGATATAACACACACATATATATATATACATACTACTATTATGGAGATTGGTGACGAATTTATATTTTTTCTTTTTAATATTTTAGGGTGCTTTTATTTTATTAGTTTTTTTTTCCTCCATTTTACTCTCTCTGTGACACTTTGTAATCATTTTTCACCACATTTAAAAATTTATATATATATATATATATATATATATATATAAAATTTTGCTTTCTTTTGTTGATAATATCCTCGAAGTTTTGTAAATATTAATAATAAATATATGCATTCGTGCACAACAACAACAACAATAACATTAACAACACACAAAATAAACTCCCCACCCCCTCGAAAAAAATAAGCAAAAAAATATATATATAAATAGAAAAAACAATTGAATAAAAAGTTCCAAGAAAATAATTCGTTCTAAATATCAATTGTGATTTTTATTTTATTTTATATATATATATATATATATATATATATATATATATATATTTATCTCTATGTATATTATCGTAATATATTGGAGAATCATGAAACTTCCACCAACACATACGAACACTCGCTCATATATATACACACGTGCACGCACACACGAACACACATATAAATATTAATTATTAGGAAATAAAATAAAAAGAAATGAAAAAATGTTTTTACTCATAGCCTTTTGTACTTCGCTCCCGGTAAAATACATAAAGACTTTGACAATCCTATATTGTCGCGAATGCAATTTATAAATGTATATTGATAACATAGATTTTTACATTCTATTACATTAATTATTATATCTAATGTCATAAATATAATTGTGTCGTCATCATCATTATAACTTCTATTAACGTTTCGACTATTATCATTATCATCGATTTTTCACTATTATATTATACTATATCATTATTATTATTAATATTAGTGTTAATATAATTTTTATTTATTATTATTATTATTATTATTATTATTATTATTATTATTATTATTATTATTATTATATTATTAATTATTATCAATATTATTCTTATTATTATATAGTTGTAACTTTATTTACATTCAGTATTCTCAAAAAAAGTAGCACTACGATGTAATATAGTTTTGCAACTTTTTTGTTTAGCGTGTATTAATGTTATTATTATTATTACTATTATTATTACTATTATTATTATTTCAATTATTATTATTATTATTAACGATTATTATTTTATCATTATTATACATTATCGTCGTTATCATTGTCACCGCGTCGTTATATTAATATTAACTATATTAATTATCGCCTTAATGTGCTTTGATGCGCCTTATAGAGGCCACGAGAGAATGATAGTGAGTACTATAAATTTTATTATAACTGAACAATTGACCTTTATAATAATTCTGGTTATATCGATTTTATTATTATTATATTATATTATATTATATTATATTATATTATATTATTATTATTATTAATATTATTATTATTATTATTATTATTATTATTATTATTATTATTATTATTATTATTATTATTATTATTATTATTATATAAATATTTATCCGCCGTTATGTCTTATGAAATCGACTGTTAGCACGAAATAGAAAGAACGAAAAGTGACTCAGAGATATTTAAAAAAAAAAAGAAAAAAAAAAGATCGCTCGCGCACGTACTATATAAAAATGCAATATATATGTGTGTGTATATATATATATACATATATATATATACTATATTATACATACCTAGACGGTTTACGAAACGAAGTGCATGTGCATGCGTATTGGTGTATGGACTTATAGGCATGCATTTATATATATATATATATATATATATATATATATATATATATATATATATATATATATAAACTATTTAATATGCCGAATAAGAGAGTCAGAAAGAGAGAGAGAGAGAGAGAGAGAGAGAGAAAGAGAGAGAGAGAGGAGGATTGGTTCAATGCATTCGGTTCAATGCGTGTTGGAATATCATTGGAATTCTCTTGATAGATCTTAGACAGAACACGATTGGTCGATGCTATATGGTTAAAACGGTTACGTTCTTTGTATGCGGCAAAACAAAGGGACAATAAAATTATATATGTTATATATGCATATAAACCCCCGACGTAACTTACTAATACGTACGTGCACGTGGTTACTGGTAAACATTCTTTTAAAATCCGTCGTCGTATATTTTTCTTCTTCTTCTTCGTCTTCTTTTCTTCTTTTTTCTTTTTTCTTTTTTATTTTTATTTCTTCTTGGAATTTTTTTTTGAGATTTTTCGACTCGTTCCGTTAGCTTTCGAATATACGTCTCAAAAGTTTCAAGAGAAAAGAAGTAAGTATTTATATGTAAATATTTTCTCTAACGGGAAAAGAAAAATTTTGCGAAGTTTTGATAATTTTTTACGACTGCAGAGACACGATAGATACGGCGAATACGTTTTGCATCGTTGTTATCATGGATCGTTTATTTATTTATTTTTTCTTTTAATTAATCAAAACGAACGAAAAGTTCGAGGCTACGATCTAACGTCTTTATCTCCGTATCGTCGCAAATATTTCTCAACAAAATTGACAATTCCGAGATTTTATGATCTTCGGACGACTTTCGTAGTTTAGAGGAGCGGAGAGGTTGGGTGGGGAGGGGAAGGGAGGGGAGTGGGTGATCGGAGGAGGAGTACTAATTATTCACGAAAAATAATTCCTCTTTATTCGATTTTTCAATAGATTATAAGAATAAACGTACGACGATTAAATATATACATATCATTATCGAAATATCTCAAACAAAACTATTACGCCACTTTCATAACAATCGGCCTCGATTTTGTCGCGTATTATCATCCTAATTGTCCGACATTTAATTATCTACGAATGTCTCTTATCTCGCATCGATCTCCTCTTTATTTCTTTTTGAAGAATATATATATATATGTATAAAAATAATATATATATATCGTGTTTGTTTCTGATGAAAATTAATTGTCGAAAGAATAGGAGAACGGAAACTAAATGGTATAACATTAATTACAAGTCTTCTATTTGTTTATCATTTTTGTTTGTTGGTTCGTTCGTTTATTTTTTGGTTTCGTTTTGTTTTTCTATGCGCTAAAAGACTTCTTCTTTACATTCGTCTCTCTCTTTTTGCTTTTTTTTCTTTTTTGTTTTTTTTTTTTTTTTTCAAGAACATAGGCGCAAAGAAAAAAAGAAATACGAGACTTCTTTCTTGCAAAATATCTTTCCTGTGAAATCATCAGGAACAGCAGACGCGCGCATAAACAACAAGTCCAATTTCTTTTTCTTCGCTCGTTGGCGCTGCTACAATGTCAAATGATAAAAGAGAGAGAGAGAAAGAGAGAGAGAGAAAGAGAGAGTGAAAGAAAGAGAGAAAAAGAGACAGAGAAACAGTGCTACGGCTACTAAACTATTACTCCGGGATGTGTCTTATCTGGAACAGAGAAGGATCGTATCCTCGATTTATTTATTTATTTATTTATTTACTTAATTTTTATTTATTCATTTATTTTTCTCTTTTCACCGGCATCAAACTTAAGTTTGATAAGTCGCCAAACTTTTCTGCTGCGCTTCTTTTTCGACGCATATTATTATTATTATTATTATCATTATTATCATTATTATTATTATTATTATTATTATTATTATTCTGCATTCGTTTCATTCTATTTGCTCTTATTTTCTTATTCTTCGTCGAGGCCCATTTTTATTCTTATTTTTCTCTTTTTTATCTTTCGAGGCCATTTAAAAGAAGATCGTCAGGGATCATCGGGTTCATATTTTAATAACGCAAGCTCTCGTCTGACTATTTGTATGCTGTCATATATTTATATATATATATATATACATATTTATATACATATACATATATATATATATATACATATATATATTTTTTTTAATCTTACTCACTGCTGATTACAGAGTTGAAAGGCACGTGTCTCGGCTTAGCTGGCACTTTCGGCGAGTCTTTCTTCGATCTGGACGTTTCCTCATCCTTCGCGTTCATACGCTTTACCTGTAATCAATTGTTCGACGTCGAACGCTTAACGAACAAAAAAATAAAAAAAAAAAAACAAAAATAAAAAAGCAAAATAAAAATGAAAATAAATACGACGAAGAATGAAAGCGATAAGACAATTTTAAATTCGAACATTTATCGAACGTTATCATCATCACATAACGGTAGCAACGACGAGCTTTTTCAATGCGCACCAGGTGCCATAACGGCGCAAGCGCGAATTAACGCCTTTAGAAATGATCGAACAACCTCTTCGAATATTATTCCCTCGATCCAACGTAACAATATTATCGGCCGTCGGGGACGTTCGTTTGTGACAACATCTCCTCCTGGCCAGTCTCACCTGTTCGTCGATCGCATTGAATTGCCATTTCCAGGTGTGATTGTAAAGGAACGGACGATGGTCGAAACGATTGTCATCGGGACTGTAGGTTTCCGTGTGACAGGAAGGTGTCAGTATGGTCATCTTATGGCGGTGTATCGCGTAACAACGATAGAAATGTTTCACCTTGTCGGCGACCTTTAAACGTTTGAGGAACGTTATCGAAAAGCATGTGGAAAAAAGAAAAACTCCTTCGACTGTTTCAACCCCAGCTGTACCTCTTGCGATTGCGGGGATGGGGGGTGAGTGGGGTGTACGACAACGACGACCCCACCCCCGCCTCCGCCCTCGTGTCAACTTTGAACTCGATCGAAACACGATTTGCGCGTTGCGTGATTCATGGAATCGTTTTTTTTTTTTCTTTTCTTTTATGACGACAGAATTCCAAACGCGCGTTCGAACTTACCGATTTATTATCGTTTCCCGTGACTTCGAGGAATTTATGTAAAGGATTTGTTTTTTTTTTTCCTTTTTTTTTAAGAAGTCTCAAAATCATTCGTTCCGTATAAACCCGACAATTGTTCGAATTTCCCGGGGTTTATCGGTGCGCGCGCATCCTCAACCTCGTCCCCACTCCTCCAAGTGTACGACTCGAAATTATTTTGAGGCGTGCACAGCTGGGGCTTGAAATGTACGAAACTAAACGAACGACATATCATACAAATTAGAATACCTCCTTAGGCGTATAATTGTCCCAGGTATTGACGAGCCGACAGAACATACTGTAAGGACCGGCACAATGTTGCTTTCTGAGTCGTCCGAATGTTTCCAACTCGTTGTAAGTCATCCCCATATCGATTTCGTCCAATTGGGTCAATTGTCCCTCTTGTAACGGCTCGAGTTCGGCCGTAGGTGGTGCCTTTAATATGTCATCTAACGCCGACAATCCGTGCTTCTTTCTAAAACGAGAATATATATACATCAATTATATATATATATATATATATATATATATATATATATATATATATATATATATATATAAATGTATGTATAATAAAATGTATGAAAGTGCGACAACGCGTCCATTTTACACGTTCATCACCGGATAATTAATGGTTTGCGTTTGAATCGTTTAAAAAAAAAAAAAAAAAAAAAAAGAAAGAAAAAAAAATTATCGTCGAGCAGCAACAGACTTGTTTTATACATTTCTTTTTTCTTTGCTCTTATGTTCGTGCGAATTTAACATGCGACGACAATGGTTATCGTTGGTTGTCCTTGTTAGGTGAATAAAAAAAAAAAAGAAAGAAAAAGAAAAGAAAATAAATAAATAAATCATGATTTTGGTATGAACTCTCCCACAACAAATGAACTTTGCCCTCACTTTCGAAATCGTACGACGACGTATATGTACATTTTACGTATGTCCTATCCTCTCGTAACGATACGTCTCAAATATTTTATCGCTATTAAAGAATAAATTACACACATACCTGAAGTACGCGAGAAATCGTTTGAGATCGTTCTTGGATATTCCACCTATCGGATTAATGTCCGCGCTGCTACAATCATATTTCGTTAAATATCCACGCAGTGCCTCGTCCACGTTTGTACTTCCGAGTACTAAAAGGCCACCAGGACGTCCACGTATCCAGAGCATCAATTGTGCGAATAAATATGCTATTATCATGCGTAAGCGTGCCTAAGAAAATAATAATGATGATAATAATGATGATGATAATAATAATAATAATAATAATAATAATAATAATAATAATAATAATAATAATAATAATAATAATAATAATACCACCTATTGCAAAAAATCGATCATTATTAAAACGTTTACCGACGACCTATCGCTTAAATAATAATAATAATGCAATTAATTAAATAATCTATTTGAATATCACATAACAATATAATAATATAATTAATTATATAACCTACTTGAATATTTTGCAAGGCCTGATTTTCTCTCGGCGAACCACCGTGAACCTTAAATCTCGGAACTATCTTCGTTATCTGCTGGAATATACCCAATATGGCTGATACAGCGGTATCGATAATGATGTTGTGATGATAAGAACCAATTTGTTTCGCCAATTCGGCGGCCCTCGCTTTGGTTTCGGCAGACGAATTTTCGGTTCCCATATAACACGTGACCAAAAGTGTATTGCAAAGTTGTTTAGGATCGGTCGGCACGTACTCGCAATCGCCAACAATTTTTCTAATGTCTGACAGTACCTGAGCATCTGAGGATTAAAGATTTTATTTTATTTTATTTTATTTTTTTTTTAAGTTCATGAGATTATCTTAATATTTATTATTATTATTATTATTATTATTATTGGGTTGGCAACTAAGTGATCAAGGATTTTAAATAAATATCTATCGACAAAATTCGCAATAACTTAATTGCCAATCCAATATTATTGTTATGATTATTATATTTATATTTTATAATATAAATAAATAAAACATATTTTATATTATAAAATATAAGATCTTATATTTTACAATATCAATAAATTATTTACATGTTTGTTATTATTATCATTATTATTATATTTATATTTTATTAAATATTTCTTATTAAATATATATACAGGGCGAGGCAGTAACTAATGCCACCTAAAATAACTCCGAAAGTATGATAGTAGTAGAAAAGTTTTCGAAACAAAATTATAATCTTTGGTCAATTGTAAAACTTAATTTTTTTGTCAAATGGTGAAATTCATGTCATCGGGACATAAGTATTCGTACATCTTTAGTAATTAATATAAATGTAATTGTTAGTATTTCGTAGGATTTCCCCTTTTGGCGAATAACTTCACCTAATCTATTCGACATTGATGTAAAATGATCTCTTTTTGTAAAATTTATTTTACATGTTCTTTTGACGTTACATTATATTTTCTTACTCTTTTTTCGAGTTCCCACCATACATGTTCAATGGGATTTATATCAAGTGATTACGGGAGAGTTGCTAACATGTGCTGAGTGTTGTATAACAATCAATGGCGCACTATGTTTGCCATATGTTTTGGGTCGCAGTTTTGTTGGAAATAAAATGTACTTCCAATACCTAATTTGTCCGCACTTTCTTGTAAATTTTCCTTGAAAATATTTATATATAGATGTTTATCCATTATTTTATCTATTATAACTAATTCTCCAACACCAGTTGCAGCAATGCACCTTACACCATGACATCTCCTCCCCCATGTTTCACAGTCGGTCGAATATTTTTTGGATCCGGTTCAGTATTTACTTTTCGCCATATCCTTTTGCAACCATCTGATTTAAAAATATTAAATTTATATTAGTCTGAGAATATAACGTTATACCAAAAGTCATTATTTACACTTATATATTTCTCTTCAATATCCAGTCTCCTTTTTTTATTAACCTTATTTATGAATGGTCTATGCAATATTCTTCGAATTGTTTTCGGATGTATTTCATCGTGCATATGTTCCCGAACTTCTGATGCAATTTCAGATGCACTGTTAACTGTTTTTTTTTTTTTTTTTTTTTTTTAATAACACTTACAATTTTTGGTTCTTCTTTAAAACTCAATTTTCGAGTTCTACCACTTCTTTTTAGATTATTTAATATTCCTTCTGTCGTAAATTTATTTATTATACTCTGAATCGTCGAACAACTTTTTTTTTAATATTTCGGCCATTTTGACGTAAGATTTCCCATTCTTGAATAAATTTATAATAATTTTTCGCTCTTCTAAAGTCGTTTCCTTACACTTTCTTCCTATATTTCAAATGATTAACAATAAAGTGTTGCCACCTAGCCTATTTTAACACTTATCCGACCGATCGGGTAGATCTACCCATTTCCAAGCTTGTCGGTGGCCGATCGATCGGGTAGATCTACCATTTTGACCTGAGAAACGCTTCTTTCTCTCTAGAACTTCTTATTTCTATAGAGTACAACATAATTATAATAACATGCACTAATTTTTGAAATCTTTTATCGCCCATTATTACGGCACTTTATGTTCGGGATATCCGAAGGTACCTCTACCAATCATAAAATTATTTTATTAGAACGCTTAGCCGATCGATCGGATGGATAGATCTACCACTTTGACCTGACGAACGCTTCTTTCTCTATATAGCTTCTTATTTCTATTGAGTACAACATATAATAAAATGCACACCAGCACACCACTCATTAGAAATCGAAATGTTACCTACACCCCACTCTCGCGACTTTTCCGAATATATAAGACACCGCTCAACTTGCAAATATTAGTGTAGAAGCCAAGCTCCTTGCTGTGACTCTCAACAAGTGGTGTCAAGCGAAGTATAGAAAAAATATCCCTAAAAATGTCCAGAAACATGAGTGACAATTCAGACGATGAGTTGTTCATGGACACACTATCAGACTGTTCCGAAGACATTAGTCTACTGATAAATGATTATGAAGTTGACGACAATAATAGCACCATCTCTCCCATATATCAGACTAATCGGCGAATCCTTTTGAGTGAATCGGAAGATGATTCCGCCGATGACTCGGAACCAAATATTATTCTCAATGACGTCGATGATTGGACAGAAAATGATATTAGATTTGAACTAGAAGCATATGGTCGAATTGCATGCATCAACACAATGCCTGAACATCACGAAAGCGAATGGGCAATCGTACAGTTGTTCCTTGGTGATGATCTGTTTGAATTGTTAGCAACGGAAACAAACAGATATCGCGCTCAAGTTGCAAGCAAATATAATGAATACAAATCGGTAAAATGGGTTGACGTGACGGTAAAGGAAATGAAAAAGTTTCTGGGGTTGATTATATTGATGGGACAAGTACGGAAAGACGATATATATGATTACTGGTCCACTATATCATATATAGAAACCCCGATCTTTCCCAAAACCATGAGTCAAAGCAGATTCATACAGATCTGGAGAATGTGGCATTTTTGTAATAATGATTTATTATATGATAAATCGGATAAATTATTCAAAATTCGAGAAGTTATGAATTATATACAGTACAAATTCCAGTCTGTGTATACACCAATGCAGCAATTATCGTTAGACGAAGTCATTATACCTTGGCGGGGTAGATTATCTTTCCGCACATATAATCCCGGAAAACTTACAAAATATGGAATTCTGGTACGGATGCTCTGCGAAGCGTCATCCGGATACGTTTGCAATTTCAAAGTATATTCAGGCGCGAATGCGATATTGCAAGATACAATTCTGCCAATCTTGGATCCCTATGTGGGATTCTACCATCATATTTATATGGACAACTATTATAATAATGTACGTACAACCGAATTGCTCCTTCAAAGAAAAACAAGAGTTTGCGGTACGATTAGAGCAAATAAAGGATTTCCGCAATATTTAAAAAGCCCTATATTGAAAGAGTATGAATCGAAATATACAAGAAAGGGGCAAGTCCTTTTACAAGTCTGGCAGACAAAGAAGAACCGAATCGTCAGAATGATTTCGACGATTCATTCCGCAGAAACTGTAAACGTTCCGCATTGGTCCGGGATGAGAACAAAACCAAAATCTATTGCGGACTATAATAAGTATATGAAAGGAGTTGACCGTGCCGACCAATACATGTCGTACTATAATATTCTTACAAAACGCACCAAATGGACAAAAAAGGCAGTGCTGTATTTTTTTAATGCTGCTCTTTTTAATTCATTTCTTATCCATGAAAAAATAGGATATAACAGAACAACATATAAGAAATTTTTGCTCAAAGTGGCAATAGAATTGGTGCGAACGGAGGAGGAGGAGGAGGAGGAGGAGGAAACTCGAAATATTGACCCAACGCAAGCAAGATCATCGAATAAAGTACAACCAACAAGAAGAACACCGAGACAGGACCCACCAGAACGTTTATCTCAAGACATGAGAAAACACAAATTAGTGCCTATTGTCACTAATGGAAACAAGACATATCCTCAACGGAGATGCAGAGTATGCTCTGTAAATAAAAAATCGGGCTATACACGATATGTTTGCGAATCTTGTAATGTGCCATTGCATAAGTTCACTTGTTTCGAGAGATATCATACGCTGAAAAAATATTAAAATATATTACTGCTTTTTTGTTCCATATTTGAGTTACGTTATCTATCCGTCATCTTTACTGTCCTTAATTTTCAGACTCTATTGCCTATACTTTTTGAATGACCATTAAAAAATAATTATTATAAACTGTACAGGTCTCCGTGGCGCGTGCGGTCGGCCAAGTGTTAAGCAAACTACTACAATTCAATTGGTGCAATGTTTGTTTTGGATTAAACGTTCAAGATTAAATATCTATCTTATATTTATCAATATAAATAATACTGTACGATTACTTATGTCCCAGTTCACAATTTGACGAAAAATTAAGTTTTACATGTGACCAAGGATTATAATTAACTTTTGTTTATTTATATTACTTACCACTAATGTTAGCAAATAACATGCGAACTAATTTATGTCAATCTGATCAATAATGTAGAAAATACGGATCTTTTTCTTTTCACATACTTACTGTACGAATATTTTTGTCCCCCATAATATATATATATATATATTTAATAAGAAATACTTAATAAAATATATATATAATAATAATGATAATAATAACAAATATGAAAATAATTTCTTGATATTGTAAAATATAAGATCTTATATTTTATAATATAAAATATTTTTTATTTCTTTATATTATAAAATATAAATATAATATATATATATATATATATATATATATATATATATATATATATATATTAAATTTGAAAAGGAAAATGCTTACCTCCTTTGCTAACAGATTCGACTATTAAATTACACATACTGTAGACCAAACAGGCAGACGAAGATGAATCAACGCCACCGCTCAAAGGTAAGAAAAATCCACCTTGACAGGAACGTCTTTGGATAAACATACAAAAAAAAAAAATATATATATATATACACAATTTTCCTTTTAGCTTTTCATACGTAAAAATAAATTTTTCCACCCCATAACTACCTCAGATAATCCCATAGCCAGCAAGCAGGCGCCAATGAAATTTCTTCCTCCGGCGTATGATAGGTCGCGTTTAACATTCCGTTCATATTACCAAACGAATTCTTATGTTCCATATTTAAGAGTCTGTCGGTGGGATTTGTTATCAGATTGTCCGACGAAAGAACAAAATCTATTTTAACGCGTGGATATGGATCCGAGCGCGCAGCCGAATGTGATCTCGATCTTATGTTGTTCCTGTAACTTCTGCAAAAATAACAGATTGAAACTTTATCGATTAGTCGTTGATTGCCTTTTCTTCCCCTCTCGAGAAATTCCAATAAAAAAATAAAAGAAAAAAAACAACATAACAACAACATAACAACAACAACAATAATAATTATAATAATAATAATAATAATAATAATAAAACGGTCGACAATAAATATCGTTCGTTAAACCAACCTTATATCCTCGAGATCGAACGTAGCCACGGTAACCTCGACGTCCTCCAATGCAAATTGTTTTCCACGATTTAAAATATATCCATTCAAGTATATACCGGAACCGCCATTGAAATAAATCCTACCGCCGTCGCATCCGCGCAAATTACTGAAGATGTAACAACCTCCGCACTTGAATGTTGCCGATTTAACGAGATCCACGGTTACGTAGGCCTTACGAAGCTCGAAATAAGAACCACTTCCTGTATAGTTAATAAAAAAAAAAAAATATATATATATATATATATATATATATATATATATATATGGGAAAGAAGGATATGACAAATACCGACAACAAATGAACGGGGATGGGGGATGGGACAACAGAGTATTGTAGAGGGTTGACAATGATGGCGACATTGTTCAAAATACTGACAGGGTTTGATGGCGTAGAGGTTGAAGGAGGAGTTAAAATGGTAGGGGATGTACCACCGAATGAAAAAGAGTTCAGGAAGGGAATGAGAGTAATGTACAACACCATACGTGCTGTGCTATTTGTTGAACAGACAATTGGAAAGCAAGGTGGGATAGGATGGGTTGGATTGGGTTGGGTTGGAGGGGAGGAGGTTAATAGAGACGACGTTTGTAGATCTAAAGACAGCGCTTGATTCGGTGGACAGAAAGGTGATGGAGTATGAGGCGGAAATATGGAGAGGGGTGAGGGGTGAGGGGTGGAAGGAACGGATGGTAGTGGAGTGAATGCAGATTGCCTGATGGATCGGATGGTTCAAATTGTCGAGTTAATCGATTCGGCTTATGGACGGCTACGTATATCAAGTTTTCACTTGATAGATTTATAACGACGTTATAAACAACGAATCGAGTTGTTATTGTTATTGTTATTGAAATTATCACCGTTGGCTATTATCTCGACGCCGTCCATAGACATCGGTATGTGGGAGCTACGTGGATTCCAAAGTTCCTCGCAAATTTCAAAACCGATGCATGTGTCTCTCGTAGATATGACAGCATCGCCGAAAGGTACGACGCTTTGTCCGGTCAATTGTGATATCATTCTCGGTAAAAAGTAATCCTCTACGGTGCGTTCCTAAATGCCAATGCAAATGTGTCATTAACGTTCTTTCTCTTTCATTTTTCTTGTTTTTTTTTTTCTTTGGTTTTGTTTTTAACCCCAGTTACGCGTAAATTAGAAAATAATTTCGAGTCGTGCATCTCGGATTTCGTTACACCACTCGAGACACTTCGAACGACTGTGTCATTTACACGGAATGAATAATTTTGACAACAACAACAACAAAAAATATATATATATATAAAAAGAATATTGTATATCCTTCGAAGCATCGGATATAAATAATAATCAGTACGTTCGAAAACTCATTTCCAATTCTGTCATTATAAAAAAAAAAAAAAAAAAAAAAAGAAAAAAAAGACATGTATCGTGCAATGCGCAAATTGTTTTAATTGAGCTCAAAGTTGATCCGGGGTGTTCGTCCGACAACCCCACAGGCGCAACTACGGGTTAATCGAGAAAATATATATATATATATATATGTATATATATATTTATATGTTTATGTATGTATCTTAAAAGAAAAATATATACCTTTGTCCAAGGAGAAAACCATCTTGATTCGCGATAATTCCCATCCTCGCACAACAACATTTTCGGTCTTATCAATAATACGCACCAATTTAGAAAGGTAACCCTGCAATTGTACGTTACGTTTTTATGCATAACCGGCATCCCAACGTCAACCAAAATATCTTCGCAAATGCTAGACTTCATGAGCATTCCTAAAACTTCCCAACAATGTAACAATGTATCAGATTCGTAGAAGTGATCCTCGCAACTGTAACCACTAAACAACAACAAGATAAAGAGTGAGAGAGATAAATATAAACTGAATTTTGACGAGTCGAGTGTAGAAAAAAGGGAGGCCGAAAGCAAAAAAAAAAAAGAAAAAAAGAAAATAAATGGGGGCCGACGATAAAACGATAATCAACGTTAAATTTTCATCGTACATACCAGATCTCCAATTCCGGACCGCTTCTGTAAGTTGCACCAGCGGCTTTTGCCTCTTCTATACTTTGAAGTATCCTTTTAAAGTTACCATCGAAGTCCATCGCCCATTGGTTCAACGTACAAGCGGCCACGGTGACTTTCCGACCCATTTTGTTCTTCTATTTCTATTTTTTTATTTTTTTTTTTTTTTTTTTATATATTTTTGATTTTATCTTATTTCACTTAGCTCTCGTAACCTAAGGATTATAAAAATTAAGAAGAATAAAAGGAACGAACGAAACGGAAGATCGAGAACATTGTGGTATAATAAGATCACGTTTGCAATCTGTATTGCTATTTACTACGAATCACTATGAATACAATCGTACGAGATATTCCAATAGGTGACAATTGATATCGAGTAACTGGCAATAATATTTTACACGTATACGTATAACGCGTACATATAAATATACATACATGCATTTATATATATATATATATATATATGAAGGTATGTAACAATTGCAGACTTGTCAATCAGAATACATGATCGATATAGCAAGGTAAAGAAAATTGTTCGATGGAATGAATCCCCTGTACGCTCCCGTTAGTATGTTTGGCGGTCTCTGATTGATCAATAACTTTCAGGAACCCGGCACCGCGAGGTAGACGGACAATAGGCAGATTGCTTTATGTGCATACACACTACTAACACGTGCAAGGATCTCCTCCGCACACACACACACACACACACACACACACACACACAGAAACAAACATATGCATACACTAATACCAACCAACCGGACGTAATGGTATGAAAAGTTAGACGTATCCTTATAGCTCATCAATCAGTACTATATGACTAAACTACGCGCGCGCGCATGCAGTGAACTTCGTTAATTTTGACAAACCAATTATTTGTATCGTCCTTATATTTTTTCTAATTTTTTTTTTTTAATTTTTTTTTTTTATATTTTTTTTTTTTTTTTTTTTTTTTTTTTTTTTTTAATTTGCATCGATACCAATCGAACGTATTATTGTAATATTGAAATAATGTATCGGTTACAATGAAACGATGGAGGATCGTGATCTGTGTAGACACATAATCGAGATCACGATCGGGTTGATATTCGATTAGAATTCGAAGCTTTAATCGACGGTTTTTGGATCAGATCGAATATGGAAAACAAGCAAAAATATAGAAAAAAAAAAAAAATAATAAAAAGAAAAGAAAAACTATGAAAAGAATTTGGAATTAACTTCCTGGCTTGGAATAGAAATACGAAAGTACGGCAAACAATCAGAATGCCAGTGACTCCGCCCCCAATATACACACGACCGTTGTCAGGCAATACCCAACTATACTCTGGAAATCTCTCCTCATCGGCTCGTGGCTTCCTCTCAGTCGGCCAAACGCTTATTCTACCGAACTATGATAACATTCTAACGACTTCTAAAACACCGACTCTATCCACAAAGAGATTCCTCTCTCAAATGGCAAGTAAATATCTGCGTGTGTGTGTGTGGGAGGGGGGTTGTTTTTTTTTTTGATTTTTTATTATTGTTTAAATTCGATCATAACTCTTTTTCTTTATTTTTTTCTTTTTCTTTGAACTCTACCAATACGATTGCTCGAACACGAATAATATCGAACGACAAGTAAATTTGAGGAAACTTGATTAATTATTATTTATTTAATTACTTTTTTCATTTTCTTTAAATTTTGTACCCCCTTCAAATTGTTAATAACATTGTAAATATTACGAGAATTTGTCAAACTTTAAGCAAATCAATTTTTTCATTTTATTTTATTTCATTTTATTTATTTTTTTTTTTAATTTAATTAGAGATAGCTTCGTTTCCCCCTTCAAATTGTATCATTTAATAAATTATATTAATCGAATTTTTTTCACAAGAAATTAATTGTCAAACTGCTGGAGAGTTAATTTAAAAAGTATATAATTTAGTCGTAGTTTTCGTTTCGTTGCTTTTTTTATTTTTTATCTTATTTAATATCACTTATAGCAAATTATTAGTGTTATTAGAAATTATGAAATGTTAAGTAAATTAAAAAATGGAAAAGAAAAAACAATTGATCACAATTTTACCCTTCGATAAATAAAAGGTTTATCAATAGCAATTGAAATAAATTTTCTTCCTTTTAATAATTTTTTTCAGCGCACCGACAAGTGTCCTTGGAAATTGTAATCACTATAAAAAAAAAAAATTTTAAAGAGAAATCGCCCTGAAAGTAACGAAATGATAAATGAGATGCAATGTGAAAGCGTTAATCTTTAACGATCATCCTATCTTCGAAAAAAAAAAGACAAACAAACAAACAAAAAATGCCAAATTCGATGAAATATCAGAATGATCGTGAGATCATCGAGGAGGATGGAACGGAGATCAATGGAAAGAAGAACGATGATTGCGATGAAGATGAGAGATAACAAAAAATGACAGATCTATTATCGTCCAGCAAAGTGCGTGAACTTCAAGCTATGTTGTTCCCGGTTCGATCAATTTCCGGTGGGTTCGATAAAAAATATTAATATATTACGATTAAATATAAATTCGTAATTTTCATTCGAAAGATTTAAGAGTATCTATCGATCACTTTCCTAATATCTTATTTCACGTGTTTAACGTGTTGTGTGTGTGCGTGTGCGTGCTGAGTGAGTTATGTATGAAGTGTGTAAGCGTGGGTTATGTGTGTGTGTGTGTGTGTATACACTGTACATATATAACTATAGTAACACATAGTTGAGGTCGTGAAAGTTCGTACGTTGTACCCTAACTGGATAAAGTGATGCTAATAGAATATTTGCTGTGACACCTAGACGAAAAACTTTTGACTGTCCCTTTCGAAACTTCCCAGCGACGATTTTATTTTTACGAAACTTCGAACATGCCCGTTGAACTTCTATCGAGTTCTAGGATATTTTCTGTTTTTTCTTTTTTTTTTTTGTATTTTTCGTATTTTTATCTTCATTTTTATTTTCGTTCATACAAACGCTCTTTTTCACCCCTTAGCTTAGAAACCATTCGAAAACTTGTTATAGTTTCGTCGAACACCCGTAAAACTTTGATTTCGATAATTCGCTTATATTTCGTTGGATCAGAAAATCAATCATACGACGACGATCGATTCATCGATATTACATACAATCCATTTCTAATACTAATTTTTGACTCGTTTCGTATCTTAATTAAATTAATTTTTAATTCTTCGATAAATTTTCAAAATTTCTCAACTAAGCAATAACAATTTGATACGCAGGTACGGCGTTGACGAGTTTGCGAACGCCACAGGAATCGCAAATTTTTGAACGTTGTAGGATATTAAACGAAAGCATAGAAACTAATTTATTTTCGAGATCATTGGACCCGTCTAAACAACGTAACACAAAGGAAACGCTTAGAACATTGAGCTCGCAATTTATCGCCGACAATATCGTTCAAGAAATGGCACGCTGGCCGACGGAATGTCAAGTGAATACGAGAAGAAACAAAATAATAATAATAATGATGATAATAAATAAATAAATAACGATCAGTATGATCGTTACGAGACATCGTTGATAGGATGGATAACATTTAAATGTCGTTTCAGGTAATCCAAGAAAGGGTACGTCATATAGATTACAATCCAATCATTCCAGAACCATTTTATTTATCTAACGGTAACGAACCCACCCCAAGACCTATTGACGATGAATTAGGTACCGTTATATTTCGTTACTGCCCGACTAACGTTACCAATTACGTAAGCAATATATATATACATAGATCACGATCGTGTTAATATCATCGTTTAGCCGATCGATTTGATTAAAGAGAGAGAAAAAAAAAACAAACAAATTAAAAAGATTCATGGCGATTAGTTCAATAGATCGTGCGCTGGTGGAAATCCGATTCTATCGTCTTCCAACAAAACTTTCAAGGATACGAACGATTACGCGTTGAATACGACGAGGGAGGGGAAAAACGTTACCGACATGTTTTTCATCGCCGATACCAATAGCGATCTTAGATTCGAGTCACGATTCGAATCTGGGAATCTTGGAAAGGTCGTTAAAATAACCGATACGTATTATCAATTACATTTGAGAAGGGATCTGTACACTCAGAGGCACACGCAATGGTATTACTTTCAAATATCTAATACCAGAAGCAGAATCACTTATAGGTAAATAATTCTCGATTAACATTTTTTGGATTATTAATTCTGGACCAAAAAAGAAATATGTGTGTGTGTGTGTGTGCCGTTCATAAACCAAATCGATTAACATTTTTTGGATTATTAATTCTGGACCAAAAAAGAAATATGTGTGTGTGCCGTTCATAAACCAAATCGATTAACTCGACTTTTTGAATGTTTTTAAATTTATGTGATCGATATATATATATATATATATATATATATATATATATATATATATATATACATGTATATGAATACTTTCTTATTTACAGAAATTTTTCTTTGCATAAAAATATTTAGAAAGAAAAGTTCTAACTAAAGGAGACATCCAATTTTGGCCCTTAATTTATTTTTTTAGTTTTACAAATTTTTGCTTTTTTTTTAAGATTTACTAAAAAATATATATTGAATGTTGATTCGCCAATAGATTATCGATCGTGAATATGTGTAAGGAGGAGAGTCTGTACAACGAAGGACTTAGGCCACTTTTGTACTCGACCGAAGATGCACGAACAAAATCGATTGGCTGGAGAAGATGTGGGGAGAATATTAGTTATTACAAGAACGGCGAATCGTAAGTTAACTGGGAGGTTGGGGGAGGGGGAGGGGGTGGGCACTTTTGTTGTTAAAGAAAAAAAAAAAGAAAAAGAGTGATGCTTATAATGAAATTAAAAAAGGAACAAAAAATATTTTACAGGGACGAGGAAAAGGAGAAGCATACGTTAACGTTTAACATATCCTTCCCGCACGATCATGACACAGTTTATTTGGCCCACTGTTACCCATACACGTATACGGATTTGCAGGTAAACAAATAACAACAATTAACTTTTTTATTCATTAAAATCAATCTACGATTCGAGCCGACGTTCGATGTTATTAGTTTGACAATAAGTCACACGCGCACACATATATATACTATATATACTACGTATAGTATGTCTCAGCTAAAGGAGGCCGCAATATAAGAAAAATACGTGCTTATAGGGTAAAAAAAATACTGATGACCTTAAAAAAATTCGTAAAAAATGACCTAAAAAAAATTTTTTTTTTCGTAACACCTCTTTTTAAACCACTTAAAGTATGCTATAAAAGTTTGTCGCATCATAAAAAACAAAAAAAATATTTAAGGAGCCTCCTTTAGCTGTATGATATATTTCGTTTGTAATTATTCATTTGTAATTGTTTGTAATTATTCAATTATTTCATTTGATAATTATTTAAAAATTATATATATATATATGTGTGTGTGACGACAAGAAGAGGAAGAAAAAGAGGAGAAGAAAAATTGAGTATATTAATTATTGCGATCAATGACAAAACAAAACGAAGAAAAATATTCTCACTTTCCTTTTTCGTGTAATTAAAAAAAAAAAAAAAAAAAGAAAAGAAAAAAAAGCCAACAAACAAAAGTTCAACAATAGAAAACTATGCGTCGAAATGGCTTGGAATAAAAAAAAAATAATAATAATAATAAAATAGAAGAAACAATCTCTTTGCGCCATTAGGACGTACATACTTTTCTTCGATTACTAATAATAATAATTTTCGTTCTTAGGAATATCTAACGAAAATAATAAGCGACCCGACAAAAACAAGATTCACGAAGTTACGATTGTTGTGCCGTACGTTGGCTGGTAATGGCGTTTATTACTTAACAATTACAGCGCCGCCAACGTACGACGAAGATGTAAGAAGAAAACGCGGAGTTGTAATAACGGCCAGAGTTCATCCTGGCGAGACACCGTCCAGTTGGACGATGAAGGGCATCATCGATTTCCTTACTGGCGAATCCAATCGTGCCAAGGTAAAAAAAAAAAAAACAAGAAGAAGAAAATAAAAAAAAAAAAAAGGAAGAAAAATAAAAAGCCAGGAAGAAACAATTTTTCCTTTTTTTCTTTTTTTTTTTTTGTTTTCTTTTCTTCTCGAGAGTGTCGATAAAAAAAAAAAAAATACGAATAATAATAATATAAATAAAATTTCATTGATAATAATAAATGTCGATGAAAAAAATATTTGAGATGAGAAAAACAATTGCAGGAGCTGCGAGAACGATTCGTTTTCAAGTTGATACCGATGTTAAATCCGGACGGTGTTATAGTCGGTAATAACAGATGTTCCCTATCCGGTAAAGATTTGAACAGACAGTATAGGACGGTAATGCGCGAAAGTTATCCGTCAGTTTGGCATACGAAATTGATGATAAGAAGGCTCCTAGAGGAATGCGGAGTCACCGTATATTGTGACCTTCATGCGCATTCGAGGAAACACAATATATTTGCGTATGGCTGCGAGAACAAAAGAACAGGATGCAATAACGCAAGACTCTCGGAACAAGTGTTCCCATTGATGTTACATAAAAATGCCGCCGACAAGGTTTGTAAACCTCGACGAAAGGAGATACGCGCGTATTGGGAGTAAAAAATTAAACAAAAAGAAAAGAAAATAAAATAAAATAAAAAAACAATAAGAGACGGAGGAGAACGAATTCATGGATATTTCGTGAGATTGGCAATAAATTTTTTTCCTTGTGTTTTTCTTTTCTTTTTTTTTTTTGTTTTCTAAAAAATTCTTTTCTTCCCACAGTTCTCCTTCGAAAATTGTAAATTTCACGTGGAAAAGGGCAAGGAAGGTACTGGTAGGGTGGTAGCTTGGTCGATGGGCGTACAAAACAGTTACACGATGGAAGCCTCAATGGGTGGCTCGAGATTAGGATCCAGATCTGGTACACACTTTTCTACGCAGGATTACGAACGAATTGGTAGAGCCTTTTGCGAGACCCTTCTTGATTTTTCCGATCAAGATCCGGCCAAGGTGATCATTACATTATATATATATATATATATATATATATATATATATATATATATATATATATATATATATATATATATAAAGAATAAAAAACATTGCGAAGACGACACGCGATCTCCGAATTTTCTCGAAAATGCCCCGATCGTTTTCAATTCAATTTTTTTTTCTTTTTTTTTTTTTTTTTGTTAACAGGAAAAATTACGAACAAAAATTTTAACGAGATTGATCAAGGAGGGATCCAATGCCGAAGAGCCTACGAATATCGAATTAACCGATTACTCGAGGTACGTCACGATATTCGTCTTATTTCAATCTCTGATCGAAAATATTGAAAAAAAAAAAAAAAACGAAAGAAAAATCGTTGGCACGATCAAAATCACGTTCATATTATTTTATAGCGACGAAGGTGACAACTCGGAGAGTCACGGATCAGAGGACGACGATACGATGAGAAATTCTTACGGCGAGGAAGTAAACGACGAATATCATCCTGCGCCACCCCCATCTCCTAATTTTGGTTCCACTGGAAGTATGAATCTATTGAAGAGGAGGATAAGAACGAAGGAAATGGAACGAAAGTATTTGGAACGGAGGAAATTTTTGGTAAAAATTAACGATTATAATTATTATTACTATTATTATTATTATTATTATAATCATTTTGAAATTCTTACGAATTTCAACCGTTTATAATCTTACAAATAAATGTTAATTCTCTGGAATTAAGACAAAAAAGAACAAAGAATTATTTGCAATCCTATAAATTACAACGCTTTATGGCAATCTCTCTCTCTCTCTCTCTCTCTCTCTCTCTCTCTCTCTCTCTCTCTCTCTCTCTCTCTCTCTCTCTCTCTCTCTCTCTCTCTCTCTCTCTCTCTCTCTCTCTCTCTCTCTCTCTCTCTCTCTCTCTCTCTCTCTCTCTCTCTCTCTCTCTCTCTCTCTCTCTCTCTCTCTCTCTCTCTAAAGAAAATAAAAAAATAAATAAAAAGATCAATAATCTACGATCGTATAAAATTTGAACTTTTCCTTCAGCAATCAAGGGCCGTCATGGACTTGCATACGACCGATCCAGGAAGTGATCTATGTTATATGACGGATTGGATCGACGACGATCGATCGAAAACAAGAGGTTAATGATCGAACACGAACCTTTTCGACTTTTCTTTTCATTTTATTAATATAAATTATTTCATCGTTATATATCAATTTCGTTTCATTCGTCCAATTGATTGATTGATTTATTTTATTCGTTTTCTTTTTTCCTTTTCTTTTCCCTTGTAAGTTACACATAATAAATATTATTGGAAATATCGAATATACGTATAGATCGTGATTTCAGGTATCTCAGCAAGGATTCACAGACACAGAGAGGGAGAGAATAGATACGAAAGCTCGCGAGGTAAATACGAAGGAGAAACTAAGAGAGACGAACGTACGGTAGAATGTACTTTGCTTCCTGCTATAATTAGGCCACGTAGTTTGTCATTGGGCGAACATTTGTTGCCCGAAGTGGACAATCGAAAAATTAAACAACGAGCGCGTTGTCATCGTTTGTCCAGGTATTTCTAGATTATAATTAAAAAAAAAAAAAAAAAAAAAAAAAAAAAAAAAAAAAAAAAAAAAAAAAAAAAAAAAAAAAAAAAAAAAAAAAAAAGAAAGAAAAAAGAAAAAATGTTATAAGATCGATTTACAAAGAAAAAAGAAAAAATATAAATTTAAGGAACATTTCTATCCCAATCTAGGATGCTGAAGCATCCTTGTACAGGATCCGTCGAGAGGAAGGTCACGTCTTTTAGGCAACAATTTTGGATGGGGATACCAATCGTTAATACGGAAAATGGCACGACCATTGTCAATAACGATTTCGGAAAAGTACCATTAAGTTGGGGAATATCTAGTCTCGCTACTTCGACAAATTCTAATTCGAACAACGAAATATTCCTAAGGTTAAAGAATTGAATTTATCATCCCTTTTTTCTCACGTCGCGCGTGATCCATCAACGCAATCGATTGGATCCTTCTGTTTCGTCCCAAAAAAAAAAAAAAAAAAAAAAAAGAGAAAAGAAAATTGATCGTCCTACGTATTTATTTTATTTTATTTTTTTCTTTTCTTTTTTAGGACGTGCACGGAAAAATTACGATCGCTCGATCGTTTCGAAAAAACGACGGAATTGAGAAAGACGAGGAAAAAAGCACGAAGGAAACGGAACGTCGTCGTTAACGAAGAGATCATCGGATCATCGGGGAATAAGGTGGAGGAAGTTCGGGATAACGTAAGAGACGACGAGAAGGTCAAGGTTACGAGGAAGAAAAGATCCCGATTGAAGTGGGAAATGGCGGTGAATTTGAGTTCCGCCATAAAGGACGATAAAAACGGTACGAATAATAAAGATTCGTTTCTGTCGGTCAAAGCGGATTCGTTAAAATTGTTCAGAACGACGAACGCGTCGGCAAAGAAAGAACGAGGGGAACAAAAATTGGATAAGCCCGTTAAGAATAATAAAAAGAATGACATCGTCGTAGCCACCGAGAGAATAATTTCTAGGAACAAGATCAACAAAATTCGTACTATACGACAATTGAAATCTTTGACGGCGCCCGCGTCCGATAATAGCTCGAACTCGGAGGACGGCTCGAATAATACGAATAATAATAATAAATCGAAGAACGGAAAGAGAAAGCAGAAAAAAAAGAAACTATCGAAAAAAACCAGGATATCTAACGGCATTGCGATAAATAATAACAAAAAACGTGCCGCTAGTGCAAAAATAACGAAATAATCAATTTCGAAGAATTAATAATATCATTTTCGTTGATAAAGCGTTCCGATTATTATGCTCAAAATATTCCATTGATTGCGTAATGACGTGATACCCAGGACGTATATCTCTCTCATACAGGTATACAAATAATACGTGTATGAGTGTATGCATGTGTGTGCGAGTATATATATATATATATATATATATATATATATATATGCGTATACAATGACAAAGTCGAAAAATGCGAAAAGTCATTTATTACGTGTTACTATTTCTATCGTGTTAATAAACGTTTCAATGAATAAAACAGACAATCATACCATACATAATTCCAAGTGTATAAAACGATCGATCAACTTGTGTTTTTATATCGATAATTAATGCGATCGCATATAATGGGATTTATACGATTGTGTAAATTCAACTAATAATAAAACTCGCTTAAAATAAATCTTTGCATCTTATGGGTACTACTAGATAAGAAGATAACGGCTTGCGAAAGATGTGTTATGTAATTCGACCAAAGAAGAAAAGATTACATTACCGACTATGAACACTTTGTAGTAGTTATTTTTATCTTTTTAATTTGTAAAATGTAACAGACATCGAACAACTTCCTCGGAAATATACGAGAAAAAATCGTTCGTCATCCATATGATTTTCATGTTATTATAATAACTGTTCAAAGTTCGCTCACCAATTTTCTTCCAAGTGTTATACGACAAAATTCAGATTGATAAGACTTAAAAAGTTTGGAATTATTTAAGTAACTAAATTGATACAAATAAAAAGGTATATATATTTATATATATACATAATGATGAAAAAATAAAATATAAAAAATCAAATGAATGGTAACGGTACGCATCTTCAGTTATACTCGCAGAATGGGATGAAGATCAAATTTCATTGATAATATTAATTTTACTTTATCACAGACGACTTTATTATTTAGTCTTTCCATGTGTTACATATATTATACGATATAGAGGATTAGATGTGTTCCTTTTGGTATGACTTATATCGAGATAAATTACTTTCTATAAACTTTATTAAACTTTATATGATAGTTCCTCGTTCTATGTAACAATATGAATTGATAATTCTTACCTTTGAATTAGATTCTTCTAGATCATACACTTTTCTTATCCCTTTTGTCTTGTCTCAAGAACGAGGTAGCTTCTTAATTTTTTGGATAATTTAAAAAACTCCTAAGTATGTTAGACTTCAAGTGGCCACTCCAGCTTCTTCACAATTACGTATCGTATCTTCTAATTCATTAATCCCTGAAAATATTAATCATTTGGTATTGAAATCGATTGTTGTCATCGCATTTACTAATATTATTCTTTAATGATATAATAATCAAAGTTTTTATGTAATTAAACCATGTTCCATCCTTCTGCTATCTACGTATACATACAAACATATATATATACATATATATATAATACATTTCAAAGTTCTACTTTCAAATGAGATCGTCTTCATTTTAAGTGAGTTCAAATTCAAATAAACCCTAATGAATATTAATGAAATGAAATAATAATTTCCAAACAAAACATTCAATGTGGCATATCATGAATTTACGCAAGCAGCTTTCTGCAGTTTTCATTATCCTCAAAAGAAACATCAACTCAATCAAAATTTTAAATTAGAGAGACACAACACAAATGCGACCGACGAACGATAACAATAAAATATTAAAAGACTTTTTATACTACGACGTAAAAGTCGTAATGGACTTTTATAAAATACTCTTTATTTTGCTTGCTTTTATAGAAATAAAACAACGTACCTCCTTTTAAAGAAAGGTTATCAAAATAGACAACAAGTCGCATTTAAAAGTGAACGTGAACGAAGTATTGTCAACGAACATAACCTATATACGGGATAGAAACGTACGAACGTAATTAAGACAATTAATATATGCTTAATTCACGACTCATCAATCATAATATTGATGTCGTATATGTTAAATTAGAAGGATTAATGTCAAGTAGGACATTCGTAAATGAAAAAGTAAAAGGAAGAAAGAGAGAAAGAGAGAAAGAGAGAAAGAGAGAAAGAAAGGGAGAGAGAGAGAAAGACGTTAAACGGACACTCACATAACGCGTACCGCGTATCTACATAAAGACATACGTCAGCTAATATTGTTTTCCGCATGACTCGGTTTTATGTAAAACAGGGCACCAATCGAAGACCTGGACATCCGTTGATTGTAATTCGTGTAAATAATCAGTTATTCCACTAAATTTAATGTCCATGAAAGAAAAAATGCAAGACACCACGTTGAAACTCTGACGGTATCGATGCAATCCATTCGAAAGTACACAATGCGCATATACACACACATATATATAGAGCTACTTACATTGAATCGATTATTTTCGATTTATCGAGACCGTTCGAGAATTGTTAATACGAATTTTATTGATCGTCTTTTGAAAATTTTCTAATCGGCATTAATATGAAGTATATATAAAAAAATAAAAATTATAAATACATAATACTTATATATATATATATATATATTATGCATGTGAAAAAAAAATATGATGCGCATATATCAGAAATTTATTATTAAATTATAAAAACGTAAACGTACCTTTTTGAAATTATATAATTATTATCAGGAAAATATGATGAGAGAGAGAGAGAGAGAGAGAGAGAGAGAGAGAGAGAGAGAGGTAAAGACTCTCAATTTTCAAAAATATTCTTCAATTCTTTCCAGCTCGACCTCTGTTTTTTTTCCGTTCGTCGGAAAGGTACTCGTCGTTCGTCGTAACTATTGAGATTAAACTCTCTAAAATAAGTGTTACGAAAATAACAGTATAATTATCTCGTACACCAAGAGTCTAGAATAAGCGCTTGTACAATCTTGAACGTTTAGTAAAGAACGGACCATTATTTGCAAAAATAAAAATAGAATGAACAATTTAACGTTTTAACGAAATTACTCTGACAATTTGCGCAACTTGAATGCAGCGTTATTTTACTTTTTTTTTTTTAATTCGGCAATAAAATCAAAGACGACGATGCTTGTGTGAGTGTACAAAAAAAAGAAAAACACAAAAAATAAATAAAAGAAAAAATACATATGTCATAAACAACAATGATTAAAAATTTGTTTGTAGATTTCATTTATTCGGCAAGCGTTACGTTAAAATAATAATGATGATGATGATGATGATGATGATGATGATGATGATGATGATGATGATGATGACGATGACGATGATGACGATGACGACGACGACGATGATGATAATTATAATAATGGTAATAATAACAATAGTAATAGTGAGGTAATCGAAACTGAAAAAAAAATGGAAATAATGCTTACGTGACTCGATCGAATTGAATATCGAATAAATAATGAATGAATCTATTATCGATTCGAATAGATACATGCGTACACGAAAAACATATAATCATTATCGAAGCACCGATTTCTGTATTTAAAAGAGACAGTAGTAGTAGGGGGTTGCTAAGAGGTTCGCTTATAAAAGAGATCGTTCGTAAAGGCAGATCGACACAGTTTAGTGGTGGTTCGTTGACAGAGGTTTATCTCTTATATTCGTCTTAACTAACGGGTAAGTTTCGTCGAGAAAGAGAGAGAGAGAGAGAGAGAGAGAGAGAGACTATCGGATTCTATGAATTATCGATCTAATTGAAAAAAAAAGAACAATTATTATTAAAAAAAAATTCATCGTAGATCAATGAAATATTTGTCACGAGCTTTTTAACTTTTCTACTACGTTTTTTTTTTTTTTCTTTCTGCTTTGCCTTTTTTTTTGTTTTTGTGCACTCACGTGATTGCGATCGTCTTGTAAAATACATCAACGATCATCGTGTAGTAACTCCGATAAAAATCCTTGCTCATCGTCGTTTTGTCCAAACAAGATTTCTTTCTTTCATTATTTTTCTCTTTCTTTTTTCACCTTCCTACGAAATTCTGTTATAATAATCGTTTCCAAGATATTTGAGATACATTAATCGCGCGAATTTGATAATTTCACTCAATTTACTGATCTCTCTCTCTCTCTCTTTCTCTCTCTCTTTATGAAATGATCATTACTTTAATTGTAGAAACAACATGTCAGTAATGGAACCGGAAGTAATTGCCGGATCGGTAGCGGAAGCTACAAATAGTGGAATGTCGGCGTTGTCGATGTTCTTCGTTCTTCTTTTGCCAGCAATCGTTCTCTATTACATCTACTTCCGTATTGCGAATAAACATATGATAGAAGTCGCGGAGAAAATTCCTGGACCTCCCGGATATCCTATCATTGGTAACGCATTGGAATTTCTTGGTAGTCCCGATGGTAAGGAAAATATTTTTAATAAAAATAATACACACGTACGCTTGTATGCGCGCGCGCGCGCGCGCGCCCGCTTGTGCGCGTGTACGAGTTCGTGACCGATACGATTCAAAATTGATGATCATTTGAGAATAAATTTTTTTTACCGTCAAACTTTTTACAGCGATATTTAGTAGGGCGATGAAATATGCCGAAGAATACCAACAAATTGCTAAATTTTGGATTGGACCGAAACTCCTTGTCTTTTTGATCGATCCACGCGACATTGAGATAATCCTGTCCAGTCATATTTACATTGACAAATCCACGGAATACAGATTCTTCCAACCATGGCTCGGTAATGGCCTACTCATATCCTCAGGTACTTATATCTCTTTTCTTTTCTTTTATTTTCTTTTACTTTTACTTTATATTAATTACGAATCGTCAAATCATATTTAAATTCTCTATTATTTTCTTCCACCTCGAGGTAAGTTCGATAAAAAGTTGTTAGAAGATAGAGTATAGAGAAATCGTCGGATATCTATGTGTGTGTATATATATATATATATAGATATATGTATGTATATGTATATGTATATGTATATGTATATGTATATGCATATGTATATGTATATGAATATGTATATAGTATAAGGGAGATGTATTTATATCGAAACTTTCACGACGTAATTGTAAAATTGTTTGCTTTTCTTTCTTCGTTATTGACTCATTAACGTAATAACATGTAAAACGTATGTAAACGTAACAATCGTACTCCCCCATCTATGTAATCCGTTTTAAATTTCATTAGAGACGCATAGTCATCGTCGTTTGTTAGATTGTTATCGGATCGATAAAAAATTTACGTTCCTTTTCTTTTTTTTTTTTTTCTTTATCATCCTTTACATACTGAAGATTAAATAATCACGTATAATCGATGGATGGGATTACGAATGAATGTTAAATAATGTGAAAGTTAATAAACGCGATCGCTTTCGAAGGAAACGTTTGTAAAGTACGCGCGCCAATGAACGATTGTAACCGCGTATGTAACCGCGTTTACGGCCTAAAACATATTTCCCCGATGCCGATAATGAGAGTGAAATTGAAATCTTTTTCACTATTATTATTATTATTATTATTATTATTATGGTCCACAATAGGCGTAGGTTTTAAATGGATAAGAAAATTGAACGGTAATACGTTTCGCTCGTGTATCCCCTTATTCCCGTCGATTTTAACCGATTTTATCTATTTATCCGTCCCATTTACATCGATAAAAAAATTACGAAATCCCTTTGAGCCCTTCTTCGTCCTTTCCTCTCAATGAAATCATCGTCGAATGTTATTTGCAAATTTTTTTTTTTTTTTTTTCGTTGCAACAACGAGAAACGTCGTTGCCGTTCGAACGATCGATAAGGGGAAAAAAAAAGAAAAAAAATACGAAATGAACGACGAACGAACTGATACTCGCACTTTCAGGACAAAAATGGCGTGCCCATCGTAAACTGATAGCGCCGACTTTCCACTTGAACGTTCTGAAGAGTTTCATCGATCTATTTAACGCTAATTCGCGCGCGGTCGTTGAGAAAATGAGGAAGGAAAACGGCAAGGTATTCGATTGTCACAATTACATGTCCGAGACGACGGTCGAGATACTACTCGAAACGGCCATGGGAGTGTCGAAGTCGACCCAGGGACAAAGCGGATTCGAATACGCGATGGCGGTAATGAAGTGAGTAATTAAACGTCGTTAATCAATTGTCGTTTCAAAATTCGTTTAAACGTATCCGATTCGATTCGATTGCTTTCGCGCCGCCTTTCTCTTCAATTTCTCACTTTTATTCAATCGATTTTTCTTTCCTTTTCTCATTCTTTTTCCTTTTTCTTCCTCTTTTTTTATTTCTTTAGAATGTGCGACATACTTCACCTCCGACATACCAAAGTATGGCTCAGACCCGATTGGCTCTTCAATCTTACCAAGTATAGTAAAGATCAGATGAAACTTTTGGAGATAATACACGGACTAACGAAAAAGGTGGTACAACGTAAGAAGGAAGAATACAAAAGCGGCAAACGTAATCTTATCGATACATCCGAATCTAAGACGACCGACAAGGTACGGTTTCATTTTGTCGATAGATTTTCTTTCTTTCTCCTCACCTCATCCACCCTTCACCCTCCTCCCGCACGCTCTCTCTCTCTCTCTCTCTCTCTCTCTTTGAAATTTCATGATCAAATACTATAAAAAAATTTCACGAAACTTAGGTTACCTCCGTCGAGGGTCTGTCCTTTGGTCAATCGGCCGGTTTGAAGGACGATCTCGACGTCGACGATAACGACATCGGCGAGAAGAAGAGACAGGCATTCTTAGATCTCTTGATCGAAGCAGGTGAAAGTGGTACGGTATTAAATGAACAGGAAGTCAAGGAACAAGTATCCACCATTATGTTCGAGGTATGTATTTAATAACGATCTATCACCATAGAACAGGGGGGAGGGGGATAATGATGGAAAAGCGTGTAACGTCTCGTTCAAAAAAAAAAAAAAAAAAAAAAATAGGGACACGATACCACAGCTTCCGGGTCTAGTTTCTTCCTGACGATGATGGGTTGTCATCCTGACATTCAAGAGAAAGTTATCCAAGAACTTGACGAGATCTTCGGCGATAGCGACAGACCCGCCACGTTCCAGGACACCTTGCAAATGAAGTACCTTGAACGTTGTCTCATGGAGACATTACGCATGTATCCGCCTGTACCGATCATCGCCCGTGACGTCAAGACCGACATTAAACTCGGTCAGTCTTATTTTTATCGAACGATTATATACACGAATAATATATTTATTATTCATTTATTTACTTATCGTTATACAGGGTGTTTCAGCTAAAGAAGGCCGCCTATAACGTACATAACATTATACTATTATATATATGAACTATTCATACTATGTATATACACATCGTAACATATCTCTTTTTGAACCATACAAGGTATGCCACAAAGGTTTGTCGCATCATAAAAAAAAAAAAGAAAAAAAAAACGAAGAAAATAATTAGGCGACCTCCCTTAACTGAAATACCCTGTATAACGAATTTATCTATTTATTTATTTATATACTTATTATTATAATAACGAATAATATATTTTTTCTAATATATCGTCCGTTCGTTCACAGCTTCTGGCGATTACACATTACCAGCCGGATGTACCGTCATCGTTAGTACGTTGAAGACCCACCGATTAGAATCGATCTATCCAAATCCTGATACCTTCGATCCGGACAACTTCCTACCGGAAAGGACGGCCAACAGGCATTATTATGCTTTCATACCGTTCTCAGCGGGGCCGCGTTCGTGCGTCGGCCGAAAATACGCCATGCTCAAACTTAAGATCCTACTGTCAACGATCCTGAGAAACTTCCGTATTAAGTCGGAAGTCAAGGAGGATGATTTCAGACTACAAGCCGATATTATTCTCAAGCGTGCCGAAGGATTCCCCGTAAGATTGGAACCGAGGAAACGCGTTAACGTTCAGGCTTAATTAATTAATATAAATTTTGCGTTGTAATCTCATTGGAGATTATTTTATTAGAATTTGAATATGTATACATAAAAAAAAAGGAAAAAATTAGAAAAGAAAGATAGAGAGAGAGAGAGAGAGAGAGAGAGAGAATGTCTCGAAAAATTATTCTCCGTACTATATTGGATCGTTTCGATAAACGTTTTCAAGAAGGTCGAACATATATCATGGCCTAAGCGATCCTTCTCGGGGTAGGATGCGCTTCTGCTATAAATGAGAAGGAAAGAAAAGAAAAAAAAAATATTCCCTTTGAAATTTCAATAGTACGATCCCCCTCCCCGCCCCACCCCGTCCGAAGAAGATTTGTGAGATGTCCCATTATCAAAACGGAATGTTTCATTTGAAACGTCTTTCGAAACGAGACGTAGTACGGGAAATAATTACTTTGCAAAATTTCGAATGGAACAATTTGTACGTGTACGCGATCTTAAATTGTAATAGATTGAAAATAAAAATAAAAAGAAAGCGGATGGAGAAATAAAGAAATAAAGATTATATTCGTTATGGATGAGGTGCATATATATATATATGTATACATCTATATATATATCTATTTATAGCATATGCGTGTGTGTATGTGTGGGTATACGTGTATATATATATGTATATGTGTGTATATATATATATATATATATCGTAATTTTGTATATTGTGTATATTGCAAATTTATATCTCTTATCTTAATATTTATCTTATGCAATAAACTATGCAGCTGGTTAGCTGTAAAATACAATTACAGAGTCCTATGGATTTCCTATTTCTTTCAAATTACATTCTTTTACCTTCTTCCCCTCTCTCTCTCTCTCTCTCTCTCTCTCTCTTTTACTTTCTCCAGACTCGAATGATCGCTTCTTCTACGTACCACAAACATAATTCTATTCTAATTATACTTAAAAATAAAAAAATATCGATACCTTGTATATTGTTATTCGTTCGAAAAAAAAAACAAAGAAGAAGAAAAAACGATATATTTATAAAACAAAAAAGTAAAATACTTCCTGTCAAGATACGTCATTAGTGATAATAAAAATTAAGAACGTTTAAATCGATCCCTTGTTTGATAATACCGAGACTTCCATAAAACAGGATCTATATTAATAACGCCGCTCGATAAAAGCATTAATAAAAGGTTTTGCGATCGACAATGATCCATAGAAATTGGAATTATTGTAAGGATTTAATCGACGATAAACGTTACGGGGAAGCCTTAAACGGGGATCGATCCGATGGAAAACACGAGAAGAGTTCGTTCGCGAGGGACAAAGTAAAAAATCTCGCTCAAGCGAATCGCCATAATGTCGATAAAATTCGTAAGGATTTAAAGGCCATGCTACCGATTATACCTTTTACCGAAGTGAAACGGTTAGTCGAGGGACAAACTCATTCGCCATGTTACGTCTTCTCCGTTTATAATGTTCCTTTTTCTTATTTTTTTTTTTTTTTTGTCGAGATCTTTAAAGATTCCACTTGAAGCACAACGAAGCGATAATCGACGAGCTGAAAGACGACGGTTTAGAGGAGGCAGCCGATTTCATTAAAAAATTGATCGAATTCAACGAGGAAAAGAGAAATATCGCTGGCCCCGGTACGTCGATCTGGGCTAAGCCACGATTGATGGATCAACGAGATCTATTGGATAATCTCAAAGTGGCTTTAATCGCTATTGAAAGTGCCAAGAGAAATGGTAATACAATTATTTCAATGCGTGACTCGTTCCAAACGACACAAAACGAAAAACGAAACGTCGATGTATTTTTCTTTTTTTTTTTTTTTCTTGTCTTTTCACAGAGCAGTGGATCGAGGCGTCGAATTTTTGGATAAAAATATCGGTATTTTTTCAATCGAAAGGCGAAGATTGGTGGTGGGTGACGAAAACGCTTTATCAGAATGCCCTGAAAGCGGCCGAGTCTATTAACGAGGACAACGGATACAATGTTACTGCAGTACGATATCTTTATGGGAGATTCCTATTCGCTATAGGTCGAGACGAAATATTCTCTATTTTGAGATGATGATAAATAAATAAATAAAAAAAAAAGGGGGCGGGGGGCGGGCAAAAAAATCGGTCACAAAAATTTGACTTGACACGATGATCCTTGTTATAAAATAGACGACGAATGGCTCAAAGCACTCGAGTATTTGGATATTGCGCGAGAAGCTTCGGAAAATAAGATATGGAACGTTTCTAATATTTTGGACGAGGACCAACAGACCATTTTTAAAGAATCATGCGCTCTTATATACAAAATACTTCTTGGTCTTGTTCAACGTATAGGCGAGGAAGATTCGGAATTTGCTATAAAAGCTTGCAACGAAGCATTAAAGAGAGCCACGGATAGCAAGTGTTATAATTTCTTCCATTAATGTTTTTCTAACTAAATATAATTACTTCTTACAAGTATATCATATATTTCAAGCTAGCCGACAATTACGATTACATAGCCAATGCGTTATATGAGTTGGGAAGAACGCATTTGCATTACGGCTATGTCAACGAGGCCTTGCAAGAATTTTCCAAATTACTTGCCATGGCCAAAAGAATTCCAGATCCAAAGGGAATTTGTAATGCCCACATGGAATTGGCCTTTGCTTATAAGGTAAAAAAAGAAAAAGAAAAAGTAAGGACCAAAAGAACAAAATTATTGACAATGACGTTTAATATAGCATAAATATTTCATAAATGATTAATTTAACTTACATTTAATTATAAGTTTTATGAGTCACACCGAGATAAATTTATTTATATTATACTCCATTTTCTATTCTATTATTTTTGTCTATTTTGATGAATTAGGATTCTTTTTTTTTTTTTCCCCCAGTCATTTTCTAATAGTTAATTTTTATACAAAACATATCTTGTAATTAGAGCATTATCTAAGAAAGCTGTGACATATTCATTACTATGATTAATACAGGAAATGCAGTAATACATTTAGGGGGGTTTATCTTCTTCTTCTTCTTCTTCTTCTTCTTCTTCTTCTTCTTCACAATTAATCCTATAAATATTATACACAATAAAGAAAATGTACTATCGAATTTTCTTTGATTATCTCATCTGTGTAGGAAATTGACGATACTGTAAATACAGAGAAACATCTAGACTTGTTCAGAAAGAATGCCACGCTATTTAACTTGCCATATAAACTTGCACAAGCGCATTACTATACCGGCGAATATTTACTAAATCAGGTTAATACGTCCTCCTTTTGATACATATTATACATATCGTGTATGTACATAAGTATACAGGGTGATCCATGCAACTGTAACAATCCATGTCTTTTTTTCTTTTTTCTTTTTTTTTTTTTTTTTTTTAATCATTCGTTTTTTTTCTCCCAACTTCAACCACATAAAATAAGTTGCATAGGCCAGTTAAAGTTGTGCGAATCATCCTGCATAAATGCACAATTAATCTTAATATGGATCTTAACTTAATTAAAATGATACATGAAAATTATTTTTTTACATATTCAGATGAAACCAAATTTGGCAACGTCACATTTGGAGAATGCTTTTACCTTATATTATGATCTTGGATCTATCAAGGAAGCATATCAAGCAAGATTTATCACTGGAATATCGAGAGGTAATGCTAAATATATATACATACATACATACATACATATATATATATATATATATATGTGTGTGTGTGTGTGTATGTATATATATATCTATGTATGCATCCTTTTTTATACGTGATTAATTTTTAACATAGGGCAAGAACATATCGAACAATTTATAAATCTGATATTAGAATGTGGACAACACAATCAATATGCCCTATTAAAAATGTGTGCCTGGAAAAGTAACAGAAATATATTCTGGGCCGACGAGCAACGCGATATTGATGCAGGTTTTTATAACTTCCCTTATTTACATAATACCTTACTATAATGTCCTAGGAACAATTAAACATTGTAACATTATCTATTGCAGATTATCATCATGAATATTGTGAATATATTATACATCCAAGTTCATCAATTGTAAATAATTCAACAAAATAAAATGTAGAAAATCAATAGTACAAGAATTTCTTAAAAATTGTGCTTCATTTTATACATATATATATATATATATATATATATATATATATATATATATATATAAAATATAGTATAATATAATATAATAGAACGTAATATCTTAAGATCTTAAGACTTACAATTTAATTAAGACATGTACTTTTTTCTTTTTCTCTCTTTCTCTCTCTCTCTCTCTCACCCTCTACAATAATCAAATTAGGAACCACAAACGAAAGAAAAATTTCTTTGCTTGGACGTTACACACTTAATGATACTTCTTTGTTCAGGAAATCAAAATAAAATGGAGAAGAAAGAAAAATATTAATATAAACGAAAATTTTTGCATCTCATCAAAATATCGACTTAATTTTATATCTCTACTATTGTTACATATTAATATGACATGATTTTAATACGTAATACGTCAAATCAACTGTATGTGATATAGACACCAATGTATAAAAATCTAAGATTAGAACATTCAGAAGTAGCAGCCAATTAGCATACACTAACACATAATCCAATAATGTATAGATATACTAAAAATGAGTATATACTGACATTATTCTCTTTGTACGACATTCACTTTATCTCTGATTTTGTTCGTTGACATTTACGTATGATATGGAATAATAACTGAAAAAGAAATAAAAAGATATAGTACATTCATACACACACATAAATAGACGCATATAAAAACGCAGCTAAATAATCTCACATGTGATATTAATTAACTAATTCAATTCTAGTTTTATTAAGAAAATAATTTCTTTCATTTTCGAACAAAAAATGACTAATTTATATATATATATATATATATATATATATATATATATATATATATAAATATTTTAAAACAGTTCATATTAATTTTGAAAAAAGTAATACATTCATACACAATATCATATAAAAACGTAGCTAAATAATCTCACATGTGATATTACAAAACAAGTACAAAATTTAAATATTACATATTATTATATTATTTATCATTATTATTACTATACTAATTATTATTATTATTATGTAATATTTTTATATTAGATTAGGACGATAGTTCGTAGCGTTTTTCTAAAGTTAAATTCGAATGTAATATTTAGACGTTTTTTCTTTATTATTTTTTTTTTTTTATGAGGAATTTATTAAATGATTTTTATGGAGTTTCGAGGGAACGATGTTTGTCCCATTGAGATTATTTTCATTAGAGTATATCGAAATGAACGAAGGTACAAATATTCAACGTCGGCTGAATTAAATCGAGTTAGAGGATATTACGGACATCCCAACCGAAATTGTATCAATTTTTATTTACCAGGTGTCTATAAAAAAAGACGCGTTAGATATGGCGTTTGTCTTGATGAGAAACCAACCGATAGGTCTTTAGATTGGCCAATTCCGAACGTTTTTCATCGATCGTTGTTGCCATCAATCTATCCAATCGTTTAACGACAATTGTCCAAATTCAAGATCCGTTTATGCGTAAGGAATCCTTAATAAAGAATATTCCCCCCACCACCACCATCCTTCCTTTCCATTTAATCCAGCCATAATCCTTCCAATGAGTAGAATCAATATATATATATACACATATATATTTTATATATATGTATGTATGTATATATGTGTATATATACTTATGTATATACACACACATATATATAAATCACGTGATGAATTGAAACGAGAAGAAGGTATTCGCAATCCATTGGAGTTCAGATACACTGTCAAACTTTTTCTTTTTTTTTTTCTTCGAAAAGTACTTCAGCGATACATTCGTATTAAATAATCGTCACAAAAGCTTTTTTATCGTCCAAAGTTCAACAATTATTGATTGTCGTTTATCGGAAGATGTATGTATGTATAAATAAATGTATGTAGCCGAAATCGGCATAGCGTTTAACGCAATGGTTTTTTTTTTTTTTTCTTTTGAAATATTTTTTCTTTTTTCACCTCTACCGACACGACTCTCTCATTGCGAAGGACCAAACTTTTTTTTATCAGCCATTATTGTTCCCTTCATATTAAAAATCGATCCATTTTTCTTTCATGCTGATGGGTCAAGCTAATGATAATATTCATTACATTTTTCTTCTTTTTCTTCTACGTCTTCTTCTTCTTCTACGTTTTCATCTTATTCTACGTCTTTTTCTTTTCTTTTCTTTTCTTTTCTTTTCTTTTCTTTTCTTTTCTTTTCTTTTCTTTTCTTTTTTTTTCCTTTGACAATATCGGCAAATCTTTTCCTTTAACGTACGTCCCCACATCTCGGCGATTCAGTCTATTTTAAGTGTCTGTAAAAACAGCTTCATCGTTATCATCAACGATCGCAAAGTTCTCGATCTTCCATATTACAAAAGAAGAAAAAAAGAAGTTGCCACTCTTGATCCCGAGCTGCCCGTTTACGTATAGAACTGTTCGTACATTGTTCAGTTTTATTTTTAACACAAACGCATTTAAAATTCGCATATCCACACACAAATCGCGCATATATTTATATATTTATATATGCAGAGAGAGATAGAGAGAGAGAGAGAAAAAAGAGAAAGAGAGAGAGAAAGAGAGAGAAAAGGTTACTATGTAAAAATGTCAAAATATATATATTCTGGTTTCATTTTGAATAGGTGATATTTTACGTGTTAAAATGTCATCTATTTTAAAACGCTACGAACTCTTTTTACTCATATCTAATGTATAAAATCAAAAAATTACGTTTTTTCTTTATTTTTCTATGCTTTTCTCTTTTCCTTTATTCTTCTATTCTTTTTTCTTTCTTTCTTTTTTTTTCTTTTTTTATTTTTATCTTTTATTTTTTGAAAATTATCCATAAATGATATTTAATATGTTTTTCATTGAAAGAATTGGTTTACAAAAAAGAAAAGATTAATCTGCTGAAAGTAAAATGATTATATTTTAAAATTAACTTACTGAACTTACTAGTTTTAGTTTATTGATACACCAGTAAAATCCATTTCCATTGAATTGATTGGATCTAAAGATGGCATGTCAGCACTTTTCTGTATTTCCTGTGAAATATCCTCCAAAGTTTCTGGTCTTAGTTGTTTACATCTGATATCATGTTCTATGGTGCTTAGATGATTTTGTTGTTCATTTGTGACTAAATCAAAAACATGATCATCCATTTCTACTACCGCATTAACAGATTCATTATTTTTGTTTATTAAACTGACCTCTATACATGTAGCAGGCTCACTCATAGTTGACAAATTGCAAAGTAATTTTTGAGTATCAGTCGTGCATAAATTTTCTTCCTCTGAATGTATAATATTAGTAATATCTACTTGTTTATCTATTGTTTCTTGAAAGGATATGGAATTATCATTTATCAACTTTGTATCGAATGTAGGAATATTATTTTCTGAAGCGATATTACAGCCTTCTAAACTGGTATCATCAATAATTCCATTGTCCATTTCATTCTTCTCATCTTTATTATCCGCACTACTCTTCTCATTTCCAACATCTAAATTTTCTATTACATCAGCCAAATGGATGTCATCGTTTAATATAGAGTTGTTAGAATTTATATCTTCGCTAAGGCTATTGATATCACTATTCTGTTTCTCTCTTTCCGCATTACTCATTTCAATTTCTTTCATTTTTTGATTTTCATTTTCCTCCAATCCATCTACTTTTTCCTTCATTGTATCATCTGTTTTGTTTGCCTCACCATTTTCCGTTTCATTCGTTGTATCGGCTCTCTTGTTCATTTCATTTTCTCTTTCCATCGTTATATCCATTATTTCCTTCATTATATCCTTTGTTATGTCCATATCATTTTCGATGTCATTTGCATCATCTTCAATTTCATTTGCATCATCTTCAATTTCATTTGCATCACCTTTTATTTCATTTGCATCACCTTTTATTTCATTTTCATCACCTTTTATTTCATTTGCATCACCTTTTATTTCATTTGCATGATTTTCTCTTTCATTCACTTCATTTACCTTTTCATTTTTATTATTTTCTATTTCCATTGTGTTATCCTGTTTATCCTCCACCTCATTTTCTTTCTTCACCGTTGTATCATCTTTTTCCTTTATGTCGTTATCTTCTTCGACTTCTTCTATTTTATCCTTTTCCTTATCTTTTGTATCATCTCTGTGTTGCTCAATATTTTCATTTTTGTCACCTTCTACTTTTTCATTTCTTTTCTCTTTTTCTTTATCCTCTATCTCCTCATTAACTTCATCCATTTCTTTTGTAGACTGTTCGATGTCTTCAATTCTATCATTATTAGTGCCATCACTTTGATTCTGGTCATTGCCAATGTCCTTCAAAGTATTGTGATTTTCTGCATTGGTAAGCATTAACCTATTTTGTTCTGTACATTCAGATGTTCTATCTTTGTCCTCGTTAACTTCAATAGAATCATTAGAAATAAGCTCTTTAATTGTTTCTACCAATTCAGATTTTTTCTCAACTTCTTTACCGGTCATGTGCATTTCTAATGAATCTTTCTCTTTGTTCTCAGTAAGAGAGGATTTGATATCCTCATTGGACTTCTCTATTGTATCTTCCATTACATCAATTCGATCTGTTATTTCTGCAACCTCAGATTCTTCATCATCATGAACAGAAAGCGTAATTTCCTCATTTTGTTGTTCATTTAATTCGTCGTTGAGTTTATTTACGTTCAATTTATCAACTTTCCCATTATCTTTGTATTTATCCTCAATTCTTAACTTATGCAATTTCAATTCCAATGTTTTAAAGTGAGTTAACTCGTGCGTAACTAATTCAAGTTTATTCTTAAACATTATATTGCATTCATGACAAATATGTTTTACTTTTTCTTTTGAATCTATTTCGTCTAGATCCGTGTTATCGGACGATGTTTCCTCTATTGATTTCTTCTTCGATTTGGGTACAGAAGTTTTACGTATTTTTTTTGGCTCGGAATTCTGAATCTTTGGTAACAATGTACTATCGCTGCTAGATGTTGAACATAAACTCGATTTTTTCTTTCGTTTCCCAGTTATGTTATTATTTGCATGGGATTTAGATTGTTTATTTGAGTTCTTTACCTTAGTACTATCTTCAGTTAACGATGAATCATCGCTTGCAGTGCTTTCCCTCAATGATTTCAAACTTTTCAAATTTTTCAAACTTACATTTTGCTTTTTTTTCTGAGATTTATTAGTATCAATATCAGACAAAGAATATACCTTTCTATTATTTTTCTTAACCATTTTTACCGGAGCGTTGACTTGTACTTCTTTATGTAATAAAATATCAGTGTCGGAATAATGATCACGTTTTGTAGATTTATTCTTTGTATGTACTGTGCCTTCCAATTTTGATTTCTTAGATGTAGTCTCTTTGTCATGTTTCATTCTTTTGATAGTTTTAGTTTCACAGTCACTGCACTCACTTCTATGTATTATCGAACGTTTACGAGTTCTTTTTGGTTTATTATCGGTTTCTTTGGAAAGTTTTTTCTGAGATTGCGAAGAGTCTGTATCCATTTTATCATCTTGTTCGGTTTCACTTTCACTGTCTGTTATAACGTATACATTATTACCATACTTATCCTTTTCAATTTTATATCCCTTATGCTCTTTAGGAGTTACATCAGACATAACATCTTTTAAGAATACTGCGCATAATTTTGTATCTGCTCCAGCTAGTTTTTTAAGTTTTGTTTTGCATTTACTAGGATACATGTTTGTCCAACAAGTTTTACATACTGTTAAATTAGTTTTATAAAATCTGTACATATCGTCGCCATCATTAACAGAAGTTTTACATGCACCACAAGAGCGAGGTTTCCGTTGAGAAGATCGTCTATTTTTATTCATTATAACTTCTGAATTGTTCTTCTTTATACTAAAATCGGAGTCAGGATTGCTTGAAATATATGATTTTGTTTTCATGAATGTATTGACGGTGGTCTTTCGTTTTACTACAATTGTATTAACCTAAAACATACATATTTGATGATGTTATATAAAAAATAACAGATTAGAAAACTAAAAAATAATATAAAAATATATTACCTTCGGTAATGTTGAATAGTCAATGTTTTTAGGAAATGTATTCCTTTCTTTAGAAAGTTCTAAATACAAAGATCTTAAGTCAAACAATATATCCAGGTTATATCTGCATGTTAGACACATTAATACTATACCATTGCTATAATCAAAAATCTATAAAATATAAGAATATGTTATATTAAAAGTTTATAATTTTATATATATATATATATATATATATATATATATATATATATACACATATATAATAGATTAAAGAAAAAGTCATACTTGGAAAAACTGCTGGGCTTTAGATATTAGTTCATTATTAAAATTATTTAAAGGACTGGGTAAACGATTCAAATGAAAAATATATCTTCTTTTTCCTGATTCCAAACAAAAAGTACAACACTTTCTTTTAGTACTTTTTAATCCTGCTGTTCTATGAGCTTTTTTATAGTTCTTCAAAAAATCCGTGCATTGTCTCAATTCGAATGCACATTTATAACAAACTCTATCTGTGTCGTTAATTTGCTTATCCACCTATATTAAGGAAAATAAATTTTGTTAAAGAAAGATGGTATTGTAAGAAACACAAGATACGATATTGTATATAACACAATAATTAAAAATTAATAATTAAATTGAACAATTGCTTAAGCACTATAAATGACTGCATAATACAACAAAAATAATCTATTGAATATTACTCCGTATTGTATTAACTTAACGACCCGTATACTGTTAATGTAAAACGTTAAACCGTGAAATGTATATTGATTTGCGTACGCCCCAATCTAAATATTACTAGAATTTGTTTCGATGAAACAAAAGTATTCTTCCCTATCGCAATGCGCATGTCTATCGAAGCACCTACTATTAAAGTAGAGCATCAGACGTTGAAACATAAGATAGAAATATATCTATATGGGCACGCCTAAAACTAAATAGTTCTAGAATTAACTTTGACAAAAAAAAAAGTATTTTTCCTTTTCGCAATGCGTATGTGTATTGAAACATCTAAAGAAAAATCTACTGTTAATGTAGAACGTTAAAACGTATGATAGAATGGTGTATTTACAAATATGAGCATATCCCAACCTAAATATTTCTAGCATTTGTTTTGATAAAACAAAAAGTGTTCTTCCTTTCTCGCAATGTGTATATGCATTGAAACATCTAAAGAAAAATCTACCGTTAATGTAGAAAATTAAAACGTTAAAACATGGGATAGAATGTATATCTATATGCGCACACCCTTACCTAAATATTTCTAGAATTGTTTTCGATAAAAAAATAATATTCTTCCTTTTTCGCAATGTGTATATGCATTGAAACATCTAAAGAAAAATCTACCGTTAATGTAGAACGTTAGAACGTTAAAACATGGGATAAAATGGTGTATCTACAAATATGAAACATCCGAGCCTAAATATTCCTAGAATTGTTTTTGATAAAACAAAAAGTATTCTTCCTTTTTCGCAATGTGTATATACATTGAAACATCTAAAGAAAAATCTACCATTAATGTAGAACGTTAGAACGTTAAAACATGGGATAGAATGGCGTATCTACAAATATGAAACATCCGAGCCTAAATATTTCTAGAATTGTTTTTGATAAAACAAAAAGTATTCTTCCTTTTCAGCAATGTGTATATGCATTGAAACATCTAAAAAAAAATCTACTGTTAATGTAGAATGTTAGAACGTTAAAACATGAGATAGAATGGTTATCTACAAATATGAACATATCTCTACCTAAATATTTATAGAATTTATTTTGATAAAGCAAAAAGTATTCTTACTTTTTCGCAATATGTATATGCATTGGAAAAATAAAAAAGTGAATATACCTTTAATGATAAAAACGTTTCGACATCGCCACGTAAAGATTTATAAATTGTTGGCGTAATATTAAGAAAGACGCCTTCGTCGGTGAGACACAAAAAGCAATACTCTGACATGGTCACATATATTTTACACAAATTAGTGTAGAATAAAAAAGAAAATAATATGATTGCATGTAAGTAAATATTTATATCAATATTATGTGTACGTACACATACACGACACACTTATGAAATCTTCGTTTATACAACTACGATTTGGCGGTAACGACGCGCAGAGCTACACCAAAATGGCCGACATACCTTTTCGATATATATCGAATTCAATTATTCTTGTACGATCGATTTTGTATTTTTCACTAAACGTCATTTTATTGGTAGATCGATCTCGTAATTATTAAAACAATATCAATGTTAATGCAAAATTTCATTTTTCTTTTTTTTTTTGTTTTTTTGATCGAACCATATGCGCGTCACGTATCACATATAAACTACATACTTTTACAAAAGTATTTTTAACATCGTAAAAGTATTATCAAGCTCTTCGACGTATACTTATCAAAAATGATTTATCTCCAGCTAGTGTGTCGATAAATGATAAAAAAAAAACCCCAAAGGAAAGAACTTATCACGAGTTATATTACTATACTATGAATATACAGATTTGAATTGGATTCATCGAATACATTTGTGCATTGTTTTACTTTGTTTTCGTTTCAATTGTTACATTTTTTTTTAAATAAATAAAACAATAATACACTAATGAAAATACTTATCGAGAAATATCTTATTACATAATAAGAGAATTATATTGAAACGACTTATAAATATACGAATGAGGTCTCTATAATTCACCGTCAATACCATAAAATTAAATAAAATTCATTCGAGAGCACTTACTCAAATAGACATACATACATATATATATATATATATATATATATATATATATATATATAATATATATATATAATAATATATATATATATTATAATACTATATATATATATATAATAATAAATATATAATATATATATATATATCTTGTGTCGAAAGAATGTTGTACTTCAAGCGTGTTATATTTTTTTTATACAAGTGTCTACAGTAAAGATAATCAAAAAAATTTCTTTGAAACGTTGTAATCACTTGACGTTCTGAACGATATTATTATTCTTATCATCCTTCTTTTTGGCATCTTTATCCATGGATGCTTCCAGTTGGTCGACGTGTCCGACAATGTTCGATAATATAATAACAAATGTATTCACCGTCGATGAAGCTATGTGTCTAAGACAGAAATAGAAAATGTTTTAAAAATTAACGTCGTTAAAGTATAATGATAGAAAATTTATATATGAAATATTATCATTATTATTATATACATAATAATAACTAATTACTCAGATTTATATATATCCCTTAACTCTGGCCAAACATCAGAGAGATATGATAATAAACACATTATTTTATTTTGTTCCTATTATATATTTATATATATATATATATATATATATATATATATATATATATATAATATATTTCTGATGTATAGGCCAAAAGAGAGTAGAAGAATACAAGTTTGTTTGTTTTTTGAAATAGTTAAGTACGCCAATACATTCTCCGCAGCCGTCATATGTTTGCGGTATTGTACGCTTGTTAAATTCAATGATCATTGGATAAATAATGGATAATTATTGGATGTTAAATTTAATTATTATTGAATCTGACATATTATAAACTTTTATGTTCAAAATCTAATACCCCATGCTATATCGGATATTATAATTATAATGTAAAATACCAGAAATATTTCTCTTGACGAAACTAATTACTCAGATTTATATATACTCCTCCTTAACTCTGGCCAAACATCAGAGAGATATGATAAACACATTATTTTATTTTGTTCCAATTATTATTATTATTATTATATATATATATATTATAATAATATTAATATATAATTAATATATAATGTATATGCGGGTCTATATATATATATATATATATAGACCCGCATATACACGTATGGAAATTGTTAAATCAGCGCAAACGTTACTTTGAGTATTGGTATTCGGTATTGATAAAAAGAAAAGAAAAAGAAGAACAGGAGTCATAATTACCTGAAGTTATTGCTGATATTTTGAAAGATTTCATATGGCGGTAATTTGACGGAAGGTACTTTTTCTTCTAAAAAGTCCAAACCGATGCAAACGAAATTGTCGATAGTTTTTATTGGCGTTTTCAACGTCTCGCTTATCAGATTAGTCATCGGACTAACATATTCGGCACCATTGCTCAATCCATCCTCCAAGCTATCAAATACGATGGAAACAGACTCGTGGGACCTTTTAACAGTTTTGTACGCTTGACACAGCGACGAGGTTACCGATAAAAATATCGGTAATCGAAAGAAACGCCGTGTACAGACTATACAACTTTCCTCTTCTTTTTTCATTAATTTATTATTACCATTGTTAGACGTTGGACTTGCAAGATCGTTCGTACCAGTCATTATACTGAGTTGCTAAAAAAAAATAAAGCAGAAAAATAAACAAACGAAGTGCGACATTAGCCGTCACGCGATTGGTCAATTTTGTCACAAGAAAGCAAATGAAGTTGATCGTAACAAATGAATAATTTTTATCTCTCTCTCTTTCTCTCTCTTTGCAAAGCGTTGAGAATATTTTTTAAGAAGATACGGTATATATATATATTTAAATATATATATATATATTTCGATCGAAGAATAATAAGAAACAAATATAAATATTAATCGATGAAAATGATAATAATAATAATAAAAATATTTAAAAAAACCAAGAAATACTACTAGAAAGTAACAAAAAGTTTCCTAGAGGATTAAGACTAAAATAACACTAGGAGAAAAAGATTAAGGTTCGTACGTAAGAGATATTTATCGAATGCAAATAACTTTCGAAGCTACGCTACGCACACAGATATACATAATACATATATGTATATATATATATATATATATATATATACTAAATCGAATGTTTAAAAATAATGATGCTTAATACGTTGCATCTTGTTCATTTCGAAGGTTTCTAAAGGGGAAAGAAAAAAAAAAAGAAAAGAAAATGAAGAGAGGAGAAACATAAAAAGAGAAGAAAGGGGTATTACGTGGGGACCAATGTATACGTGCAATGAACAATGCGGACACTTAATATACTCGAATGGTATTACTCTTTGTCAAATAATACGCACACGATATGCGATGCGCACGATTGTCGAAGGGGTCTCTCTGATCTCGAAGGAACTTTCAGACTTATCCATATTCTTCCACCTGACGATAATTAACTCTCTCTTTCTTATCTCTATTTCTTTCTTTCTCTTAACGGGGCTTTTTATTTTCGTAATTTGCGATAGAACTCGGCGGAATTCACAACGAAGTACTTGGATTGTTGTCCCGCCGAAATTACTTTCTTCTTCCTCTTTCTCTTTATTTGTCCGTTTAATTTTTTCTCTCTCTCTCTCTCTCTCTCTCTCTCTCTTTATCTCTCTCTATTACTCTTTCCTCTTTTCGTCCCTTACTGTATCTAAATATAGAGGTAACGACCCTGAAGAAATTCTACTTTATTAACGAAAACCAAACCTCTGGCTACATCGATCGAAGCTTGGACTCTTTCCCCACCACTTTATCCCCCTCTACCTCCTCGATCTTTCCCAACCCTTCCACCCACCTTGCTCGATGCCGTCTTTCCTATCACCATCTCTCTCTCTTTCTCTCTCCAGTGACGTCACGCGACAATTGAAAACCCGCCGTAACGAGGGACATTCAAATTCAATTTTGACGATTTATATGTACTTAACTGTACGCGTATTTTATTTGTCTATTTATTTTTTTCTTTTTTTACAATTTCTATTCGACGCAGAAAAGCGTCGATTGAACCGCGAGAGTTATCCCACTCGACCGCTCTCTCTCTCTCTCTCTCTCTCTCTCTCTCTCTCTCTCTTTCTCCCGGACGTCAAGTGAGAATTGATAACCAGACGTAGCCCGGGAAATTCAAATTCTATTTTGCGAATTTGCACTTACGTGACTAAACGTTTTATTCGTTTTTTTTTTTAATAATTTTCGAATACTTTCTATTTGACGTAGAGAATCGTCGGTCGTAAATTTAATTTGTTTCTTTTTTTCTTTTCTATTAGTTTCGATACCACGCGTTCCTTTTGTTTTGATACCACGCGTTCTTTTCGTTTCCCTCGTGACGTCCGCGGAAAACCGTAACCTAGCGTAACGCTGGAAATTCAAATCCGTTCTTCGTTGCGTTTTCTCTCTCGTAATTATATTTACGTCGAAATACATTTATTTGTTTTTTTTTTGTTTACTTTTTTCTTTGTTTTTTTTTTTTTCTTTTTATTATTATTTATTTTCTACTTGTTACTATTTGTAATATCGAATAAAATGTCCGTCCACACGAATCTATCGTTTCTAAAATATCGGATTTATACTTTCATAGGATTATATTATCGAAATTATAGATTAATTAAACGCTCGACTCGTAAACGACGATTTGTACGATAGGTTTTTTCGGTGGTGATGCCGTTGCGGACGCTGCTATATCACGCAACACGGCCTCGACGGCCTCTTCCCATTCTTTTTCTTTGGAATCAGATCGATCCGATTGCGACCACTTTAATCGCGGCATAGAGACCACCGTTAATACTTTCCTGAAAAAGTCGGAGAGAATTTTTGTTGAAGATTATGAAAAAAAAAAATAAATAAATAAATAAATAAATAAATAAATAAAAACAAACAAACAAATAAAAATAAAACACGTTTCATTGGATGAAAATATAAACGGATATATTTTCAATACCTCAAATCAGAATGAAGCGCGGACATATCACCGCCAGCGTGTTCGCCCAATCTCCGTATAGTTTCGGCCAATGGACCGCTCAGTGCTTGCAATCTTCTCCAGGATTGAGCGTACTGCCTTCTAACCAGTTCTATGATGGTACTGGTCAATGCTAAGCCCACCAGGATGTATAAGGTACACAGTAACGTATACTTTGGCTTCTCTGCGTGGGATCGACGATACGAAGCGTAGCTATAATTACGTATAGACAAACTGCGCGAAGATATTCAAAAAGTCAATCGAAGTGTTACCCTACGTTTCAAAGCGTTTCTACTTTCGACGGAGAACATTGCAAGTTCTGCCAAATCAATTCTCCAAACTGACAAGGATCTCGTTATGATGATCGTTTAGAATTAAACGCGCGATAGATACGATAAGTTTTGTTTCTTTCTTTTTTTCTTTTTTTTTTGGACGAAATAAAAAAGTCACACAAATCGCATCGTTCTCGAAGACTTACTGGGAACAAGATCGCCGAATCCTATGGTGGTCATTGTCACGAAGCAAAAGTAAAACCCTTCGAAAAAGCCCCAATCGTCCTCCCAAAGCATGAACATACCAGCACCGCACGCCAAATATACGAAAAGCAATGCGACCGCTGCGACTGCGCCTAAATAACAAAAAGAGAGGGAAAGAAGAGAAAAGGGTAAGGAAAGGGGGGAAAAAAAAGAAAAACAAAACGGACGAAAACAATCTCTCAAGAATTGTAATTTCGAACGATTTGTTTTCCGTTGTCTTTCTTTTTTCTTTTTTTTTTTTTTTTTTTTTTTTTTTAAAAAAGAGACACTTTTTCATTACCAACTGATCTTCTTCCAGCTAGATTCATGGTAAAACATGGGGTTGCCGTTATGAACGATAATCTCGATTTTGCTATGACGGTTAATTGAACGACAGCCTCGGCGAAAAGTTTGCCCCAATCGGCGATTACCGTCAATGTTAAAGGAATTCCTATGATGGCGAAGAGGATGCAAAAGATTCTTCCATAATTCGTTGATGGTACTACGTTACCGTAGCCTAAGGAGAAGGAGGAGAAGTAAACCAAAAAAAAAAAAGAAAAGAGAGAAGAAAGAAGAAAAGAATAAAAGTTTATCCTTCACGATGGAAAATATCGCGTATATCGTTAGAAATTTAAAAAAAAAAAAAAAAAAAAAAGAAAAGGAGAAAAAAATAATTGTAATATACCGATTGTCGTGAGAACCGTGCTCGCAAAAAATACAGCTTGGAGGACGCTCCATCGATCGGTAGAGATCGGTGGTAATTCTATTAATCCTCGATCGTCCTGTTCAATGGCTTCCGTAACGAAACTGACCAACATACCAGCTTCTGCAGTTTCTTGAATTGCCTCCTCATATTCTCGTAATTTTACGTTCACCTACAAGATTAATTTTTTATTCTCTCCCTCTCTCCCCCTCTCTCTCTCCTTTCCTTTTCTTTTTATTAGATATTAAAATACACACGTGCGCGCGTACACGCATACAAAGAAAACGGAATCGAGATCTTATAAGTGGCAAAAAATTTCATATACTCGCCAGAGTTCTCAAATTGGTAACGTCGGTATTGTTAGAAATCGTATCGAGAAATTTGTATCTTTGAGTACGCAACTTCGTACGTAATCTTTCTAATCTTGCTAATTCCGCCGGAAGTTCGATCTGTCGGAATACCTGAAATATTTTTTTAGCGTGTATATATATATTTATATTTATATATATAACGCAAATAAAAGTTACAAGGGCAAAAATTTCAAAGCGCTCGACGGGGATGGTTCCGAGCGAGTGTTTTTAATACCGTCGAAGTGTTCGATTACGTCGATAGATATGACGGAAATAATTGCGCGATCGTTCGAATCGTTCTAATAACGTTTGGAACCTTTGATCCGTTCAAAAGAAGTAAAAGAAATAAGAAATAAAAAAAATCTGCAATATTTATTACTTCGTGAAAAATAGTTCGAATGAATACCGTAACGAAAATTGTCCCTTTTCGATTTCTTTTCTTTTCTTTTTTATTTTATTTTTTTCTTTTTTTTTTTAGGTCGATTATATCAGAGTTAGAATTGCTTTGCGACGAAGGAGAAAAAGGAGAAGAAATATGATTCCCCCCCTCCTCTTTCTTTCCATTTTTAAACGCACTTGACAATAAAAGGTATAAGTTTTCTGAAAGAAGATCCGGTTAGTCGCTTCCGCTTGAAACACGAGTGCGTCCACTCAACGTTAATGCACATTCAAAGCGTTTAGAAACAAACGTTGTAATGGATTCGTAATTTCAAGTATGATAAAATTAGATCTTATTTATCTCCTATTTATTTTTTTCATCGTACGATAGTCTTCTCTTTTTTTTTTTTTTTTTTTTAAGTATTTTTAAATTAACTCAAAGTAAAAATATATTTCGAATCGTTCGAATATTTTCCGAATTATTCGACCACACTCGATGTTAAACCAAAAAGCTAAATAGACCATTTGAAGAAAATGGTGAATTAAACGGCACGATCTAAGCGTCAAACAATGGTTATTTAAAAAATGCGACCGACGTGTAGGTAATAAATTTGTTTCGTTTTTCTTTTCCTTTTTTTTTTTTTTTTAATTTTTTCGTTCACGAAAACACGACCAAGTATATAAACGCGTTGAGATTTCCCCGTGGAAATTCATACATTTGTAAAATCCAGCCGTGAACGTTCAAGTTGAAATACCATTTTCATCGGCCTCCTCTCTTCAATAACTAAAAATAGAATCGAATTGGATAGACCGAGGGCGAAACGTTTGTTGTAAAAACAAACTTATTTCTCCCGAAACTCTACGTTTCGTATTTACCTACATATAAACAATGTAAACGTAACGACTCTTTTGCTCCTTCATTTATTGCGTAAATGAACGAAAATAATGTTGTCCGAAAAATATACAAACAAAAAAAGATATTTGAAAATAAAATGATTAAATATTTAATTTATTTACTTTCTTGTTATTATTATTATTTTTTTTTTTTTTTCGATACGATTACGAATCATGTAAAATGTTGCATCAATAATAATTATAAAATTGATCTCTTGTAACTCACCATACCACCGGCCGCCGTATAAAGCATCAATGTAATTAAAAGGCCGACGTGTCCAGCCACCGATTTTATTTTTCTAATGGTTTCCTCTCGTAAATAAGGCTTAACGTCGTCAGAATTTCGTATGTCATTCGATGATTCTGATCCATTAATATCTTTGGTAACGCCATTGTATTGACCAAGTTCTACCGACGAATTTGTTTTTTTACTAACTGTCATTATATAAACGAATATAAATCGACTGTGTCCCCCCAATTGAACAGGAACTGTGCAAACGGAACAAGCAATCGTCGCGGACTGATGCAGATTCCGCAATGATCCTTGATTCCTTCAAACGCGTCTCTCCCGAATAAGATCGAATGGAACTCCATCTCTTCTGTTTTATCTACCAATTCAATTTACCCGCCTCTCCAAGCGTCATCTAACAACCAAGTGTTCAAACTAAATTTTTTTATTTTTATTTTTACTTATTTATTTTTTTAAATTTATCTCACATCAATTACAAGCTGTGTCACAAGTGACGTACCGTGAATGATCTTAATTAAGTAAGCATTAGATAAAAGTTCGTTCGATTAATAAAATGTTTATTTTTTTTAAATTGCAATTTTTTCTCGATTTTTAGGTTGCTTTTTTCTTTACCTTTATTTTTCTTTTCGAAGCATAAAAATTTATATTCTTAGGAAACTTCCATGCTTTTGTTCGTTTTTTTTTTTTTTTTACAAGGGAGCGAATTAACTTGTACATCTTTACTATATATAATTTACCATTCATAAAGAAATTATTTGAGCATTATTGCTTCTTTCAAATTTTTGGCGGATATTGTCGTTGTGGACACCCGGTATAACCAACGAGTAGGTCCCTCTGGCGACAGTTACAGTAAGATAAATTTATTATGAACTGTATTATGAACTTAAAATTGCACTTTTCGTCAGTTTCCATAATGCAAAACTCGTGCTAGTTTTGTTGTTTATCGATACTTTATTTGTTTTCGAAAGAGGAAATTTTTAAGAATAAAGAAAAAACGTACATATATATATATATATAAATATATATATATATGATATTTGAGATTTGAAAATTACATTCTATAACCAAAAACCGTTTGCTGTGAAAGTTTTATTTGAAATTTCATCAATCGTATGAATGCTTGAAAGGTTAGGCGTAATTTTCTAATGGCAATATCAATTTGTGATGATATATTATACAATGAAAGAAATATTGATACTAAAATAATATCCTTACCGTTACAGTTGTATTCTTATATATAGATAACTAAGATAAAAATTAAAACATGTATCAAGACGCTAATATTTTTTAACAATAAGTTTTGATCATGACAACGGTGAAAGTCCATGGCGGAATAGATATACTGCGGCTACCTGTTAATGAAGAAGAGCATGTCTTTCCACCATGGCAAATCAAATACACTCAATCTCATATACTTCACTCAAAGTGTTCAAAAAGTGAGAATGGCTGTGGTGACCAAGATGCTACTGCTTGTCAGTTTTGCATGTATGACATTTTCTTGATCCTTATTGTATCATACGTTATCATTGTCCAATACTTATATGTTTGAAAATCTTCAACAGATATAGTAAAACTTTAGAATTGCCACATATGCCAGATATGGTATTTCCGAACAATGTATTAACTCTGAAACATCGAGACGGAGCTATTTTGCAATTTAATGCACTTGACGCATTGAAATACGTTTCCAATGGAAAGATCAATGTGCAACTTGCCTGTGCCGAAGCATGGAAAGAATCGAGGTAAACGTAATCCCTCTACTGAATTATACACTTATAAATAATGGATTGAATTTACATTCAGTGGAATATACAAATATTTATGACAGATCCGAAAGCAGTGAATTTTTAGAAGAGAAAGTTAAGCCATTCGATTGGACCTTTACAACAAATTATACAGGTACAATATCTGGATTTCATTTGGAAGAAACAAAGGAAAGAATCGATTTAGAAAAATTGAGAAGAAAAGAAAAAATTAGGTTTTATCATGACTTAACGCTTTTCGAAGACGAGCTTCATGATAATGGCATCGCCGTATGTTCTGTTAAAATTGTAAGTTATAAAATATAATACGATAATCGGATATCTTAATGATTATAACCTATATAACTTTATGTATTACTTGTTTCTTTAGCGAGTAATGCCTACAAGTTTCTTCATTCTTCTGCGTTATTTTTTGAGAATCGATAATGTTATGCTAAGAATAAAGGATACTCGTATTTATCACGAATTTGGACAAGATTATCTGCTGCGAGAATTTACAACTCGAGAAGCCAAAGTTCACGACATTCATGTAAGTAAAATGTCATTGTAATATAACAGTCGTGTGTAGAAATATCTTCTTTATTGCTTCTAAAGAATAATTTATAAGAATGATATATTTTCAATAGGTATCTCCAGTATTGTTCATAGAACCAAGCGAGATAGCACCTCACTTACCGTTAACTGAAAGTTACTATCATAAATTGACTGTACAGTCAAAAGAAGAATCGAAAATACAGGACGGAATGTCGACTTCTGTTGATAACAACACAGTAGATAATACTATTACTTAATCTTTATAGACATTGTCTGGAAAAAAAAAAACAAAAGAAAAAAAAATGAGTGACGATAAATATTCTCAATCACAATTTATTATAACCTAAAGAAAAAGAACTAAAAACTTGCACGTAGTCTGCAATTAAACAAAAAAAAAAGAAAAGAATTATAGAATACTTTTCAAAAAAATATATAGGATATTGATTTTGTATGACGATAATCATTTGCTTGAAATCGAGCCACCGTAGTACAGAAAAGGAGTGTGTAATTTCTATATGAGATGCAAGGTAAAAAAAAAAAAGAAGAACAAACAAACAAAATATGTTAAGCAATAATTTTCTGTTTAATCCGTAATAAAGTCGTTTCACATGAAAAAAAAAACCATAAAAGAATTTATCGAATATCTTTGTAGTATAAATTATTTACTGGAACCAAGCGTTCCATTCGTATCCATTAGCTTATCGGAAGAAAGTCATTATCAAACGAGAGATTAAAATATCTATTTCTGGTAAGATACAATATAACTATATAGCTCCCGCAATAATAGATACATATATTAATTTTCCTATTTGATTCTCTCTCTCTCTCTCTCTCTCTCTCTTTCTCTCTCTTTTTTTTTTTAGATGAACGTCTTAATAATTCTGGATAGAAAATAGTATGATAAGACGACACGTTACGTCTTGAGTGTAGTGCCCAATGATAATGATAATGATAATGAAAATGAAAATGAAAATGAAAATGACAATGAAAATTAAAATGAAAATGAAAATGAAAATGAAAATGAAAATGAAAATGATATACAAAATGGGGCAAATCGTAATAATAAGAAACAACCGTACTATAAACTATATTGATAAAGACGAACGATATACTGATGATAAAATTGGTAGAACTATACATACCTGACACTTTACGTCTCTGTACCGATAGATTTCATTTAAATATTACCAACAAATTTTCCTTTCGAGTAATAAAATCAATAGACACATAGAAACGGTTTGTAATGTTACATGAAATATAATTTAAATTTTGCAAAGATTTCATCGACGCATTTGTCACTAAATTCTTCTTTTTTTTCTTTCTTTTGTTCTTTCTCGTAAATTTTTTTTTCTCCTTTTTTTTTTTTTTTTTTCACAACTTATACACGAGAATTCCTCGACATTATTACTTCTTTTATTAAATTTTAATTATTTCACGAGCGATTTTCAATAGCGATGATTTTCAATAGCGATTTTCATGAGTGATCGTTGGGTGGTTCTTATGTGTCCGATGACAACATCATACGTTTCCATAATACAACCGTAGAAATGGCAATTCCCAGCCATATGCTTTACATAAAGCCACACCTTCGACTTGCATAGTCGATGTTAAGCGGGTGTGACTAGAGCGAATGGGCACGTACAACGAAAACAAAGATTTCTTCATATATATATATATGCATATATATATACATATATGTATGTATATATGTATATGTATATACACACATATATACCGATCGGACTTTTCATAAGCGAATTCATGTT
>OU426995.1:5286670-5316670 GCA_911387935.1 Dolichovespula saxonica | reverse complement strand
TCGCCATCTCTCTCTCTCTCTCTCTCTCACACAGACTCATTCAGTCACTCACTCTTTCTCTATCTGCTTCTCTTTCTCTGTCTGTTTTGCCGCCTCGGTGTCTCTCCTTCTCGCGAGAAGGCGAGCGAACGGCAAAATTATATGGTACAGCTCTTTTCGTGTCTTTTTAATAGAAGTAAAAAAAAAAAAAAGAACAGAAAAGAAAAGAAAAGAAGAAAAGAAAAAAGAAAAAACAAAAATAATGCCAACAATATTATAATAATAATAATATTGTAATTCCGATTACGACGAAGATAAAGTACATGGTCGTCGTTGTTTCGTTCTTTTTTTTTTATCTCTCTCTATCTTTTCTTCCTTCTCTTTTCTTTTATTTCTTTCTTTTTCTTTCTTTTTTCCCTTTTTCTATACAATTTTTCCCTGCAATTTTTAAAGGGCGGATATACACGTCGTTTAGCTCGATGTTTTCTTCTTCGAAAAGAAACGAAAAAAAATATATATATATATATGTGTGTGATCTCATTAATGAGACACTCGCGCAAGACTAGATAATACTGGAAGAGGAATTAAGAAGAAAAAAAAATAAAATAATAATAATAATAATAATAATAATAATAATAATAATAATAATATTAATATTAATAATAATAATATAATAATAGTTGTAATAAAGAGAGGGAAGAGACTATGAAGAAAAAAAAAAATAGAAATAAAAAAAGATTAGGATAAAAGAAAAGGAAAGAAAAAAAAAGTAAGATGAAAACGCTCCAAGATATCTCTCGAACCAAACGTATGCACATCCGCTGTTTCTCCCTCTCCTTCTCCCTCCTCACCCTCACTCTATCACTCTCTCTCTCTCTCTCTCTCTCTTTCGCACATTCTACATCGACGTTCCATTCACACACCCACGCACACACACGCACCAGGTCTCCTTCTCTCTTCTCTCAATAGAGAGAAAGATAGAGAGAGAGAGAGATACACGCTTCTTTCGCGAACCAAGCCGCGTGCACTTGTCTCGATCTCGTCCTAGGTACATATATATATATATATATATATATACATATATAATGTGTATGCATGTATGTATATACGTTCTATATACTAAGCTCTCTGGCTGGGTTGCTTCTTCGATGCTCTTTTGCTGATGGGGGCAAACTCTATAGAAAACCGAGACACGAGAGTTGCCCGTATATTCAACGTAACTATAATACCAAGAAGAGGATGACGAAGGAGAGAGAGAGAGAGAGAGAGAGAGAATAAAAAAAAGAATAAAAAAAGAAAGAGAAAAAAAAACAGAAAAGAAAAATTGCGATCATCCCCTTGACGTCATTTTTTATTTATTTCTTTTTTCTTTCGTCGATATGATAAACAAAATGAAGGGCGGGGGGCAAAGAGACGTTCTAAAGGACTTCCGTTTTGTCTTAAGAAATAGAGAGAGAGAGAGAAATATATATATATATATATATATATATATGTATAGAAAGAGAGCTCGACACTTCATCATATATATATATATATATATATATATATATATATATATATATGTATATGTATATATATATATATATATTTACGTTGCTACGCGTTCGACTATATATATTTGGCAATATATCCGCGAATAAATTAATCGTAGAAATGATGAACCTTTATACAAACATAATATACAATATACATATATTTAATATATGAAATTTTTTTTGTCTCGAGCCGATGCGCACACACTTATATGCGCAATAGTTCGCCCTCCTACCCACCCCCACCCCATAAATGTTTTACATTTTCGTAGTGTATACGAGTTAGCTCTCTTCCATAAGTCGTAAGTGGTATGTCGTTCGTATTCTAATCCTTCTCGCCTATCTCTCTCTCTCTCTCTCTCTCCTCTCTCCTCTCTCTCTCTCTCACTCTCTCTCTCTCTCTCTTTCTCTATCTTTCTTTTCCTCTCCCACGCAGGCATACTCACACATACATATAACTGTCAAGACACTCATGCACGCACTCACATATAAGCAAACGGTCCCTCTCATACGTACACCGTGTGTATGTTACGTTCTCGCACGTGAAAGAATAATAAATAAAACACTCGCGGCGTGATCATACGTTACGATAATAGTTGTTGTAATAATAATTATAATAATAATAATTATAATATTAATAATTATAATAATAATAATAATAATAATAATAATAATAATAATATTAATAATAATAATAATAATAATAATGTTTAATAATAATAGTTTAATAGTAATTTAGTTCGTCGGTGTAAAAACGTTCGAATTCCGGACTTAAATGCAACTCTTGTACTTAATGCAATCAATGCGCATATCGCACCACCATCGTTCCCGCCCCCCGCCTACCCTCTCCCCCTTCAACTCCCACCCAATCACGAAGGTATACACGGAGAGTTCCAGTATAGTTGATTTTGCAGGATTAAAGGAATCGCGGAACGGGCGATCGGTGATAGTGGTTCAGAGTTCCGGGGTCACCGGATCGAGTAGCCTTTTCTCCGGATCCCTGGAATAACCGATGTCGTTGGCAATCGCATGATGCCTGCTCGAGGTGTTGCTCCCTGTTAATACGCCGGGCTCACAGCGGCAGCCCTGCGAGGCGTGACGCGCGTAACATGCCTCGCAAACGGCCACGCAACCCTTTAGAGGCCAATAGCAAAGTAAACAAGGCATCGCCAGGGTCAAAGCACTTAGACAGGCCCATCTCGATAGGGTCCTGTTGCCGGTGCAAGAACATGGCTGATCGGCACAACTCCCCCCATTGTCAACGTCCATCGAGGAGGGCCCGGTGGCACCGCTACCGGGCCCGGCGCTTCCGCCATTGCTGTCGACGCAATGATAAAAGAGTCCCTTAACGCAACACAGGCACGATGCATAATCCAAGACGGTCTCGGCCGAGCAAAAGCATGAATCGTTGCAGAGCCATCGGCTTGGTAAAGGTGGTGGTTCCCGGCAGGACTCGCAACGACACCTCCCGCAATATTCGCAGATTATCGATAGACCGGCCGGGTCGTAGGTCCTGGTCGAGCCAAGGGCGTTGGCTGGTTCCTTCGTGAAGGAGACGGGTTGTTTCGTCACGGCCCTCCTATCGCCGCCAACCTCCCTCAGTATCCTGACCGTACCCGGAGTCGCGTTAATCGCCGAGCCTTGACCCGACAGTACGATGCCCGATGGATTGTTGGCGTCTAAATCACGGCGCCTAGACCCTCCGGTATTATTGCCGAGCGAGGCTCGATGAAGGCTCGGTATTATTCCGCTATCCGTGGCGTGCTTACCTCGCGACCTTGCCCTCTCTTTTTTCGGACAATCGTTGCCCGAACGTTTGCCGTCGATTGTATCGACCAGGACGATACCACCACCACCACCACCACCACCACCACCACCACCACCACCAACACCACCAACACCACCACCGATACCACCAACACCACCGACACCAACACCGTCGAGACGACGTTCGACTACATTCGAGTGTTGCTTGAACGGTGTCTCGACGTATTCGTTTATGATCCTCTCGCCGTCCGGTCTCGGTGTAGCCAGGCTAACCTCGCCGAGCGGACTCCTTGGTGGTGTGGGGACGTCCATCGAGGTAGGCGTCAAAAGATTCCTCGGGGAAATGCCGATTTGCAAGGTCGCAAGAGGAACCGTTGACGATTCGAAGCTCTGAGCTGGCGGAGTTCGCACGTTACTCGTCGGCCTATTCCTAAAGGAGGAACTCAAGGAGGAAAGTGGTGCCAACGGTGCCGTCAGTGGTATCCTCAGGGCCGTCGTCGTCGCCGACATCGGAGACACCACCGCCGTCGTCGTTGTTGTCGTTCCTGTATTCGTCGGCCCGATATTAGACGGGGCCGATCTCGGAGGTGGGAACGGTCGATTGTGATCGTGGACGCGCACATGCTCGCCGTCGACGACGCCATTGATGACGACGGCAGCCCGCGAGAGCCCCGGTATCGCATTCCTCTGCGACATCTGCCGACCTCTCAGTTCAAAACAGTCCCCTTGCTGATGTCTCTGACGGCGAGGACGGTACTCCTCCTTCTTCGTCGCCTCCAACTCCTCCTCGTTCTCCCTACGATCCTCCAGCTGGTGCCGGTGGTTTCGTCTCTGCTGCTGCTGCTGTTGCTGCTGTAACCGTGGTGGTTGTAAATGTTGCTGATTAACTCCGTTTCCTCCTCGGAGTACACTCGGTAGGACTGATTCTTCTCCTCCCCCGCTCGCCAGTGATGCACTCGACGAAGACAACGTCGCCTGCCCGCTAGCCCATCGTTGAACACCGTTCGTCGGTGTTGCTGACCTTCTACTACCTGGAAGAATCGGCGTAGTACACTGCTGCTGGTGTTGTTGTTGTTGCTGTTGCTGTTGCTGTTGTTGGAATATTGTTGTCGTGATACGCACAGCCCAGCCCGCGCGAGGTGGTGGCACTCTCGACGGGGGCGTTCCATTAGCAAGGATGGTACTCGGTAATACTCCGCGTCCGCTTCCCCTCGCCCTCGCGACACGCGCTTCATCCCCACCTGTAATCAAACAAGCAAAAAAAAAAACGCCACGTCAGTATCGACCATCGAGACGATCAAAAAGTCTTATTTCGAGAAAGGGGTTGATTAGGAGAGACTATAACACTATTGGAGACTTTAACGCGCCGACAAGCGAGATGCCATTTTAATAGGGTAAAAAAAGAGATTCGCCACGGTCTGTACCGTTCTACCTACGTGATGAGAACGAGAAAGAGAGAGAGAGAGAGAGAGAGAGAGAGAGAGGAAGAGAAAGAAGGAAATAGAGAGAGAGAGAGAGAGAGAGAGAGAGATGAAGAGATTCGAGTGGGCGTACGTGGTTACGAGTGGGTGCCCGTAGTTCGCGCGATGCGACCGTTGATTCAGTGATCTTCGGCCCACTCGGTTTGCGCCCACAGGGCCCACAGAAAGGAATCGACCGTTTTCTTTCGACCAAAACAACACGATCCACGTACCGGGTCCACGACGCGCGTATTCGTTCGTTAGTTTATTCGATCGATCGATCGATCGAAGCCACCTTCTCGTCTTCGTCTCCTTAGTTTCACGATTTCTCTTCCACATACACGTCCATCGTGTACGCACGTACGCACGTAAACGCGTGGGTTCGCCTATACGCTAATTGATGTCATCCTTAAAACCCGGCCCAAGATTTTCCTTCCATCGTCGTTCGTACAAAGAGAAGAAGAAAAAAGAAAAAATTTCGTCGCCATTGCGCGAGGTCCAAAAAAAAAAAAAAAAAAAAAAAGATAAAGATAAAAAAGAAAAACTCTCTCGAAGAAGGTTTTTGAGTAGGTACGAACGTTGATATTATACGGCGAAATTCTTACGGAGAAACCCGCGAAGAACCGTCCCTATTAAATTTCTTTTATAATCGACCCGACGTTCCACGGCCCACTCGAGGCGCCCACAGATTTCTAAGAAACGTTTCAACGTTTCATATGTAATATACTCGCGCGACGCTTCTCAACGGGATGAGAGAGACAAAAAGAGAAAGACAGACTGACGGACGGACGGATGGACGGAAGGAGAGACAGAGAGAGAGAGAGAGAGAGAGAGAGAGAGAGAGAGAGAATGGTGTGTGTGTGTGTGTCTCTTTGGTTAATCCATCAGGATCGTATCACATCGTATAAACGCATACACATAACACACATTACATAGCAGCTAAGCAATATCTTATAAATCACAATTTACGAAATCGTCCAAAGAGACACGGTCAATTCCTCCTACGTAAACGAACTTCCGCTTTAACCCCGTTCACAAATTTTAACGTAACATACATATATCCTAATCTAAAAAATAATTGTATACTTTGCACGATGAGGAAAGATGAGAGAGAGAGAGAGAGAGAGAGAGAGACAAACGGACACAGACATATACTGCAGTCACGTACAAACGCGCACACATTCACGAGTAAACAGGCAGTCCATTGAAGAGGAGGGTGCCCTGTCTCATATCCTTCTTACACTTAGGGTAGGAATAACGCGGAGCTATCGTCAACGAACTGCCATAGGTCAGTCAAAAGTCCTATAGTCGTCCGTAAAGTTGAGATAACGTCGACCATTTCCGGCTTACATTCTGCTCTCTATCATCACTCTACTTTCTCTCTCTCTCTCTCTCTCTCTCTCTCTCTTTCTGGTTCTTTACGCTAAACAATCGAGGAAGGAGTAAAATGAGATGATAGAGAGTTTGGAGGGAGGGAAATGGAGGAGGATAACTTTCCAGGTACAAGTATGAGATAAGTTTTACGGATACTAGTCGTGAATCGATCGTGAGTCATTTCAAATGAAAATCAATGACGAACGTCGGACGAGGAAGAGTTCGCGGTGAGGTAGGGGAAGTGGAGGAAGTAAGAGGAGGAGGAGGAGGAGGAGGAGGAGGAGGAGGGGAGGTTTACTTCTTCGTCGTAGTCTTCGTCGTCATCAACGTCATAATATTGTTCGATAAAAGTGCCGATTCGCGAGTTACGTACGTACGCATATATACGTCCCAACCCACTCCCCGTCCTGCTGCTGTGTTCACGCTTGCTTAATATCCGCATTGCGATCGACGATATTATCTCTCTGGACGTTATTCCTTACGTGATCCGGATGCTACGCGTGGACCGCGTAGACCGCCGCGATTGCAGCATCGGAGGAAGCAACGACGTTACTTCGCGTATTTCGAATTCCTCGCCCACGACGACTAAAAAACGTTTCTTTTTTCTCCGATGAACGCGATCACGTACATTACGTGTGTACAAGGTATGTATACGTACGTACGATTGAAATTTGCAAATTGATGGACAACGGGTGGTGTTGGTACCGTTCGTTGTTCATCGAACGTCGCACGATTAAATCGAGCTTTTCTATGGATCGTAGAAGCGATTCATTGATGTATATGTAGGAATATATAAATCGATAGTAATATTATTTTGATGGGACGTACGTGTTATATATATATATATATATATATATATATATATATATATATGTCTGTGTGCGTGTACATATATATATACGCTGTGTGCGTGTACATATATATATATATATATATATATATATATATATATATATGCATATAATGTGAGCGTTCATATGATTATGAAATCGACGCGATTTAGATATGTGATGTTTTATTTAGAGATAATTAGAGAATGATATATATATATATATATATATATATATATATATATATAAAAGTTAGATAAATATTGTATAAAACTTTTTCTTACTTATCAATTTATACGACACTTTCATAATCATCGCGAGATATATATATATATATATATATATATATATATATATATATATATATACACGCATACACATATATATTTTTTTGTTCTATCGAAAGACGAGAAAATATATGAGAGCTGAGAAGCATTTCCGGTATGCGACGGAAAGAGAAATATAATAAATAGTGGACGTGTCCATAGGATGAAAAATAAAGGAGAAAAGAGAGATAGATGAACGAACGGACGAACGGACGGGCGGACGGACGAATAAGATAGATAAATAAGATAGAGATGGAAGGACATGGAGAAGTTAATTGGAACGAAAGAAAAATAATTTCATGTCGCGAAGCAGGAAGCCGGAGTACGATAAGACCGGATGTCTCGTCTCGCGATACGCTCTTCCTCGATAGATTCAGTCTCGGATCGCTGATAAAGTCGAAACCGAAAGAGAGAAAAAGAGAGAGAGAGAGAGAGAGAGACACTGAAAGAAAACGAAAAGAGAGAACGAAAATGATGATGATGATAATGATGACGACGACGATTATTATTATTACTATTCTTATTATTATTATTATTATTACTATTATTATTATAATAATAAGAATCGATGTGTATCGGTGTAGGAGTATTTAATCGTAATGGCAATACTTTAAACGATCCGAACCAGATGAACTTAACTGATAGATCTTTTTTTCGATGATCTAGAGTTCTGATACTTGCATGACGATAATCACGATGACGATGATGAAAAAAGCAAACACGACAGGAAGTATAACTGGTTGGCCGAGATGGGGGGGGATCCGATATAATCGATACTCTTCTCTCTCTCTCTCTCTCTCTCTCTCTCTCTCTCTCTCTCTCTCTCTCTCTCTCTCTCGTGAAAACGTACATAGAGAGGATGAATGTATGTATGTACGTACGTAGAGATATCTTCTACGTAAAAACGAACATACGCTTATACACATATATATATATATATATATATATATATATATATATATATATATATACATACGTGTGTGTGTGTGTGTAATATATGAACGTAGAACACAGAGAGGGATCGTTGGACGCGAGAACCTTGAAAATGAAACGTACGTTATACCGGGCGAACCTTTTACTTTCGATACTATCCTACGCGAGCGTAAATGGTACGACAGAAAGATATATATATATATATAGACATATACACACACACATGCAAAGGATAGAGATAGATATACGATACAAACGATAAATGACTTTACTCGCGTCGAGATAAATACGTGATGGACAATGGAATGAAAATATACGATTAGCGATAGAAAAATGTTAAATATAAACAGAGAGTGGTAGGTATATAAGAACGGATCATTTGCGGGATGTATGAAGGGGGAAAAAAAACAAAAAAAAATCGAAAAAAAAAAAAAGAATTCTTTTTTTACTTTTCCTTCCCCTTTCTCTTATTCGTCGAAAAATTTTTCACGAGGACGTGTAAACACGCGCACGCGCTCATCTCACCCGACGGATAAACGCGCGCACGCACACGCACGATAGAGTTGATAATAAGATTTATTGTATCTCTGCGAGAATTATTTGAAAAAGAAAGAGAGACAGAGAGAGAGAGAGAGAAGAAAAAAGGAATAAAAAAAAGAAAGAGAGGGGAAAAAAAATAAAAATGGAAAGGGGAGGAAGAAGTGAAAGGGTAGGAGGGGAGGAAGAAGTAAAAGGGTAGGAGGGGAGGAAGAGGAAGAGGAAGAGGAAGAGGAAGAGGAAGAAGTAGAAGAAGAAGAATTAGAATTAGAAGAAGAAGAAAAACTTACTGAAGATTCATGGGACTAATGGAAAAGCAGTAAAAGAGCGTGGAGCTCGGTGTGTCTCGTCGTAACAGCAGGAGAGCCGAAGGGGGGGTGGGTTGCAGGGGGGAGGGTGCGCGCGAGAGGGGAGGCAGGGTCCGAGCGTGTCGGGGGCGTGTCGGCGGCACGGCACGGCGCGGCACAGCACGCACACGGGCGCGCTTATGCGCGCGCGCGCGCACACAGAGAGATACCACCAACTTTCGACCGGCGCAATCTCTGTTCCCCGACTTCGTCCTCGTCCACGTCCACGTCCACGTCCTCGTCCTCGTATACGTCTTCTTCGACGTCCGAAATCTTCTTTTTAGGAAACGAATCTAAAATCGTCATCCAATTATCTAACTCCGATGATACTTCCTCGGTACTCGAAAAGGGAGAGAAGTAAAGGAGTAAGTGACTCCGAAGTATAGATGAGCCCCTCTCTCCTCTTCTGCGCCTGCTTGCTTGCTTGCTTGCTTGCTTGCTTGCTTGTTGCCGGTGCCTGTGCGCCGTTGTGTCGTTCCCTTTTACACACGTTTTTGTCTTTCTCCTTCTCGCGAGCCAAGAGAGCCGAGCGCGAACGCGAATGTGAATGCGAGTAAAAGAGAGAGAAAGAGAGAAAGAGAGAAAAGAGAGAGAGAGAGAGAGAGAGAGAGAGAGAGAGAGAGAGATAGTAGTTCTCCCGCGTTGTTTACGAGCGAGCCGTCGCTCGGAGCGTATCGACGAGGAGCCACCACTCTTGTTGCGCTACTGCCTCCTCTCTTACGCCGACGCTACTACACGCACGCCACGACGACTCTACTCTCTTCCATAAGGTAACGTCCGACGCTAGTAGTAGACTGACTCGACTACTACTACTACTACTACTACTACTGCTGCTGCTGCTACTACTACTACTGCTACTACTACTATTACTATTCTACTACTCCGCTGCATACACTCTGCGAGAGTAGCTAAGCTAAGCTAAACTAAACTAAGCTAAGCTAGCTCAGTTAGCTTGGTTGGGATGGTTGCTAACTTTCTTGCTTCGTTTCTTCGTTCGTTCGTTCGTTCGTTCGTTCGTTCGTTCGTTCCTTCCTTCCTTCCTTACTTCTTATCTCCTTTCTTCTCTTCCTTCGTTTAACTTCTCCCTTTTTCTTCCTCCCCTTACTTCCTTTGCCTCTTTTTCTGCTTTCCACGAAGGTCCACGACGGTTACCCTCCCTCTTTCATCCGACTCTTTTATTCGTTTTTATTCTTTCCTCTTCTTTTTTTTTCTCTTGTTCGAGCGAGCGAACAGAACCGAGAAAGGGAGAGATGAGAACGAGAGAGAGAGAGAGAAAAAGATGAATAGGAATAAGACGAGAATCCAACGATGAGACGACAAGACCGACGGCGACGGCGACGGCGACGACGACGAAGACGACGACGGCGATGCTTGGCGGCGCGTCTCGAGAACGCGAAAAGCGCGACGGAGAATATAACGAAAGAATTATTCGGAAAGAGAGAAAGAGAAAGAGCGAGAAAGAGAGAAAGAGATAGATAGAGATAGAAAGAGATAACGAAGAATAACGAAAACGATGACGTTCACCCTCGAATTATACGTGCGGATATATATATATGTGTGTGTGTGTGTGTGTGCGTGATTTTACTACTATGGTAGGACTATGTATATATATATATATATTATATATATATATATACTACTACTACTACTACTGCTGTTACGGTAGACGACGCGAGAAAAAGTAAGAGAACCGCGCACGATCGTAGTGCTGGCGAACGACTGACAATGGACTCCCGGTAAGCGGTTAGAAGCGACGAGAGAAGGGGGCGCGCCGTACGCGGAGTGGGGAGACGGGAGCGCCGATTGGACGGAAGTGCCCGAACGACGGAGACGGAAGAACCGAGCGAGAGAAAGAGACGGAGGAAAGTAGGACGAGGCGGACGTCGGGCAGGGGGAAGGGGAGAAGCAGGAAGAGAAGAAGGTGGGAAGGAAGCCATGAATGGCGACCGACGGACGAGGGGGGGGAGAGAGAGGAGCGTAAACGAGCGAGCGCACGAGCAAGCGAAAAAGAGAGAGAGAGAGAGAGAGAGAGAGAGAGAGAGTGATGGAGTGAGTGAGAGAGAGAGAGAGAGAGAGAGAGAGAGAAAGAGAGTGGGCAGCGGCCCGGTCGTTCGTGACGGTACGACGTTGCCATCTGGCGATATTGTGGCAAACTACCGAGACGCAACACGAAGCTTTTCATGAATGAGCGGAAGCTATCATTGAAGCTTTGCATTGAATGAAAACATTACCTCTCCGCCTGTCGTCCTCGTCGACGAGCGTAACGACGACGTCGACGGCGACGCGCTTGCTTCTCGACGATCGATTCGATCGCTAAAGAGAGACAGCAAATATATATGTATGTATCTGTGTGTATATAATGTATGTATGTATATATACATACATACATATATATAATAATAAATATATACATACATATATATAATATATATATATATATATATATATATATATATAGAGAGAGAGAGAGAGAGATAGAAACGGATAGAGACAAATGTAGGGGCAGAGAGTGAGAGAGAGAGAGGAGCTCGAGGCGTTGTCTCGTTCAACACATAGAGAGAAGGAGGAACGAGACGGAGCGAGATAGGAACAAACGTATCGTGTTCCATGGCGCATCGATCGAGTCCTTCTTTTGACGTCGTTCATGGCGTTTTACGGTGGGCACGTTACCATCCATCGGCCGGCCGGCCGATGGTGTGCCCAACGGCATTCTCTCTCTCTCTCTCTCTCTCTTTCTTTTTCTCTCTCTCCTCAGGAGACCGACGTTTTCAGGACCGTGTCACGCGGGTAAGGATCCCCTGGAAGGTCGACTCGGCCGTCCCCGCACGTTTCTTCGTCGTTCATTCGCGTAACGCGTACACCACGCCAACGAGTCCGTCGTCATCTTACTCGACGCGGGACTCGCTCACAGATCGTAACCTCGAAGAATGGCTCTGACGTCGTCGTTCGTACGTGTTTTTACGCGTTCCTTTACTCGCGTGTATATAATATTTGTGTGTATGTGCGTGCATGCCGCAAAGAGAGAGAGAGATAGAGAGAGAGAGAGAGAGAGACTCGCGGAGTGGCAGATGTTTCCTCCTGTCATCGACGTTCGATATCGTCGTCTCTTCGTTGAGAGTAATATCGACACTCTTGCGCGCCTATTCATTTAGTCCCCTTTTTACAAATGGATTTTATCATCTAGATTCCATTCGTGCGGTAGAATTGAAAAAAGAAAAAAGAAGAGGACGTTTTAAAGATAAGTTTTTCAGAAATGCGAAAGAGAAAGAGAGAAAGAGAAAAGGGACACGAAGGATCGCGAAGGTTTAGTAGTCGGGATTTTAGTCAAAGCAAGTGTACATCAAAGTCCGCTCAGTCCCGTCCGTCCCGTCCCATCCCATCCCGTCCCGTCCCGTCTCATCCCATCCCGTCTCGTCTCGTCTCGTCTCGTCTCTCTTGTTCGTTCTCGAGAACAACAGAACAACAATCCTACATTATAGTCCCGTTTCGTCTTCTCTATCCTATTCGAACGCGACCGTAAAGCTTCTTCTTCGTGCTGGCATAGACGAACCTAACGAAAGAACGAAAGAACGAAAGAACGAACGAACGAACGAACGAGTCACGAGAGAGGGCGCACTAGGGGGAGGGGGGTGGGGAAGAGATAGAGAGATATGGGAGGGGAAAAGAGAAAGAAAGAGAAAATGAGAGACCGTCTTGTTCTGCCGCGCTGCTACTCGATTCTATATTTATCCCTCTCATTAATTCTATCCTCGTCGTGCACCGTTCATTCATTGGTGCGACCGTCTCTTTCTTTACCTTACCCAGCCTTACCACCCGCCGTCTCCCGTCTCTCTTCAGCGTACGCACGTTCATTCATTTTCGTCTTTGTCTCACCGCCGTGACTGGATTCGACGCTCTCTCTCTCTCTCTCTCTTTTTCTTTCCTTCTCTATCGCGACTGGCCACGTTATTCTCTCTCTCTCTCTCTCTCTCTCTCTCTCTCTCTCTCTCTCTCTCTCTCTGTTTCTCCTTCCTTTACTACCGTACCCACACTGCAGTCTTGCAGTAACGTAACCAAACAACTCCGGACCCGCTCCTCTCCCCAATATTTTTATATTTTTATTTTTATTCATTTATTATACGTCGATCAAAATTTTCTTCTTGCCCTCGTTGAATTTTTCCTTTTCTTCCTTTCTCTCTCTTTTTTGTTTTTTTTTGTCTTTCTTCAATATCTCTCTTCGAAAGGTAGAACACATCATACCGACCGATTACCAAGTGAAATTAAATTATTTCTTTTTTTTTTTTTTTTCATCCGAACGATTCTTACGACGTCGTCTCTCGGGAAAAATGGTTATTGTCGATTATCATATCTCGACTTGTCGGAATCGACGATAATCGTGATCCGACGACACACAACGAGGCACGAAAATAAGGATCGGATGAAAATACGTAGAGGGAGAAAAAAGGAAAAAAAAAAAAATTCTACGTTCGTTTCGTTCGAGGACCGTGATCGATAACGTTACGTTACTGACAAGAGGAGAGAGAGAGAGAGAGAGAGAGAGAGAGAGAGAGAGAGAGAGACGCCTAGCGTGTCAAGAGGGATAAGCGAAGGGGTTGTGGGTTGTGGTTGTGTTGTGTTGTGTTGGAGCGAGCAACGAAGCGAACGTTGACGAAGGTCCGAGAAGAAGAATCTCCTCTATCGAGAGAAATTATATCAGATATACGAACGATTATTACGTTTCATTTAATATACTTAAGGATGAAAAAGAAGAAAAAATATCATCGAGTATATTTTTTCTTCTTCCTTCTTTTTTCCTCGTACCTCCCTCTTTTTTTTTCCGTTTCCATCGATCGTTCCGTTCTCTCGAATGAGGAGGAAAATCTTTTTTCTTTTTCTTTTATTTTTTTTTTTTTTTTATTCATTCAGCCAACGTTTGCGAATAATATATAAACGGGACGACGAAGGATAGAACGTACGATCGATATACATACACGTACATATATATATAAATATATAAATAAATAAATAAATAAATATATATATATACTAAATGTGCAACGTGCATTCTAATCAGTGACGTTTCCTCTCCGAATATGCAACGACGTATGTATATACATATATAATGTGTGTTGTGTGTGTGTGTGCGCGCGTATATATGTATATATATATATATATATATATATATATATATATATATATTCTTGCTTGCACACAGGAAGCTCCGACCAGATTAAATGCGCAGGAAGTATGGAGAGCGCGTATTTAGTAGCGCATAAACGGCTTCATTTTTCGAATTATCGTTACCATGCGCTCTCCTACGAATATAGAAAGCCGCCCATTTCCGACAGTCCTCCTCCTTCTACCCCCTCCCCTCTTCTAAACGCGACCAGATCTCTGATTAATTATTTTCCGGAACTCCTTGCAATGCTCTTTCCGTCGGATATGCATATACAAACACATATATATACACACACACACACACACACACAATATATGAATACAATATATCTATGTATGAAGTACCACGTATACGTGTGTGTATATATATATATGTTCCTTCAAAATCAACACGTTGCACATTATAACACCATCCGAATACGTAATATGTTTGATTACGTCAACCAATATCCAATTATTATTCTCGCGTAATACCTTCCTTATTTATTTTTTATTTTATATATATATATATATATATATATATATATATATATATATCTGCGAATATAATCATTCAAAGTTCCTGTAAAGATCGGATTTCCAACAAACGTGTAATACGTTCGGAAAAATCTACTTTGTACGTTTTGTTACGAGAAGAAGTTACGTACGTTTAACGTTCCTCGATACGATTCTACGCAAAAACGATTGATTTAATAATCCAATTTAATAATATAAACGATATTGTTATATATGATATATAATTATATTATATATTATATAGATTTAATATTATAAACGATAGAGATATTCAATTGGATTTTTTGGGAGGGTAAAAAGATTGAAATTTCGTGGGTTTTATTTATTTATTATTTGTTTTGTTTTAATCGAAGATTGGGATACTTCGAAAAAAATTTCGTAAACGATCAAGGGCCGAGACACAGGGCACGAAATCTAGTAGGCGCGTTATTTGCGAGACGAAGCGAATAAAGACGGTGACGTTGATGTTAACGACGATGTTGACGACGTTGACGACGATGTTGACGACGACGACGACGAGGACGACGCTCGTTCCAGGTAATATTCCACTTGCCAAGAACCCCGACGACGCTCACTCGACGGAGTCGTACCCTGCGTTGTACGACTCGTCGCGAAAACGTCGTCCCTTTCTTCTCTCTACGAAGTTTCACGAGTTTTGAGTGCGAGCCAATCGGCCGACACCGGTTAGAAGAAGGAGAAATAAATTATTATATCGGAAAAAGAAATGGGGGAGAGAAGGGAAGAAAACGAGAAAGAAGAAAGAAATATATATATATATATATATATATATATATATATATATATATATATATATAAACGTATACGTCTATGTCTGCTGCTGTGTGTGCGCGTGTGTACGCGAAGATGATCGTAGAAAAAAAAATCTAAAAAAAAATATTATCTTTATAGACTATTAAAAAAAAAAAAAAAAATAAATAACTGCATAAAGAAAAAAAAATAGAAAAGGAAAAAAAGCAAAAGAATTTTCTCGCGTTTCTTCCGAAGGAGTATTACGGTAAAAGGACGAAAAAAAAAAAAAGAAAAAGGGGATAGAAAAAATATATAAAGACGATCTCGAATGGGAAGGGGGAGAGAGAGAGGGAGAGAGAGAGAGAGAGAGAGAGAAAATATTACCTTACGATATTTTATTTGTAGGAAGAAGGAAAGAAAAGAAAAGAGAAGAGAAGGGTACAGAAGAGTGAAGAAAAAAATAGTGAGAAACGAAACAAAAAAGAATTTTACTCCGGTTTCCCTAAACGCTAGGTAGGTAGATCTATATTTAATACGTACACCGTGCAAGCAAAAGGACGAAGGAAAAGGGATAAGAGAGAAATAACAAAAAAAAAAAAAAAGAGGGAAAAAAGACATCGATAACGATTATCGAAGGAGAGAAAGAAGGAAATATTATTTTATCACGAGAAAAAAAAATAAATAAATAAAAATAAAAAAAAGATATAATAAATAACGAAAAGAAAAGAATTTTCACCCGTCTTCTGGAAGCTCCGAGGACATTATTATTAATATAGAGAAGAGGACGTAGCTGAAGAATCGTTCAAACGAGCACGCCATCGTTGTCGTCGTCGTCGTTGTCGTCGTCGTCGTCGTCGTCGTCGACGACGTTCTTGGACGACGACGACGACGTCGACGTGGAAGACGACGACGCAGTTACGAGAAACGAACTCGCGAGAACATCTGTCGCGAGAATAACCACGTGGGGTGGGGATTTGCTGTTAGAAAGATGCGAGCAAAAAATGCGAGGCATAAGCCTGCGGAACGATCTTCCTCTTGAAAAGAAAAAGAAGAAGAAGAAAAAGAGGAAGAAGAAGAGGAGGAGAAGTAGGAGGAGGAGGAGGAGGAAGAAGAAGAAGAAGAAGATGATTAAGATGAAGATGAACGAGATGACGAAGTCAAAGACGAATACGAAGACGAAGACGAAGACGAGGACGAAAACGAAGAGAGGAAGAGAGGAAGATAGCGAGGAGGAAAGAATAAAAAAAAATAGATAGATAGATAGAGACAGATAGAACGAACCACACGACGCGACCACACGCTCTCATCGTGCATCGTCGATAAATTGAAGGGGAATAAAATTATTCTCTCATTGTCTATCTTGTACTTCCTTTTTTGGTTTTTATTTCCTTTGATCTCTTTTTGCTTCTTCTCTCTCTCTCTCTCTCTCTCTCTCTCTCTCTCTCTCTCTCTCTCTCTCTCTCCCTATTTCTTGCAAACGCGCGATATAAAAGAGAAAATGGTGAGAAGGAAAATGTTCGACGTTGTGAGAAGCCAACGAACGAACGAACGAACGAACGCGTTGCCTTTACGCGTATTACGACGGGACACGTCGTCCCTCGTAAACTCGCTTTTCGAAGAACCCTCCTCTCCTCTTTAACGCGCGTGTGAAACGAGAGAGGCGAGGAGGGTGCCACGCTGAGAGAAAGAGAGAGAGAGAGAACGAGAGTCCTCCCTCCCTCTCTCTCTCTCTCTCTCTCTCTCTCTCTCTCTCTCTCTGCGAGAAACAGTAAAGAACAGGTACGAACGAAGGAGACACGAAACACCGGATATCCTCCAGACGACACCCACGCGGTGTGCGTGCGTGATCACGAGAGCATCTCCTCTAATTCTACCCTCGGACCCTCCGGTAAAACGATCGAGAGGCCCCAAACAGAGTGAGAGAGAGAGAGAGAGAGAGAGAGAGAGAGAGAGAGAGAGAGAGAGAGAGAGAGAGAGAGAGATCTACCGACCGACCAACCGAACGAACGAACGAACGATAAAGATAGAGAGATATAGATATATAGAACAAGGGATCGAACTTTTGCCGGTCTCTCTCTCTCTCTCTTTCCCATCCACCCCCTCCTCTCCCTTCTACCTAACTTGAGAAAAATTCTATTTCGTCGTCCTCGCGGAACACGTCGAAAGTTACGATCGTTAAAATGCTTCAGAACTATATATATATATATATATAAATTCTTAGAGAGCGCTCGAGAAACCGTCCTGGAAGCGGATGCTGGTACTTATTCATTCATCGATTCTCGCACACGAGGCCTGCTCTCCCCTCTTTCTTTCTTTCTTTCTTTCTCTCTCTTTCTCTCTGGAACGGTGCCCCTCTGCCGTTGGTGTTGCCGCTGCTACTCCGACGACGGTGAGAGGAATGGCTGCCGCTCCTGCGATTTCATTTGCAAATTCTCTCTCTCTCTCTCTCTCTCTCTCTCTCTCTCTCTCTCTCTCTCTCTCTCTTCCCCCTTTCTGTCTCTCCTGTACCCTCCTCCTCCTCCTCTTATCCCCCTTGTTCGACTTCGACTTCGACTTCTTCTTCCTCTTCGCTTCCTTCTTCCCCTACTCGGCAACCTCGTACCCCCCCCCCCACCCAACGCCCCTCGACCCAAACCTCCTTCCTCTCCCTCGAGACCGTAAACGTAGAGTAGGACAGTGCCAACGATCGGTTTGCTAATAGGACGAAGATGTTGCGTGTGTACGATACGGGCACCGGTTGTGTTCATTCATAAAATCGTAAGCGGCCGGCGCGTCGCTGTGAGAGGCCTGGCCTTTTTAAAAATCCAGGCCATCCTCGAGGTCGCGCGAAAACGGGTTGCCGCGGCCGCTCGGATCTCCTCCTCCTCCTCCTCCTCCTACTCATACTACTCCACCTCCACATTAACCTCCAACTCCTCCTCTTCCTCCTCATCTTCTTCCAACTCTTTCCCTCCTCCTCCTCCTCATCATCATCCTCCATCTCTTTTTCCTCCTCCTCCTCCTCCTCCTCCTCCTCCTCCTCCTCCTCCTCCTCCTCCTCCTCCTCTTCCTTCTCCTCTTCTACTTCCTGTTTTTCTTCTTTCCTTTTTTATTTTTATTTTTTCTTATTTTTTGTCATCTCCGTCCGTCACGGAGAAGGACGTTCTCGTTGGTTCTCGGGTGAGTTCGAATGGAAGAAGGAAAAAGGAAAAGAGAAATAAAAGAAGAAAGAGGAGAGATAAAAACAACCGACAATTTTTCTCCTCGTTTCCCTTAGCGCTCCTCAATTATTCAATGGACGGGATCCGTCGTACTATTATGAGAGAGAGAGAGAGAGAGAGAGAGAGAGAGAGAGGGAGAGGGAGAAGAAAAAAGAAGAAAAAAGGAAAAAAAAAATAAAATAAATAATAGTTGCGTTAAACATTGACTCCAAAAAAAAAAAGAGGAAAAAAAGGACGAGAGTATTCCCCTTCTGTCGTAGTGGAAAAAAAAAATAAAAGAAAAGAAGGAAAAAAAAAGATAACTCGCTATTCGTGAGTTTCGTTGAGTAAAAGGAAATGATAGAGATAGAGAAAGAGAGAGAGAGAGAGAGAGAGAGAGAGAGAGAGAGAGAGAGAGAGAGAGAGAGAGAGAGAGAGAGAGAGAGACTGTCAAGCAAGCAAACAAGCAAACGCACACGTTCGGCTGGGCACACGAGAGAAATGGAATGTGGACGCCATATGGCCGGAATCTTCGGCCAACCACCACCCACTCTTGCTTCTCTCTCTCTCTCTCTCTCTCTCTCTCATTCTTGAGCTGCTCCTTCGAGAGGCAACAGCACATTCACCGAAGCGCATTTATACGTCTCCGGGCCACCTTTTTGCCAAGTACGTCTGATCTGGGACTACTACTCTGAAGTAATTCACCTTTTGAATATATATATATATATATATATATATATATATATATATATATATATAAAAAACGACCAGGATCTTAAGAAATCGGGTCTCTCTCTCTCTCTCTCTCTCTCTCTCTCATCTATCCTTATATACATCCAATCATACGTATACACACACACAGACACGTTAATATTCATCCTGATTTCAAGTCACCGGCATTAAATCGAATCGACCGGGAGGAACGAGCTTCGTCTTGGATAATACTTGTTATGGTACATAACATAAAAATTGTCACGGGTTATGTACGTGAGTCAGAAAAAAAAATGGTGGCGAAGAGAGAATAAGAGAGAGAGAGAGAGAGAGAGAGAGAGAGAGAGAGAGAGAGAGAGAGACAAAAGAGCTACTAACGAATTTCAAATCGGTCGAGTAAAGAGGAATGAAATAACTTCAACTACGTATTCTTGGATTCTTTCATACTTTCATTTCTTTCTTTCCTTTTATTCTCTCTCCCTTTTCCCTCGTCCTTCGCATCGTTTATTGAGACGGTCTTGCATCCGTGCTCTCGCTCGTTCGCCGCTCGCGAGCGCACGCGCATTCTGAATAAAACTTCAGTCCAGGCGAACGTACGAACGTACAAACGAACGCGAGAACGAACGAACGAGAAGGGTCAACGTTCGACCACCAAACGGCCTGCGCCTCCCACCTTTCGTTGGGGTGAGGCGAAAAGAAACGAAGAAGAGGAAGGAAAAAAAAATAAAATAAAAGAAGGAAAAGGAAGAAGGGGGAAAAAAAGATGAAGGAAAGGGAAAAGGAGAAAGGGGGGAAAAAAGGGGAGAATACGTCAGGATTACGAGGTATTTACGATCTCTCGTATTTCGACGTCGTCGAACGACGACCTACGAACCCCTACGCACGCACACGCACACCCCTCCTCCAACCCTTATAACCAATTGGACGTCTCTTTGAAATTCCGATCGAAAAAAAATGAAAAAGAAAAAAAGAGAGAGAAAGAAAGAAAAAACGAGCGCGATCCCTCGACGTGCCCGTTTTTAATATAATAAAATCGACGAACGGCTTCAACGATAAATTTTGTGTATGTTTGTGTTTGTCTGTGCGTCCGCGCGAACGCATTTTTTTCGGACTATCGAAATCGTTCGTCTAGAATGAACGAGAATAAAAAATGAAAAAAAAAATAAAAAAAAAAAGGTTACATCCGGTACATCTACTGTTTGCTATAATTAGAAATATATAATACACGTCGTTCGATATTTTCTTTTTCTTTTTTTATTTCCCAATCTATATCGAGAACTTGGACTAATTTAAAAAGTTATTTCAATCATAGCGAGAGACAGAGACAGAGACAGAGAGAGAGAGAGAGAGACTCATCGACGAAAAGAAAAATCAATAGAACGAACGTGTATGTATGTATGTACATCGACACATTAGGATTTACGACGAATAGTAATATATGATCGGTCATTTATTTATTTATTTATTTATTTATTTATTTATTTATTTATTTTTTCTTTCTTTTCTTTTCTCTTCTATCCTACGTCCCGAACTTGAACGGAATTTAAAGAATTGACTTTAGCGGGTGCGGGACGTGCTCGTCGATGTAGTAGAAAGAGAAAGAAAGAAAAAAAAAAGAAAAGAAAAGAAATCGATAGGACGAAGATTTATCGATACATGCGAAGTTTCGACAAGCAGAAATATACAACTCCGTCGTATTTACCATTCCTACAAATCGCTTACTTGGACGAATTAAAAAACAAAAAAAAAACAAAGAAAAAAGAAAAACCCGATTTTAGCGTTGCGAGACGCATATCGACGAGGACAAAAAATCGATGGTACGAAGATGTATCGATAAATCTGAACCCCGTTAAGACCGACAACTACTCGTAAAGAAGACATACGAACGATGATTTTATTTATTATTTTTCATACTTGGACGAAATTTAAAGAGGGCTTATTTTTAACGTCGCGAGAAGAGGAACTTCTCGGCGAAGAAGAAGAATAAAAATATATATATATATATATATATATATATATATATATATATATATATATCGACAGAACGAAGACGTATCGATAACGTCTCTAAATCGACGACAACTGCGGATACGTCGCGACACGTCGTTTATTTTCTTATTTCTTTTTTTCTTCTTCTTTCTTCCTTTTCCGATTTATATTAAACGTAACATTTGGTGGAGAAATTTGAAGCGTTATATTGGCGCGTTGGCGAGAAACACCGCGACTCGTAGACAGGGTACAAACGAGGAATCGATAGAACGAAGATATATCGATACATTCGCGATTAACGACAAATATATATATATATATATTACTCGTCATTTAATTCTTTCTTTCTCCTTTTTCTTGTTTTATTTTTTCAATTTTTCATTTTACACGGACGGAACTTGGACGATTTAACAAAAAAAAAGGGGGAGAGAGAGAGAGAGAGAGAGAGAGAGAAAGAAAAAAATAATGATTTTATCGCTTCGCAGATGCGGGGCAGAACGACGAGGACGAGAGTACATCGAAAAAATCGATAGAACGAACGAAGGACGTATCCCCCCGGTGGATCCTACTTTTACGATACAATCAGAAATATACGACTCCATAACTTATTTATTTTTCATACCACGTTACGAACTTGAACGAATTTAAAGTGATTTTTAGCGCCGAGAGAAACTCACGTTTTACGCTTCCTCTTAGAAATAGTTCTCTCCCTCTCTCTCTCTCTCTCTCTCTCTCTCTCTCTCTCTCTCTCTGTCTCTCTCGAATCTTATCGGCTAGAGGAGTGAGCGAGAGAAACAGAGAGAAAGAGAAAAAGAGTGAGAAAGAAAGAGGGACAGATAGAAAGAGAGAGAGAGAGAGAGAGAGAGAGAGAGAGAGAGAGTCGACCGGATGTATCGCGAGAACACATAAGGATGATTGTAGATTGCGCTGGCAGCTCGTGCAAAAGCAACAGAAGGTACAACCGGAGTCACTGACAGTGAGAAAGAGAGACAGAATCAAGAGAGAGAGAGAGAGAGAGAGAGAGAGAGAGAGAGAGAGAGAAGAGAGGAGAGTCAACGAGAAGTCGAGTGAGCGAATGAGAGAGAGAGAGAGAGAGAGAGACGGTGAAGAGGGAAGGGAAAAGAACGATGAAGGAACGAGAGATAACGGGGTTGGCAAACACGGAGATAGCGTGCTGCGGTATTCTTGCGTTATTCAAGAAGAAACACACGGCTGTGTACCGAAATTCGAGTACGACTCTGTTCGATCTGATACAGTTCCGATCGTCGATCGTGGATAGAGAGGTGCTAGACGATCTCTTACTATTGCGAAAACTACCATTGGCGGCCTCTTTTCCAACAGAACGTGTCACGAGTTCCATACATACATTTTATTTGTATGTGTGTTAATGTGTGTTCGTGTGTGTGTGTGTGTGTGTGTGTGTGTGTGTGTGTGTGTGTGTGTGTGTGTGTGTGTGTGTGTGTGTGTGTGTGTGTGTGTGTTGGGTAAAACGATATCGATCGATCAATCGCTCTCGAACTCGTTATCGAAAAGTAACATAGAGACACCGTTCTAGTATAAAATTAGATCCAAATAAGGTCGATCCAAGAAAGTCGTTACGCGTATCGAAAAACGAAGAAATAATATCATTTCTACTTTCTTGAAAAATGTTTGAAAAATAGTATGTGGGCGCGCGCGCGCGCGCGTACTTATAAACGTAGGTGCATGCGTCCGTACGTATATCTCTTACGAATAAATAATTCACGAATCGTGAATCACGAATAGAAGGGATTTTTGATTTGTATAAATGAACATCCTCTGGCAATAGGTCAAAGAAAATTTAATTACTCTCATTAATAAACGAGATCCGTATCATTGATGTTTATCGGAGCGTGTCAGGGATTGCCAAAAAAGATTCTCTCGCATGTATACATATATATATATAAATATACGTGTACTATATATTTATATATACAAATATATATATATATATATATATATATATATATATATAAGTATATATAGGTACGTAAGTACGTAGTGAATAAGCATAGCTGGTACGACGATTCACGCTTAAAAGAGAAAATAATCACAAGCTAATCTCTATCTAATCGTTACACGCTCGTAGCGTCGGGCCATTGAAGAAGTCAAAGTCATTAAACAAAACTACTACTTCCCCCTTCCTTCTTTGCGATAGACAACGTCGAACGTTATATTTCTTTTTTGTTCTACGAATGATCTCAGGTGTTCCTTTGCGACTGGTAATAAACTACAAACACAAAGATACCTAAGGAACGTAAGTAACGGGCACGTATACTGCATATATATATATATATGTATATGTATATGTATACACACACACGCGTAAGTACATGCAAGTATAGTATATATAATACTATCGTCATGCACGGAAATCGTGGTCTCATTCATACCAGGCCGACGTTTGCGGTATCAAGCGTATATATATGTGTATATATATACATGTATGTATACACATATATTATATATATATATATATATATATATATATATATATATATATACACACTAGGTATAAACGTATGTACATGAATGCATGCAGATGCAGATGCAGATGCAGACGCAGATGCAGATGCAAGCAGCAGCAGCAGCAGTAGAAGCAGGCACATACGTATGTACGTGTATGTGTGCCTATTCAGCGTATTCGCAGTTACGACGATGAACAGAGTACGCTCGCAAAACGCGATATCCACCTTGGCTCGGTCGCCGTACTAAAAGGCGGGGATCGTGCCTTTCACCAACACACACTTGCTCGCTTTCGTACATACACACCGGCATACGTAAAATACATACGTACGTACGTACGTACATGCATAGATATATACTTGCATACATATATTGCATGCCCGACGAAAGTCCGACACGGCAAGGTAAAACAAATGGCATTAGCAGCCGTGAATCACAAAAGATGAAGGAGGAGGAGGAGGAGGAGGAGGAGGAGGGAGAAGGAGGGACGGGGAAAAATGAAACGCGCAGTGTGATATCTATTCGAAGTAGATAAAAAAAAGAATATATATATATATATATATATATATATATATGAGAAAAAAGAGAAAGAGAGAGAGAGAGAGAGAGAGAGAGAGAGAGTGAGAGGGTGGAAGGGAGAAACAGAATCACGTGGTTCTGCCGCGTGAACAGGGCGAGAAGGGGAAAAATGAGAAGGGGGTTTAAAAAGAAAAGAAAGAGGCGGGAAACGTTGGAAATCGAGTTTTCTTCGTCCGAGCGATGATAAAAATAATAAAAATAACCAATAGCAATAATAATAATAACAACAACAACAACGACGACGACGAAATATTCGTTTAAAAATTATCGAAGTAAACGAGTAACAAATTAACCAAGTTAAGAGAACGAACATCGGGTGTTTACGTAAAAGAAGTTGGATATATTTTTGTTAATGAAGAGAAGTACGGAGGGGAGCGAAGTCGAGAGAGAAAGAGAGAGGAGTGGGGTGGCATGATATGAGGTAGAAGTGGTGGATGGGGGGGTTTGGGGAGGAGGTGTCGGATGTAGAGGGACGGGATAAGAGGAGGACGCGGCGCATGACCGAAAGCGAGAGTGAATGAAGGGCAGGAGAGAAAAAGGAGGAAGAGGAGGAGGAGGAGGAGGAGGAGGAGGAGGAGAATGAGGAGGACGAACGAACAGACGGACGGACGAACGGACGGAGGTGGTGGAGGAAGAGGAGGAGGAGGAGGAGGGAAGGAAAGGCGAGGAGAGCGCGTGCGTACGCGTTTCACGAATGGAAAGGTAGTGTGTGTGTGTTGGTGACTTTCTCGCAAAACTTTCTACGTGAGGGAAGGGACGGGAACAGGAGAACGATGGGGGAGGGAGAGAGGGAGGGTTCGGTCGAGCGAGCGGGAAGGCGGGCGGGTTTTGCGCGCTGGCGCTCACGCGCATTTCATTCACCGTCACGTCTCGGCACGCTCCGGCAACGAGTGATTCTCATTCTCATTCTCATTCTCATTCTCATTCTCATTCTCTCTCTCATTCTCTCTCTCTTTCTCTCTCTCACTTTGTCTATATATCTATCTATCTATCTATCTATATATCTATCTTTCTCTCTCTCGTTTTCTCTCCTCTTCTACGAAAGAGTAGCCCGTGTGACTCAATCTACACACAACATAGATACATACATACATACATACATACATACATACATACATACGTACGTACGTACGTACGTACACAACCGGTCACAGGCGCCTGACCGCGCGCCGATAGAAGAGTTGGCACAAAGTCGTGTGACCTCGCCATTTGAAATCGGCGCCGAGTGAAAAACAACAGAATGGAGCGTGCGTTAGAAAGAGAGATAGATAGATAGATAGATAGATAGATAGAGATAGAGAGAGAGAGAGAGAGAGAGAGAGAGAGAGAGAGACAATCTTCGCGTTGTGCCATTCAAAAGCGAGAGAGTAGGTGCGCGCACGCTCACTCGTTTGTCGTTGCGTTTGCGCTTGCTCGCGCGCGCGCACACACCTTCGATGAACAACCTCGAAAGAATGTTGAACGCGAGAAAGGTAGAGAAGAAGGATATATATCGAGGATATATATACATACATTTATATATATATATGTTATGTATGTATGTATATATATATGTATGTATGTATGTATGTATGTATGTATGTATGTATGTATGTATGTATGTATGAATGTATGTATGTATGCCTCCGCAGCGTTTGCTCTCGGCAGTGGAAACGTTTCACGTTACATTTCTATGTATATGTTTATAGGAATAGTCGTCGAGAGCGCGGATTTAATGTGGGCGCGTAGTAGGTGCGTAGGCTTCCGGAGACAGAGAATATAAGAGAGAGAAAAAGAGAGAGAGATTAAGAGAGATTAAGAGAGAGAGAGAGAGAGAGAGAGAGACGCGCTTTCCTTGCTTCCGAGATTCACGAAGGAGTCACGCGATTTTCTTACGTCGCAGAATAATATGCTAAACGGAGCAGATAGAGTGCGCGCTCGTAGAATCTTGATTACCGGAACCCGATCCTCTCCTCTCCCGACGTTGTTGTGTTGTTACAACGTACACATGAATTACGCGTTCCAGGGATACGTAATCCGCGTACGCGTCTCTATATTATTAATCTCTCTGGCGTTTGGTGAATGAAGATAGATAGATAGATAAGACAGATATATCTATGTATGTATGTATATATATATATAGAGAGAGAGAGAGAGAGAAAGATAGAGAGATAGAGAGAGGGATATTGGAGGAGCGCCATTTTCAAATATCCACGGACAATGATATTTTCTCTACTCTTTTGAGTCCAGTCGTAACGAGAAATACGACGTGACGTTTATCGAATAATCGTGAAGATTCACACCCCCTCTCTCTCTCTCTCTCTCTCTCTCTCTCGCGGATATATATATTACACACACACACACACACACATACACGCGCGCGCGGATATAGAACGGCGAACTATAATAAACGGTAACGACCGTGAGGACGAATCAGATGCGCGAGCGATAAAAGCCGTAGAAAGAGAGAAAGAGAGAGAGAGAGAGAGAGAGAGAGAGAGAGAGAGAGAGAGAGAGAGAGAGAGAGAGAGAGAGAGAGAGAGAGAGAGAGAGAACACTGAGCGATAATAAGATGACTGGAGGAGGAGGAGGAGGTTTAGAAGGGAGCAGACGTAAACATTTCCCTGGGCGATATACGTTTTATGTGTTATACATACATACATATATGCATATATATATATATATATATGTATATACGTTATAGAGATTTTTTGGAATAAAACGAAAGAAAAGCGAGAAGAATAAAAACGGAAAAAGGGAAAGGGAAATGTGGTAGAGAAAAGGGAGAGAAAAAAAGGAAAGAAATAAGAACAAGAGGAGCGTTGTCCGTATCTCACCGTGGAACGCAAGGACGTCCGCTGATCGGAAGGTGAAAGAGTATATATATATATATATATGTGTGTGTGTGTGTATAGATACGAAAAAGGTGTAGAACGTGTTAGATAGATAGAGTTACTCACCGTTTCTAGTTGGGGGCCGTGGAGGCGCAGGATAGTTGGGCGGTACGAGGAACAGCTCGTCTTGTTGGGCCGCGGGCAACGTCGTCCTGCTCTCGTTTGTCGTCGTCGTAGTCTCCGTCGTAGTCTCCGTCGTAGTCTCCGTCGTCGTCCCCGTCGTCGTCTCCGTCTCCGTCGTCGTCGTCGTCTTCGTCTTCGTCGTCGTCGTCGTCGTCGTCGTCGTCGTCGTCGTCGTCGTCGTCGTTGGCGTTGGCGTCGGCGTCGGCGCCGTCTTCGTCGTTTTCGTCGTCGGCCCGCACAGCACACCGGTGGTGATGGATGAACGGATGGGCGGGGGAGGCCGGCAAGGGAGGAACTGTCGTTGGCTTCTTGGTGGTAAAGCCGGTGGCAGCGGGACCGATGATGACGATGACGATGACGATGATGACGATGATGACGATGACGATGATGATGATGACGACGATGATGGCAGCAGGGCCGCCAGTGGCAGCGACTCCGAGTTCAAGGTATCCACACTTTCGGCACTTTTTTTCGCGGCACCAACAAACAAACAAACACACCTCTTCTTCCTCTTCCTCTTCCTCTTCTTAATCTTCTTTACTCTTCTTCGTTCTCTACTCGAACTCCTATGCTTTTTCCTTATTCTTCCTCTTCTTTTTCCTCTCCTTCTACTACTCCTCTTTTTCTCCTTCCTCGAGATTCCTAGCAGCGCCGTCTATTAATCCGATCCGACTAGCACGGGGTGTGGTGCATGAAGGATTCGACGAAGTCCGGATGATGGACCCGTAGAGAGATAAACAAGGAAAACAAATAAAAGGAAGGAGAAGAAAAGATTTTTTTTCTTTTTTTTTTTTTTTTTTTTTTTTTTTTTTAAGGGAGAGAACGAAACGAACGGGTGGTTAAAGAAAATATAAAAGAAGCAAGCGACGGTGGTAGCGATGATAGTGATGATGATGGTGTCGACGGTGACGGCGGCGGCGGCGGCAGCAGCCCCTCGTCTTCGGCGCTGCTTCGCCACTCCCGCACTCGTCGTCTTCTTCTTCTTCTTCTTCTTCTTCTACTACTACTACAACTACTACTGCTACTCTTTCTCTCTCCTCCTTGTCCTCCCTCGTCGTTTTCGTCGTCCTTCTCTCCCTCTTCCACCGTTTCTCTTCTTCCTCCTCCTCTTCTTCCTCTTCTTCTTCTTCTTCTTCTTCTTCTTCTTCCTTCTCCTCCTACTCCCACTTCCACTCCTCCTTCTCTTCCTTCCTCTCTTCTCCCTTATAACGCGAGCTCTCGCACGCAGTTCGAAGAAACACGCGCGATTTATCTTCCCCCTTTCTTCCACCTTTCTCCTCCTTCCGCGGTCGTCACAACGTCACTGCACGCCGCCGACACATACGTACTTCCTACGGCTTTTCGCCGTGAAGAAGATGATGATGATGAAGAAGAAGAATAAGACGACGACTATTACGACTATACTACTACTGCTGCTGCTACTACTATTACTATTACTATTACCACCGACGAACGCGGGGCGCAACTCGCGACGGACTTAAAGACGAGACCGAGACGAGACCGAGGAAACGTTTAAACGAAACTTAGACGCGGGAGGCGAGTCGAAAGAGGTGGCGAGAGCGAGAGCGAGAGAGAGAGAGAGAAAGAAAGAGAGAGAGAGAGAGAGAGAGAGGAATATACACGGCCCCCGATCGTTCCTCGCGCGGCACGTTTCCCTTCCTTCTCTCTTGCTCTCTCACACTCTCTCTATATGTATCTATCTATGTCTCTCTCTCTCTTTTTGTCGCTCTCTTTCTCTCTCTCTCTCTCTCTCTCTCTCTCTCTCTGTTTCTTGTCGGGGTGAGAGAGGGGCGCGCGCGCGCGCCCGCGCGCACACACACACACGCGTGCACACACACCGTTGGATATACGAACGTTTCACGAAAAAAAAAAAAAATAGTAGATATATTAGTCGGTCGTGTTTCCTTTCCTTTCGTTTCGTTTCGTTTCGTTTCGTTTCGCGTAGCGTCGCGCAGCGTCGCGTCTCGTCGCGTATATCGGAGCGACGGACGCGTTAAAAATGATTGTGATGAAGCACTCCACTCTCTCCACGGGCCGAACGAACGTACGAACAAACGAACGTACGAACGAACGAACGAACGAACGAACGTACGTACGTACGTACGTACGTACGGTGTATCGTCGACGACGAATTAGTAGTAGAGTAAACGCGCCGCCGCCGTGTTGTATTAGAGTTCCTTCTCTTTCTCTTATATTCTCTGGCAGCGCTAAGAGACACACTCGCGTGCGCACGGGAGAGACAACGGCGCGAGAACGTCGACGGCAACGGCAACAGCAACGGCAACGGCAACGGCGACGACGGACGCGACGACGTCGTCGTTGTGAAGAGAGAAAGAGATCGAAGGAAGGAACGAACGAACTCAAACGAGCGAGACACACACTCACACACACACACGCGCCTCCCGTCCCGATCGACGATCGGCGCACCGCGGCTTCTCCTCGCGCACTGAGCCGAGACACGCGCGCGGCTCTCACTCCGGCCAACGATTCTCTCTCTCTCTCTCTCTCTCTCTCTCTCTCTCTCTCTCTCTCTCTCTCTCTCTCTTTCTTTCTC
>OU426995.1:5278997-5286170 GCA_911387935.1 Dolichovespula saxonica | reverse complement strand
AGAGAGAGAGAGAGAGAGAGAGAGAATTCTAGTCTCCCACGCGCGAAAGAGAGACGAAGTGAGAAAGATTCAGCTGGTCTCGTTCGTTGGCGGCCATGTTGCCGTAGCTCGTGCGGTCCAGGCACGTACCTATATCTTCCTCCGGACCCTAGATATAGGAGAGTACCCTTTACCCATGTCACTCTCCTTTTATTACTCGATAAATTTCCTACGATCTCTCTCTCTCTCTCTCTCTCTATCTCTCCCCCTAGCATAATCGGTCATCCCGTCACCGTTTCGTCCCATCCCTCCCTTCACCTAGCCGCCCCGACGAATTTCCTTCAGGATTTTATTCGTTCGTTGAAAAATTTTTCTCTTCTCTCTCTCTCTCTCTCTCTCTCTCTCTCTCTCTCTCTCTCCATCTCTTTTTTTTTGTTCATTTCGATTTACCGATCGTTCTTTTCACCTGTTTTTTTCTTTTCCTTTTTTTTTGTGTTTGTCTTATTTTTTTTTTTTTTTAAGTAAACAAGATGGCGTCCAATCGAGAACTCGATATCCACGCTTACGATGCCGTTTTAGCGCGTAAAAACGTCTATACCGCTCCTTTCTCTCTCTCTCTTTCTCTATCTCTCTCTCTCCCTCTATCTTTCTTTTTCTCGATGCAGCCGGCTGCACTCGACGCCGCTGCTATTGCAGTGCATTGCGGATTCTCCATCGTTCCCAGTGTGTTGTACCCTGTCCGCGAGACTCGAACGCGACGGCGGTGGCCTCCGTGGCCGGTGAGCGAGTATGGTGGATGGCGAGGGGGTGGCGGGGTTGAGGGACGAACGAGTCGACGGGTGGGTTGGAGAGGGGGAGGTGGAGGAGTACGTTCCGGCTCCCGCGCATGCGCACCGACATATCGCGCGTCACCACCAGTTTGCCGCCCGCAACCTCAACTCTCTAACGAAACACACCACCAGTCTCTATCTCTCTCTTTCTCTCTCATTCTCTCTTTATCTATCTCTCTCACACTCTTTCCCCTCTTCGAGCAGAGACCACGATACTTCATTCATACTCGTATTGTGCTTACCAGGGCCGTCAAAGGTACAACGCGGTACCCGTGAATCGCCTTCGATCATCTCTATCGGGATCGTCTCTCTCCCTCTCTCTCTCTCTCTCTCTCTCTCTCTTCTTTTTTTTTCTTTCTCATTTTCTTTTTCTTTTCTTTACTTTCGATCTCTCATACGAACTTCGTTGCCTGTCCTTTTCTTTTCCTTGATTCTTTTTTCTCATTCCTTTTTCTCTCTTCCTCTTCCTCGTTCGAATCTTCGAGTAAAATTTGTATATTCTCGTTTCCTTTTCTTTACTTTTCATTTCTTTTCTTTTCTTTTCGTACGCAACGCTTTCGATGCGTTGAACGATTAAGATGGAAATATATCGGTCGTTGCGCGTGTCGACGACTCAACGTTAAAACGATCGTAAATTTGACGAAGGAATAAAGAGAAAAGAAGGGACGCGTTTGTAAAATGCGCGCGCGTGCGCGCGAGAGAGAAAATGAAAGAGAGAGAGAGAGAGAGAGAGAGAGAGAGAGAGAGAGAGAGAGAGAGAAATGATCGCTGAAACTAACAGATCCTGTGTGGCTTTTCTACAAAACGCACACACTGGGAGCTTTTCTTGCATGTCGGGGAGACTCGGTTCTCTTCGTAAACGTCCGCCGACTACATCCTCTTGCATCCTCGTCGTTCTCGTTTTACGACTCCGGTGCTCTCTCTCTCTCTCTCTCTCTCTCTCTCTCTCACTCCCCGTTCCATTTGGCTCCGTCTTCTTTCGCTTCGTGCACGCACGTATATATCTTTTCTCGTGCCGTCCATTCCTAAGTCAGACGGCGAACGTAAACCGTTCGTTCCGTCTTTATTCCACCTTCCGAATCCATCCTCCTCTCGTTTCATCTTCTTCATTGCAACATTGAAATTCTAGAGATAGATAGATAGATAGATAGGTAGAGAGAGAAAGAGAGAGAGAGAGAGAGAGAGAGAGAGAGACAAGAATACTTTTCAAACACGACATTCTATTTAATCGTTGAAATTTGGAGCAAACAGGACATAATTAATCTGCGCGTATCTATGTATGTACGTACGTACTAACCTACCGTCCTTTACCTAGTTCTTCAATTACGTTTAGAACAATGTTTCCGTTATTACTAACAAAAAAACAATTGTTCTTCGCAAATGTATATTTCTTTTCTTTCTTCTCTCTATCTATCTACCTATTTATCTATCTTTCTTTTTTTTCTTTCTTTATTTCTGCGTGAAAAAAGAACGGCGAACGGGATGATGATCCTCTTTTCTTCGTCTTCTTTTCTTTTTCTTCTTCTTCATCTTTTCTTTTTTGTTTTCTTTTTCTTTTTCTTCTTGCTCTTCATCTTCGCGGATATGGAACGAGATACGAGTGGAGTCTTTTGCTGATCGACTCGCTTGATCTAGTAAGGACGAAGATTCAATCAAAGAGTTGCCGTACAGATGCGAATAATATATATATATATATATATATGTATGTATGTGTATTTACATATGATAATCCTTGCGAAGATACACATATATATATTTACGTATATATGTGTGTGTGTGTGTGCGTGCATTCACGGGAAGGTACTCAAGGTCCCTTATAAAGAGTATTGGATTACTCTCTCCCTCTCTCTCTCTCTCTCTTTCTCTTTCTCTCCATCTATCTATCTCTATCTGTCTCTCTCTTTACTCTTTGTGAATACGATACCAATGTACGAACCTGCGTTATTGTGACGACTCGAACGATCGAATGATCGAATGAATGAATAATCGTCGTCGAGATTACGTACTACTATGATATCGCGAAATTCACATCTAGACATTTTACGATCCAGATTAATTTCATGCTTAAATCTAATTACTTTCTTTCGTAGACTAGGTTATTAACCAACTTATTCCTTCCTCCCTCCCCCTCCTCCTCCTCCTCCTCCTCCTCCTCTTCCTTTTTCTTCCTCCTTCCATTTCTTTTCCATCGATCGAGTGAAAACTTGTCGTGCCTTAATTAAACGTAATTTAATGTATATTATTTATAACCAGTTTAATAATGCCGCAGATCAACTTGATCCTTTACTGTTATTCCTATATCTATACGTATAACCTAGGACGTTGTACATATACATACATACATACATACATACATACATACATACATACATGCATACATCCATGCATACATACATACATTTATACATACATACATTTATACATACACATATAACATACGTATATGAATACGTAGGTAGGTAAGTACGTAAGTAAGTAAGTACGTGCAAGACGCAGCAGCAGCAGCAGCAATAACAGTAGCAGCAGCAGAAGTAGCAGGCACAGCAGCAGTAACAGTAGCAGCAGTATACATGTTACGGGCGTGGCAATGCGAATCGCGTGCACCGTTTCCCTCGGGAGGATATCCGGTGTGGAAACGTTCCATCCCCCTTTCCCGTCTCTCCTCGTTCCCTCTTTCACGACCCGTACGGTTACCCTCCCTTCGTCCTCCACCATCACCACCATCACCACCATCACCGTCACCATCACCATCACCATCACCATAACCACCACCCTTTCGTGGCGCTTCGTCTTACTTTATATATGTATATTTATATACATACATACACAAGTATATATACGTACATACATACATACATAAATACGTTTTTGCGTGTACGTATATGTGTTCGTTCGTACGTACATAGATACTCGATTCGTTTTCGACTTTTTAAATCCTCTCTGCTAAATTGTTTTCGTTTTTGTAAATACCCGTCGTGCGGGATCGTCGAGAAAAATTCTTCGGACGACCTGTCCGACGCCATAATTGAGATTTGTTTTGTCACAGTTTAGGGACGTTCTTATATAAATTACATACCTTTTTTTCTCTCTCGATCATTTATGGTTGTGCATATGACGAAAGGTCATGTACCAATTACTCGACTATTCTAAGTAGGATAGAGACGAAGATAGATAGATAGATAAATGGATGGATGGATAGAGATAGGGATAGAGAGAGAGAGAGAGAGAGAGAGAGAGAGCGGAGATGGGTGGAGGGGGCGGTACACCGAGAGAAAAAAGAACAATCGTGGATTCCATCGGGTTTGTGTATGTACATACGTACATATATATATCTTCCTGGCATCGCTTTCAGGAATCGTGCGGTTTAATTGCCTAATTAACCGCAACGCGCAGGCGGATCATAAAGAAGCCGGTATTTAACAGAGAAAAAGAGAAAGAAAGAGAGACAGAGAGAGAAAATAGTACATACGTACGCGTTAAAGTTATTATCGTTTTTTTTTTTTTTTTTTAATAATTAACGTTCGTTATTATAGCTTTCCTCTCTCTCTCCCTCTCTCTCTCTCTCTCTCTCTCTCTCTTTCTCTCTCTTTCTCTCTCTTTCTCTCTCTTTCTCTCTCTTTCTCTCTCGCACGCTCGCGCTCGGAAATCCACGCGCGATATTATTTAATCAATCTTCATGTATTTTTGCTCGAAAGATTTGGCAAAACAAAGAGGAAAAGAAAAAGAAATAAAAGAAGAAGAAGAATAAGAAGAAGAAGAAGAGGAAAATGATTATAAATAATAGTTAGTAAGAACGTAGCGAAGGTAGGGTACGATAAATGAAACGAGACAAAAGTGCGATAGAGTAAGAATGAGAACGAGAATGAGATCGGGAATGAGAATTAAAGTAAAAATAAAAATAAAAATAAAAAAGAAAGAGGGAAAAGAAAAGAAGAGAAGAGAAAAAGGAGAGGGAAGAGGAGGAAAGGCAAAAAAAAAAGAAAAAGAGAACGTCGTCGTTGGGTCTCTTATCGTTTCCGGTTCGTAGCTTTGATTTCTGTTTTTAGAACTCGACTAGCGTAGATTCTCTCGATGACGTCTCGCAGAAAGAGAGAGAGAGAAAGAGAGAGAGAGAGAGAGAGAGAGAGAGAGAGAGAGAGGGAGAGAGGGAGGGAAAGAGAGAGACTACGTTCCTAGAAAATAAAAAGTTGGGATAATATCTCCCTTCGGCGTGAATGAGAGAAGTAAATATTAAATCGAAGAGAGATCTAACGCTATATATATACATATACATATATATATATATATATATATATATATATATATGTATAGAATTAGAAATAGAGAGGAGAAATAGAGATAGAGATAGATAGATAGATAGAGAGAGAGAGAGAGAGAGAGAGAGGAGAGAGGATACGTAGAAGGACGAACGTAACTACTCGTCTATCTACGCGATCTCCCGTGACCTAAGTCACAATGAACAACACAACACTTGCACGCGCACGCGCACGCGCAGGACGCAACGTACAAACAGCACACACAACACACACACACACAGAGAAAGAGAGAGAGAGAGAGAGAGAGAGAGAGAGAGAGAGAGAGAGAGATACACACATACACACAATACACACACGCTTGGGAATCGTACAAACAAACGGATATACGATATGCCGGATACGTGTTGTACGTACGCGCGTATGTCACATATAGACAAGAGAAGAGAGGGATAACTTGCAGTCGCATGAATGACTCGAAATGACGTGTGTTCATTGAGCGAGCCGTGCCATGCCGACTTGGTGCTCTCTCTCTCTCTCTCTCTCACTCTCTCTCTCTCTTTCTTTATCTCTCTCTCTCTCTCTCTCTCTCTCTCTCTCTCTCTCTCTCTCTCGGTTCTTCTCTCGCAAGCAAGGACACGGCATATATTCCGAGCGTTCCAGCAATGGGCACAAACCACACGATTTTTTCTCTCTCTTTTTATATATACAATTTACTACACTCTGCTCTTCTTTTTATTAATATTTCTTCTTTTACTTCTTTTTTCTCCGTCTTCTTCTTCTTCTTCTTCTTCTACCTCGTTGCGTTTATATATTTTCTCCTTTATTCGTCTATACACGTCTCGAATATGCGAAAATCATATTTATATATATATATATATATATATATATATATATATATATATATATATATATATCCTAATGGACTTGATCGATCTACAAAACGTAATATACGTTTTTTCTATGGTATTTTTATATTAAAAAGAAAAAATAAAGAAAAAATAAAAGATAGGAATAGCAAGGACAAAAATAACGACGAAATAAAAATGAAAATGAACTCTTGATATCAGTAGAAAAATGGAGAGATACATTCTTCCGGTCAGATTTTTTTATCAAGAAAAAAAAAAAAAAAAAAAAAAAAAAAGAAAAAGAAAAGAAAAATATTAAGAAGCAAAAAAAAGAAGAAGAAGAAGAAGAAGGAAGAAAGAGAATAACAGGAAATAAGAATGAATAGAATTGATACGTGCTGAACGATCGTAGAGGAAAAGAAATATTTATTCTCTTCGATTTCCCCTTTCCCTCCCTCTCTCTATCTATCTCTCTCTCTCTCTCTCTCTGTCTATGAACGATCAGATCGCATTGAATACGAATCTGTTCGCCACGAGAAATACAACGAGATATTATGATAGAGAATATTTTCTCCGTAGGATCTTTTTGTGAACAGAACGGAACAGAACCGAAAAGATCGGAACAGAACGGAACAGCGAAATCCAGATTCTTCATCTACTAGTTCTTCGCGCATCTTAGTTAAATGGATCAACAAAACGGCGCGTACCACTTCCGCCGGTAATCGCATTTTACTCGGTCAGTTGCCACGGTCTAACGCCCGCATAACTTGTTCACGTTCGACGTTTGCTTGTATCCTTTAATAGTCACGGCCAGTTATCAATTCTCTCTCTCTCTCTCTCTCTCTCTCTCTCTCTCTCTCTGGGTTTTTTGTTTTTTAAGTAAAATATGGAAGAGATACAACGAATAAAAATGTACGAAGAAACGAAAAATAAATAGAGAAAGAGAGAGAGAGAGAGGGAGAGAGGGAGAGAGGGAGAGGCAAAAGAGTCGGATTGATAAACCGATCAAATATAAACTTACATAATTCTCTTTCGTTGGAAACGTGGCCAAGAGAACGTAGACTCGACGTCGACGATGACGACGACGAGACTACGACTACGAAGGTGATGAAATACGTTCGTTCATTCACGAATAACAATTTCAAAGTAGACATTAAATAGCAGATATATCGAGAGCCACGAGCGTTTTATCTATCTATATATGCGTGTACGTAGTCAATCGATTTCCTGTAAATAAGTTCTCCCCCTCTCTCTCTCTCTCGT
>OU426995.1:5256497-5273997 GCA_911387935.1 Dolichovespula saxonica | reverse complement strand
AAAGGAGGTCAACGATCGTTCCGACCTCTGACCGATCGTGACGGATAATATCTCTGATCGCTTTGATCTCGGTAAAAAAAAAAAGAAAAGGAAAGAAAAGAGAAGACAAGAAAAAGGAAAGAAAAGAAAAAGATAAAAGTCGATTCTTTACCGTTGTCTCGAGAAAAAGAACAAAAGTAAATAAATAAATAAATAAATAAATAAATAAATAAATAAATAAACTTTGATTAATGTATAATTGATAAAATATAACAAAAGCAGGTAACCGTGACAATAGTTTTACCGAATCGTCGTCGATCCTGTTCGTTTTCTACTGTCGGATTAAAATCTGATCGATTAACAACGGAATGATATTAAATCGATAATCTCGAAAGAAAGAAAATCCGATTTTCATTTATACGATACGTTTTTATCGACAACGTAGAATAAGCGTAAGAGAAAAAGAGAAAGAGAAAGAGAGATAGAAAGAAAGAGGCAGGAGAGAGAGAGAGAGAGAGGGAGGGAGAGAGGGAGAGGGAGAATATTTGGAGACCCACGTAATGGGAGAGAGTGTGTGTGTATATAAGCGCTAGGAGGGTGCGAAGTCGTCGCACCACAAATCATCGTGGGAACAAGGTACTTCCGGAATTGATTCTACGAACCAAACGGTAACGACGACTTCCGCTCGCCTAGCGAGCGAGCGGCACAAAGGTGCCCGAAGCACGACGAGGAGGAGACGTAGATACCGGAGCAAGGGGGGAGGGAGGGAGGTAGGGAGGGATGGAGATGGGGGAGTGGAAGGGCGGACAGGGAGAGGGAGGGAGGGAGGGAGGGGACACGGGGCAGAAGGGGGAGAGAGAAGCGGGAGGGAAGAGGATTCGAGGATAGAGGTAGTAGAGAAAAAGAGTCGACTGAGAGAGATAGATAGAGATAGAAAGAGAGAGAGAGACAGAGAGAGAGAGAGAGAGAGAGAGAGAGAGAGAGAGAGAGAGAGAGAGAAAGGGTACATGTGGCGTGCCTGCCTAACTCTCTCTCTCTCTTTCTCTCTTACAGTCTACTTGCTGCATCGAAGAAGCGACGTGGTACCGTTTTCTTCCTTGGAACCTTGGGAAAAGGGGGAATGATGATGATGATGATGATGATGATGATGATGATGATGATGAAGGAGAAGAAGATGGCAAAATTGTTGGCTATCCGATTGAATGTTAACTTTCTTCTCTCTTTCTCTCTCTCTCTCTTTTTCTCAAACGTTCAAGGACACTTAAAATAAATGAGATTAAACGAGCCAAATAACGATGACGATGATGATGATGATGATGATGATGATGATGATGATAATAATAATTGTTATTATTATAATTATAATAATTATAATAATTATAATAGTAATAATAATAATAATTATTATTATTATTATATTATTTATAATTATATTATTATTTTTTATAATAATAATAATAATAATAATAATAATAATAATAATAATAATAATGATAAAAATAAATAGAAGAGGAAGAATAAGAGAAGAAAGAAGAAGAAGTAGTAGTATATAAGATGAAGATTGTCAGGACGATTTTCACGCAAGATTATAAATCGAACAAAGAGAAAATAATTAACGCGGATATATACGTACATATGTATCTATAGAAAAAGAGAGAGAGGAGAGAGAGAAACGTCCATACGTCATCGCGAATTCTATGATCGGTGCTGATTAAGAACGGCATTCAGCTGCATCGTGGCCTGGCGCATCGAACCGGCTACTACTACTCTCTTACGATCGACGAATACCATCACCACCACCACCTTCATCCATTCATTGTCAGTCCGTTTCATATCCACGATAACATAACCAACGACGATATATATATATATATATATATATATTATTGTGCTTCGCTTTTAAATATACCTCGCCTATTCTCGTCTTTCTACTTGCCCAATTAGCGAAGAAGCCCGTACACATATATCGTGTTCTCATCTTTATTGATCCCTCTCACCACCAACCGCCCTTCCCCCGCCCCTCCCTCCCGCCCTTTCTCCACCGCGAGCACTCTCCATCCCTCATCCATCATAGTCATCATATTTTTTTTTTTGTTGAAGTGATATCTATTATCTCATTAAAAGATGAAAAAAAGAAAAATGAAAAAAAAATAATATGATGACTATGATGATGACGTCGATGAGGACGACGACGACGACGACGATGAAGAAACACAGAATAAGAGAGAGAGAGAGAGAGAGAGAGAGAGAATAAAGAGAGATAGTAAACCGAAGAAGGTGAGAGAGAGAGAGAGAGAGAGAGAGAGAGGAAAGGGACTCGTCGAGCTTCTGCGAAGACCGGAAGCCGCTGGCGGACGGCTGATCGCCACCGGACGTGCATCTTCCTTTTTTGATACAGATCTTGCATACTAAGTCGAATTTGCACCAAGTCAAAGCCTTGCCTCGTTTTTTTTTTTCCTTCCCTCCCGGCCCCTATTTTTTTGTTCGTTCGTCCTCCTCTTTACCCCTTCCCCATTCCCCTCCCTCTCCTCGCCATCCCACCTTCCACCCACACCCACCCCTACCCCCTTCTTCGCGAATCTTTTTTTTTGCCCTACCCCCCCCCATTAATAACCTTACCTCTCTCTCTCTCTCTCTCTCTCTCTCTCTCTCGTTCGCTATCGCTGTTATTGTTTTCGCGGCATTGTTTCTTTTCGTTCCGTCATCTCACCCCGCGCCCTAGATGCTTATATACCCCCTTATATACCGTCTCTCGCCCCTCCCCTACTACCTCTCCCACTCCCACTCCCACCACCCACTACACACCCTGAATTATATCCCATCGATCGTACGTTATCGTTGGTAAAGTTATCGTAGTAGGAATCGAGGGTACGAATTTTTTTTTGTTTCTGTTTTCGTCAGGGACGAGATGGGAGAGGGGGCGGGGGCGGGGGCGGGGTTAATTACAATTATATTTTCTCACCTTGCTAACGACGAAATCCTTCTCGTCGAAATGACGGCCAAACATTTTCGGCGCCTCGCCCGGTATCGGCTCGATCTTGATACAAACCTCTTGTCCCTTGCGCGCCGTGTCCACCGACTTGTGATTGTATTCTATACTCGACACGATCCCCAACTCGACGAACTGAAAGAAGAAAAAGAAAAAGAAGAAAAAGAAATTAAAGAAAAATAAATGGAAAGAGATTTGGGAAAAAATTGTCGTTTTGATCGACGAAGTTCACCGACGCTGGGATAGATTCGTATATTCTCGGATCTTCAATCGATTTCGATGAATGAAACGGAGAAAGAGAAAGAGAGAGAGAGAGAGAGAGAGAGAGAGAGAGAGAGGGAATGAGTAACATATTATAATATTCCTCTCGCGATCAGCGTAAGCGTAATAGCGTAAGAGCGTAAGCGTAGCTGTTTTTGTTTTTTTACCGAGGACGCGACCGACGCCTTCCAACATCAGGTTGGCGGAAACGAGGAGAATTATGCGTTTCCCCCCTTCAGTTATATACTTGTGCTCGCAAATACGCAAGCGCGTGGACGTGGACGTGTTCGTAAAAGAGAGAGAGAGAGAGAGAGAGAGCAAACAAGCGAGCAAGAAGAAAAAAGTATGAAAGAGATTAAATGAAAAAAAAAAAAAAAAGAAAAGAAAAATAGAAAAAGTAAAATAAAAAGAAATAAAAGAGGACAAATTTATTGTTTTGTTTCATTCCTCGATCGCGAAAACAGTTAGTCGTCGCCGTTCCCGACGACTCATTCCGAGGGTGGAATGAAAAGTTCGTTCACGGAGGGTTTGGCCGCAATAAAACGCCCGTAGATTTCCAAAGTTACCGATTTTTTTCTGAGATCTTACGGTGAAGGTGTTGTTGGCGTTGTTTCTCGGCTCGTGCGTCGGTAAGATACGGTTGAAACACGCGCTCGCGCTCTCGCTCACGAGAGAACGAAAGAGAGAGAGAGAGAGAGAGAGAGAGAGAGAGAGAGAAAGAGAGAGAGAGGGACAAGGCAAGGTGTAAAAAAAGGAGGAAGTCTGTGGGCAGTACATGGTACGCGGCCCGTATGGGACTAGTCTCGCAGCCAATCGGTGGACAATGACCGCTCGGATATGTCTGCTCGTGTATTCCGAAACCCACGCTAAGAGCAACGCTATGCCCACTCGATCGTATTCGGTTTGAATGCATTGCAAGAACTTCTTGTTGGTTCGTTGCTAAGGTGCACCACCTTCCTTCCCTCTCTCTCTCTCTCTCTCTCTCTCTCTCTCTCTCTCTCTCTCTCTCTCTCTCTCTCTCTCTCTCTTTGTCCTTACACCCAACTTCGATCTTTTAATAGTATTACTTCTTATCTCTTACCGATTCGAGACAGAAAGAGAGAGAGAGAGAGAGAGAAAGAGAGAGAGAGAGAGAGAGAGAGAGAGAGAGAGAGAGAGAGAGAGAGAGCCTATACGAATCGGCCAATTTTATTTCATCTCCTTTTTACTTTATTTTATTTCGTTTCATTTCATTTCGTTTTACTTTACTTTATTCCGTTTCATTTCATTTCATTTTACTTCACTTCATTTTATTTCACTTCATTTTATTTTATTTCATTTTATTCCGTTTTGATTTATTTTATCTTATTTCATCATATTTCATTTCATTTCATTTATTTTATTTTATTTTATTTATTTCGTCTCATATTATTTCAATTTATTTTATGTTTATTTCTTTTTTTTTTTTCGTCTCCTTTTTTCACGTCCAACAAACGTACAATTTATAGTGGTTAAACACGTATCGACGTTAATAATGGATTTTTGTCAACCAAGTTGATAAAGGAACATGTTGATTTATAATCATAACGAGTGGACTTTAATTGTCAAGTTAAAATGGTTGAAACGTGGGGAATTTTTTCTTTTCTTTTCTTAGAACATGCCATTTGTTTCGAGCAATGAAAGTGCAATTTTATCGCAATAAAGTTTTTTCTTTCTTTTTTTTTTTTACTTTTTGCGTTTATAACACGTCACTTCGTTAAATCAATTCTCGCGTTGATCGGTTTAATTCGAGGGAATGAATGTACCATGGATCAAATTTGATTTAAATCGAGTATCAACGGATCTATACGAATCAATTCGATCTAACTCGAATCCACAGGATCCATAGATCAATTCGTTCTAATACGAAAACAAGTATCTGCGGATCAGCTTATCCGTTCGAATCTATGGATCTATGGATCGACTTTAATCTAAATACGATCTATGGATCTATGGATCGAGTTTAGTCTAAACCTCGTATCTATCGTTCTACGGATCGATACAATCTAAAACTTGGATCTGTGAGACCTATGGATCAACTTAATCCAACTTAAATCTATAAATTTATGGATCAACCTAATCTAACTCGAATCTATGGATCTATGTATCAATGTAATATAACCAATACTTAAATATTCAAACCTCAACGGTTAATGTATACCCATTAATTTTACTATAATAGATATGAAATACGACTTCAAAAATACAGTATATATACATATATATATATACATACATACATACATACATACATACATATATATATATATATATATATATTCTTATGTGTATACACATCTTATGCGTATTTTATTTTTATTACCATGATAATAATATAATTACTCTGACTTTTACTATAATTGTTTATAATATATACTATACTACTATTTTATATATTATATAAATAATTTACAAAAAATAAATTAAAAATAGCATATATATATATATATATATATATATATATATATATTTAATTATACGAAATTAGGTAAACAAAATCCGTCTCGAGTAGTCTGAGCGAATCAATGAATAATAACCAACCTACCTACTCGCGTCAGTAGCAACAGACTTTTTCTAGCATATTCAATTTTCGAAAGGCCAATCTCGTTCTATTGGCAATCATACCGTAGATCCAAATCTATGCTTTGCGAAGCATTCCGTGGCGAAAGTTCACTGAAGAGGAGGAGTAGGAGGAGAAGGATGAAGAGGAGGATGAGGTGGTGGAGGAGGGCGAGGACGAGGAGGAAGCCACTCGTTCGCGATAAATGGAAAGAGCAAGGGCTCGTGAACAAGTGGGTGGCTAAGGGATGCGCGCGCACACTTTTCCGTTCGGAGCTCGCACGCGGTTCTCCTTTCTCAAGCCGCGCGTTGCTTGCTTGTCCTCCCACGTGCCAGCACGAGCTTCAAACGCTTAGGAAGAAATAAATCTAAAGCGGACGCGCTCTCTCTCTTTCTCTTCTCTCTCACTCTCTCTCTCACTCTCTCTCTCTCTCACTCATTCTCTCTCTCTTTCTCTCTCTCTCTCATTCACTCTCTCTCACTCTGTATCTATCTGTCTCTATCTTTCTTTTACTAGCCCACGCGAGTCGAGTCGAGAAATGAAAGTAAAGGGAAAAATTAAAAAAGAAATAATAAAAAAAAAAAATATATATATATATATACACACACGCGCGCACACACACACACATAGACTGATATTATTGAAAGGCAAATATCAATTATTTTCTATAAAAATATATCGATATTAATATTCTTAAATATTTCATAGTGATTAAGATAATATCGATAGATTGTAGATATACGATCGATGAAAGATACCTGCCACGTATTAATCGCAATACACAAGCGTAATGTATTATACATTGTGCTCGTTATTGCCAATGCATTCTTTTCTTTTTCTTTCTTTCTTTCTTTTTTTTCTTTAGTCGAGTGGAAATATTTTTCTTTTCTTTCTTTTTTTTTCGTTGGTACGCCAATGCACACCCACCGGAGTACTCACCGGTGACACTCATCTTCTCTCTCTCTTTCTTCGTTGGAGTTTTCTGAATGCTAACGTTATGATAGAGACAGAGAAAGAGAGAAAGAGAGAGAGAGAGAGAGAGACAGAACGATAGATAGATAGATAGAGAGAGAGGGGGGGAAGAATCATAGAGACGTAGCATGCATTGGCGTAATTCTCTGTGATGGTCTATGATATTACAATTTTATGTAATAATTTTTTTAAATTATACGTACAGTATTATATATACGATATTGTATTGCATATTCTATTATATAAATATAAATATAAATATTGTATTATATATATATATATATACAATATTTCGAAACCTTCTTCTGTATCTTGATAATTCCAGACTATAACCGAGAACTTCGGTCAAACAATCATTTTCATATGAACATTTCGTTGATAAGATTATAGCAAAAGAAAAAAAAAAAAAAAAGAAAGAAAGGAAGAAAATTTATGAATCAGATGAAATCAATGACGAAACGTGAAATCGTCTCGGATATAGTAGTTTCTACTTAACGTCGAGCTCGTATACCTTTTTACGAGCTCCCGTAGCCTAACACACGCGTAAATCTCTCTGATACTTTATGATCTCATACCATAATAGTTTAAAAGAAGAAAAAAAAAAAAAAAAAAAAAGAAAAAGGAAAAGAAAAAGAAAATGCAGAAACGTACGAGGACTTTGTTCTATGTCTTAATCATACCTAACCGAAGAATACGAAAGTATTCACCAGCTAATCCCAACTAATGGTTAGGTTATAGTCGAATGATTATTTTATCTATGAAACTTTTCGTCGATAAAATTATGAAGCGAGAGAGAGAGAGAGAGAGAGAGAGAGAGAGAGAGAGAGAGAGATTAAAAAAAGAGAAGAAAATTTATGAATCGGATTTAATCAATGACGAAACGTGAAATCGTGAAATCGTATAATAAGTTTCTACCTAAGCTCGTGCGCATATGGTATAAACTATTTACTACGAGGACCGAATTAGGTTCGGTCTAGGAGTCTACAAATTCGGTACTTCCTGTTTGATCGGAAGCACGTGTTGGTATTTCGTTATCGCGATAGAAACTAACTCGATACGTATAAAGGAAAAAGGGCTTGGTGAGAGAGTTGGGTTAAGCCGAAATCGTGGCGATAGCGTCGGTGGTGGCGTCGGTGACGTTGATGACGGTGATTACGTTGGTGTTGGTGTTGGTTTGGTGTTGGTGGTGGTGGTAGTGTTGGTGTTGGTGTTGGTGTTGGTGTTGGTGGTGGTGGTGGCCGAGCCTCGTACAAACTATAAAGCTTTCTAAATCGGTGCGGGTCACGAAAATATACTTCCGGTTCCCGTCTCGCGTGCTCTTGCTTGCTCGCTCACTCGCTACGCCACGTCTGCCAGTGAGTATGCCAAGAACGACTTTCCCGATTCTTTCGTTCCGCGTTTTACGCGACCCTGCCCATGTTTGCGAATCAAACACTTTTTTTATTATTATTATGTATAGGTATGCGTGTATATATATATATATATAATGTATCGATTCTTTTTTTCGATCGATATCAAAAAATAGTCGACGAAAATGAACTCGACGAAAATGAACATAAAAAAAATGGAAAAAAAATCGACTAGGACGTAGTATTTCTCTGGATAAAATATCTTTTTTGCGAAATGAATTTCTAATAAAATAAATTCGAAAATAATCGACTAGGACGTAATTTCGCTCTGGATATAACTTTTTATTTTCGTTCTCGAACTACATCAACCCCCGTAAGATTTTAATCACTTTTAATCGTTCACACTCGTTAACTTTGATTTATTTATCATTCGTAAATATATGTACATACATAAATATGTATTACGTATCCACATATATGTATGTACAAGATGATATTGCAATTATTTTGTTAGGTTGCTGTATATAAAAAACTGTTGTGTGTGTGTGTGTGTATATATGTATATGTATATATATATATATTGCATGCGTCTTGTTGCTATATAAAATGCTACGCGTGCATCCGTTCATATATATATATATATATGTATGTACGTATATATATATGTAGTATTTTGTCTCGTTGCAACATAAAGCAACACTACATATGTAACATTTAATCTTTCTTGCCAGATAAAAAGCTATGCGGTATTTTGTCTTATTGCTACCTTACAGAAGGGGGGTTGTATCATGTAATATTTTATCTTTTTGCTACGTAAACTGCATACGTACATACATACATACACACACGTGCAAAGTTATTCTCGAAGTTTAAGTTGAAAACTACGAACGACATATACGTGCATATCCTACGTATGTGCAAACGCATTTATGGTATCTTTCTCTATATCCGATAATAATAAAAAAAAAGAAAACAAAAAAAAAAAAATATATATATATAATTAATTTCACGATATGGCATCTAATTAACGTTCGTAAGTATATTCCTATTCGGTCGATCGATCGTCGCCGTTCGTCGGCATATAAGCAAAATTAATTGCAAGCTACAGAAAAACGATCCATTCGACATTGGAAACCTCATATCCGGTCGCGTACCTCTCGCTCTTCGCCGGACTCTTTCCGCGATAGCATCGTCAACCAGCTGCCTGCTGCCTACTCGAAGAAATGCGAACGAAAGAGAGAGAGAAAGAGAGAGAGAGAGAGAGAGACGGGGGGAGAGAAAGAGGGAGAGAGAGAGAGAGAGAGAGAGATATATAGTGCCGGAACGGGGCAAAACAGAGACGTACACAGAAATACATACAGAGGCACTTACTCGCCAACCACATCCCGTCTTTCGGTCTTCCGGTTTGCCTGTACTTTTCATGGAAACGCCTTCTGGCTTCCTTCCGGCCGTATATCATTGCCTAGACGCACGAAACATAGATACCTCTCGTGCCACGCCTTTTCTCCTTCCTCCCCATCCCCCTCCTCCTCATCCTCCTCCTTCCCTACCCCTTACTCCCTCCCTTCCTCTAGCCGTCGTTCCTTCCTTCCTTTCCACCCCTCGCCACCCCACTCACTCACTCACTCACTCACTCACTCACTCTCTCACTTACTCTTTTATCCATTCACACGAACGTATATACGTCTAACTATATATATATATATATACATATATACGTATATATATATCTTTCCTTTTTCTCTCTTTTTTATGTTCATTTCAAAAGGACGAAATGGGAGTATCTACTTTACTCACCCCGGGTAATCATGAATGAAAGGGATCGACCCAATCGAAACTAACAATCGATACAGGATAATAATTATGATTTTTTTTTCGATTCATGAATATCTACTTCTCTCTCTCTCTCTCACACACACACACACATTCTCTCTCTCTTTCTCATGTTTAAAAATATCTACGAATTTTAAAAATGAATATAAATAGTCATATATACGCAGAGACACACAGGCACACTCACATACACAGATATTTTTTATGAATGGGACAGTTTTCTTAAATAGTTACGGATACGATGGTAGATAAACTCTATAGCAGAAAGTTAACTTCTTCAAGTAGTTTCTCTCTCTCTCTCTCTCTCTCTCTCTCTCTCTCTCTCTCTCTCTCTCTCTCTCTCTCTCTCTCTCTCTGTAAAAGTCGTCGAGGCACGAACACCATCATCGCCGCGCCTAATCGAGACTTCCTCGGTCGCTGCTGCTTGGCTTGCCCGAGCCAACGACTTTGATCTTTCCCGGACGGAAATTACTCGTCTCTCCCGTTCTTCGGGCTTTACGTTTCTTTTTATTTTTTTCTACTCGAGTCGAAAAAAATAAAAAGAAACGATACTGTTAAAACAATAATATATCAAAAAAGAAGAGAGAATGGGAGAGAGAGAAAGAGAGATGGAGTGAAAGTGAGATAAACGATGCAAAGTGAAATGATCCAAAAAAGAAAAAGAAATGATCTTGCAGGACAAAGAAAAATATCTTTTCGTTCTCTCTCTCTCTCTCTCTCTCTCTCTCTCTCTCCCTCTCTCTCTCTCCGTTAGTCTCTATCCTTGTGTCTCTATCGTAAAAATATTCTTGGCTATTTTTCGCGTTTCATTATTATTTTCGTTCTCTCTTTTAGTTCCGTTCCGTTCCGTACTGCACCGTTTCTCTTCCATCTCTCTCTCTCTCTCTTATCTCTCTCCTCTCGTTTCCCCCTTTTATTTCCATTTTCATTTTTTTTTTACCTTTATTCGATCTTTTTTTTTTTTTGTCTTTTTTTTTTCATTCTTTTTATACATAACACATTTTTTTCTTTCTTTCTCCGTTAGACAAAATTAAGAAACACTAATCCCGGCCGGATGTAGGATCTCACGGCAGCAGACGGCAAGGCGCGCTGCTGCTCTCTCTCTCTCTCTCTCTCTCTCTCTCTCTCTCTCTCTCTCTCTCTCTCTCTCTCTCTCTCTCTCTCTCTCTCTCTCTCTCTCTCTCTCTCTCTCTCTCGATGTGTGGTAAGGAACGGACCGAGAAGGAGCACTAAACGATATAGGTCGGGAGCGGTGAACGGAGCGTGATCGTCGTGAAAGGAAGTCGCAAAGGCTTACGCAGAAAGAAAAACAAAAAAACGAAAAAAAAAAAAAAAAAAAAAAACGGCACACCCGTGGCCGCCGCGTGATGCAGCACGTACCACGCGAATTATTTGCCTCGGGTATGCAAGCATTGTTATATACCCCTCCCCCTCCCCCGCGCTCGCCTAGGCGCGTCGAATTTCACGGGACCATGGATACATTTATGGTATACGTACGTACGTATCTGTGTGTACGTATCACTACGTAATGTATAACGCGATACCGCGATGGTGCGAAGAAGAAGGGGACCTGTAGGGCTGGGAGGAGGTGGAGGCCGAGTCAGAACCAAAAAAAAAAAAAAAAAAAAAAAGAAAAAGAAAGAAAGAGAAAGAAAAAGAAAGAAGAAATTTACCAACGAATCAAATTCTTTTTATTCCCATATCGCGATGTTGAAAGAGAACGATCGTTTTTACTTAAAACACGACATTTGTAGTGACTTATTTCTATCATATTTTTTTTCTTTTCTTGTTTTTTTTTTTTTTTTTTTCTTTTTCTAGAAAGCTAGTTAAGATATATGTGCGTGTGTATGCGTGTGTATGATATATGCAAACACGTATATTATATATATTATACATTCACTCGATTTTTGATGTATCATATAAGAAGGATTAATTTATTCCGTTCGAACGAAATGATCTGTCCTTTTCTTCTATTTTATTTTCTTTTCTTATAGATCGTCTTTGGAGAGTCATTGATTATGCGCGTTTTTGCGTATATTCGTTGGATTGTTTTATTCTTCTTTCTTTTCCTCTTCTTCGTCCATTTTGTTTTTTTTTTTTTTTTTTCAATGCATTAAGCGTAAAAAGAAAATCGACGATCGATATGTGCTGGCGTAAATGATCGATACGTCGACGAAACGACGTATCGTCGTTTACGATTAATTTTTTATCGACGATTTCGATTCATCATCAAAACGAACGCACGTGTCGCGTCTAACGACATGAGAAATTATCGATCGATTTTATTAAGCGAAACACGATCGATCGTCATTGCGATCCGTACGAATATTTTCTACGACATCGATTGGACGATTCTAAACGTATTACGATAAACGATGTTCGTTAAAACGATGTGATGATATCTTTATCCGAATAATTAATATTCCTTTCATTTATTTATTTATTTATTTTTTTTAATTATCTCTCGGATAACCATCGTACACGTACGAATCAAATGCAGGGTCGTGATATAAAACCAATAATCAGGTCGTCGAGGATGAAATTCGTAGAAAAAATAAATAAATAAAACAAAGAAAAGGCAATTAGACCATTATTAACTACAAATTTCATCCTTGACGACCTGATCTATTTGATGTACGTGTGTATTTATAAAAAAAATAAAAAATAAAAAAATAAAATAAAATAAAAAATAAAAAAGCAATTCGAAGATTCAATCGAATGGACAAAAGAAAAGGGTGAATATATTTATTTTGTTCCTTTTATCATTTCTCTCCCTACCTCCCCGTTTGTTTCCTTTCCACCACCCGCCGGTTCCCACTCCCCACCCTCAACCAACATCCCTCACCCATCATCGCTAATTTTTCCGTCCTAAAACTTCTCTCTCGCGCGTTCTACGACGAGGACGCATTTCCACGCCTTCTTTCAGAGAGCGCGCGCGTACGTTCGTTATCGGCACGTACACGTTGCGCAACGGCCTCGATAGGCTCTTTAACGCCGAACGGATATCCGGCGGATTCTTTTAGCATTGCCGTTTACTTGCCTCGTTCCCTTGCCGTTCGTTCCTTTCCTTCGCCGCACATTATCGGTTTCCCTTCTTTTCTTCTTTTTCTTCTTCTTCTTTTTATTCTTTTTTTTTTTTTTTTTCTTTCCTTTTTCCCCCGACTATATAATACCGACGCGCACTCTCTGCCGACAGAGAGAGAGAGAGAGAGAGAGAGAGAGAGAGAGAGAGACGAGCACGCTCGATGACCCCCGACAAACGCGAGTCGCGCCGATATCGCGCGGCCGACCGTTCGAAAAAAAAATGAAAAAAAATAAAAAAATAAAAATAAAAATGAAAAAGAGAAAAAGGAAAGAAACGAAAATGAAACGATCTTATGCATTTCCGGTATATAATTCGTTTGAGATACGCTCCTCATTCCGAGATGCTCGATATTCATTCTTTAATTTCAATATGAAAATAAGAAGAAAAGAAAAAAAAAAAGAAAAAAAAAGGAATGAAAAAGTAAAAGGAACAAAACGATCTTATGCATTTCCGATATATAATTCGTTTGAGATAAGTTCCTCATTCCGAGATTCTCGATATTCATTCTTAATATAAAAATGTAAAAATAAGAAGAAAAGAAAAAAAAATGAAAAAGAGAAAAAGGAACGAAACAAAAATGAAACGAGCTTACGTATTTCCGGTATATAATTCGTTCGAGATACGCTCCTCATTCCGAGATTCTCGATATTCATTCTTAATATAAAAATGTAAAAATAAGAAGAAAAGAAAAAAAAATGAAAAAGGAAAAGGAACAAAACGATCTTATGCATTTGCGATATATAATTCGTTTGAGACACGCTCCTCATTCGAGATACTCCATGTTCATTCTTAATTTTCGATGTGAAAAAAAAAAGAAAAGAAAAAATAAAAGAAAAAATAGAAAATGTACGTTCATCTTACACGCGAGTCGATTAAGCAATTTAAAGCGAATTATTAAAATTCGCATAAATCCGTCAAATCCGACGATCATCACTAACACGTTTGAAATTTATTCAAAAATTTCGAATACGAAGGAGAAGAAGAAGAAGGAGAAGACGTAAAAAAAACGAAGTATCCTCGTCGACAGATTCGTCGATTGAAGGATTTTTATAATAAATTATTAAAATTAACAATCATATGCATTTCGCAAACGTCGAATCCAACGATCGCTAAGACACGTTAAATTTATTCTTGAATTTCAAAACGAATAATAATAATAATAATAATAATAATAATAATAAAATAATAATAATAATAATAATAATAATAATAATAATAATAATAATAATAAGAAGAAGAAGAAGAAGAAATGAGGTATATTCATTGGCCAATCGATTTAAAATGAATTATTTTTATTGCATATATTAAATGATATGTAATTATTTAATTTTTTTTTCTTCTTCTCAAACTTTCTCAAACAAACATTCCATAAAAAATCATCCATTGCGAGCAAGATAAAATTTTTATCGAATTTAATCGTTATATCACAAAAATATTTAGAAAAATTGTTGAAATAAAAAATTTGAAATATTGTGGCCATAAAGAGTTACAAATCTGATTAACAATAAAAAAAAGTAAACAAACAAACGAACAAACAAATAAATAAAAAAATCACGTCTCGAGAACGATTAGAAACGATTATTTTCATCGTAGCCGTAAAGCGTCACTGAACAGAACGAGATAAGAATTGTTATTGTACAATGAAAAATAAAAAAAGAAAAAAAAATAGAGAGAGAGAGAGAGAGAGAGAGAGAGAGAGAGAAAGAGAGAGAGAAAAGACCGGCTGGAAAATGTGGCCACTAAAAAAATCCTAAACAAATATTCATTCCATCTATACAATCCGCTCCAACGAATCAAAATTGTATTCGACTGATCTGATTAACAGTAAAAAGAAAAACAAAAATAAATAAATAAATAAATAGATAAAAAAAGCACATCTCGAGAGAACGATTAGGAATGATTATTTTCATCGTAGCCATAAAGTGTCGCGAGAAACAAATATAGTAGGAGTTACTATCGTACATCGTAAAAGAGAGGAAGATAGATAGATGATAGATAGATAGATAGATAGATAGATAGATAGATAGATAGAGAGAGAGAGAGAGAGAGAGAGAGAGAGAGACCGGATGAGAGCGCGATATAACTTCCGCTCTTAAAAACCATATATAACAGGCTAAAAAATGTCGGGGTTCCTCTAATTGGCGGAGGAGGATGCCGCGAGGTTGGCCTGCCTACTTCGCGACAGAGTTTCACGAGTTTGCGAAACGTTCGGTTTAAAAAGTCAAAAATAAACTCGCCGGGACACGGTCGACCAGTCTGTCTGGGTTTGGAGTTGCGCGTGGGCCAGAGTTACATACGTGGTCGGAGTTGCTTTCTACGAGATATACATACATACATGCATACATACATACATATATATATATATATATATACACCTACTATGCGCTTCGGGAATGCCCCTTATACAGAAGCTAGAACAGCTTTATAACTTTGATCTCTGTCTATCTCCCCCCTCCCACCCTCTCTCTCTGTGTCTGTCCGTCTATCTTTCTCTTTCCTTTTCGATGTACAATAAGTTACAATAATTACAATAGTATAATAATTCTTACTTCGTCGTTTTTTCGTAACACCTTATTATCACGATGAAAGTAATTTTTAAATATTTTTTTTGTGATAACGATTAATTCCCGATAGAATTTTAGCCGGTTCGAATGGATGATTTAATGAATTTGTATTTTATTTTTTTTTTTTTTTTTAGGAATCTATCTTCCTCTCTCTCTCTCTCTCTCACTCCCTCTCCCTCTGCCTCTCTTGACGAATTCGTAAAACGACGTTCATACCCATTGACGAAACAAATCCATTAGAATCGTGATAGTTCGGCTGATCATTATCTACTTAAAATTCAATATTTGTTTTTCTTTTTTTTTTTTTTTTCTATCGAACCAACTTTTTCTTTGGCTCCCTTCACTCCACCTGTCCACACCCCTTCCCTCACTTCCTCCCTCCACCTATCTCCTAAGCCGTAGAAATGGAATTTATTATCAAAGCTCTTTCACGTTTTCACTTAGAAAAGGAAAAATAAAAAAAAAATAAAAAAGAGATAAAGAAAAAATATTCTTTCTTTTCTTTCTTTATCGATCATCGGACGATGCTCCCGTTCGTTTCAAGAAACGAAAACCCTTCCATTATCCTTCTCGTTTCCAATACAAAAAAAAAAAAATATAATCAAATAGAAAAAAAAAAAAAAAGAAAAACCACTACATTCGTTTCCTTTTCTTCTTCATTTTATTCTCTATTTTTTCTTTTGCTTTTTAATTTCCTCCCTCCCCCGGCCCCCCTCTCATCCGCTCCCCACCCATGATTTCTTCCTCTTATCTCCTTTTCGAAGCTTGGGGAATTCACCGGGTGCGGATCCGAACGCCTACGAAATCAAGGCTAGGCAACCTGTAACGCTCGCACGTTACCGCGTAAGGTGAGGCCAGAGGGATATCGACTACCCACAACCTTCCACCTACGAGGAAGAGAAAGAGACTTTCGGATAAGGGACGAAGACGCGGATATTCGATTTGATTCGAATCGATTCGACTCGGAGTCGAGCCGAGTTGAGTCGGTTGTATAGAGACAGAGAGAGAGAGAGAGAGAGAGAGAGAGACGTCCCGGTCGTTTGATCGAGTCGATCGATCCAACCAACTGGATCGCCCATATACCTCGTAGAGGAACGAACGGGTTCACCTACGCTCAATACAATAATCACGGAGAGAGTATCCAACACCCTCCCTTCTCTCCTCCCTTCTACCATATTCCCATTTCCATTCCATTTCCATTCCATTTCCATTTTCATTTTCATTTTCATTTCCAATTCCAATTCCATTTCCAATTCCTCTCATCGTTCTTCTATTTCTCTTATTTCATTTATTTTATAAACACACACACACATATTTGGTTGGCAACTAAGTGGTAAGATTTTGTCGATGGATTCTTATTTAAAATCGGCAATCGTCACTTAGTTGACCCAATATATATACATGTGCGTGCGTGCATGTGAGCCGTTCACAAGCCAAATCGATTAACTCCACTTTTTTGAACTTTTCTTTGTACTTTTTTTTTTTTTTTTTTTGTTAAATTTACCCGTCAAAAAAGCACTCGACGTGGTACTCAATTTTTATCTTCGTCACAAATGTTCCAAATTTTCCTCCATTTGATATAGTCGATCGACAAAATTTATTTTATTTTATTTTATTTTCTTTTTTTATTTTGTCCAATGAAAAATAATTCGTTCCGGTAATAACGATTTATTTTAAGACCATATTACATTTTAATCGCTACAGGCGTTCGTCGGACAGAACGATACGTTCGCATTTGTACGTTGTACGCAATGTTTATTTGAATTTATACTTTAAAGATTACCATCACGAACAGTCAATTTGTATTATTTCATCGCGATTTATCATTCTTTTCGTTTTATGGATCGATCGTTTTGAAAATCAATATTGATAAATAAATAAATAAAAGAG
>OU426995.1:5228997-5248997 GCA_911387935.1 Dolichovespula saxonica | reverse complement strand
GGAAAACGAAAGAGGCAAAGGGAAAAAGAAAAGAAGGAAAAAAAAAAAGAAAAGAAATGAAAAAAAAAAAAAATAATAATTAGAAGAAAAAGGAGAATAATAATGAAAGAATAATACTACGTTTCTTTTTCTACTCGTCGAAAAGATAAAGAAATCGTGTGCTCTCTCCTTTAATGGACATCCTATGTATATATCGACATACATATACAATCACGTATCATTCTCTCATACATACAAATAACCAAGCGCTATACACGTTTTCGCGCGTGTAATATCTACATACCTACATACGTGTATATACATACATATATATATATATATATATATATATATGTGTAAGTACACAGCACGTATGGAGCACGTAGAGAGTACGTGTAGTTTCATTAACGAGTATTCACTCCTTTTCGGTTGTGCATAACCCTTTATGCCGAAAAGGCAAGCGATTCGAGAATCCTCCGTCCCTCGGTCCCTCCCACCCTCCCGCCCGCCCTACGACGACCGTCCGACCGTCCCGTCCGTCCGTAAGTCCATCCGACCGTCCACCCACGGTGTGCTCTCGCTCCCAGTGTGGGCAGTTTCCTGTACGCGTTGGTCACGTATTCCTTTTTTTCAGCCTACACACATCCGTGCGCGCGCGCGCACGCGCGCTCGAGAGCTAGCTTCGACGAACGAAAAGGGAGGGTGAGGTAGGAAGAGGAGGACGAAGAAGAGGAGGAGGAGGAGGAGGAGGAGGAGGAGGAGGAGGAGGAGGAGGAGGAGGAGGAGGAGGAGGTTGAGGTGAAGAGGAGAAGAGAAGAGAGGGTTCCTCGTGTGGAAGCTCACTCTACATACACACATCATACACATGTATACATATATACATACAGAAATATATATATATATAAACGTACACACAATTGCACGTTGTTCCTTCGTCCCTTTCCAAACATATGTATGTATATATACATACATACACACATATCGTACTTATGGAGTCCCCACGTAGGATGGTTACCTACGTGTATAGTGTATGTATGATGTATGTATGTATGCGTCGTCGTCGTATATGTGTGTGTATTCCGTACACGAGGGACGTAGTAGTCGATAGGCTGTGACTATACGTGTAAAGCGGTGTCGCCCGTACGTCTATATACATAGCTACCTCCTCTTCGGCTGTGCGTGCATGCGATAAACGTGACGTCACGTAGCCGCGTGATCGTGCGAGATAGAGTGGGGAGGGGAGAGAGAGGGGGAGAGCCCATTCATAACCCGAGCAAGGACAGCCTTAAGGCCGCCTCGGACGATACGTTACTTCGATTAGTAACAAACCAACATTCTCTCTCTCTCTCTCTCTCTCTCTCTCTCTCTCTCTCTCTCTCTCTCTCTCTCTCTCTCTCTCACACTCTCTCCCTGCTTTTCCTACGGCATTGTCCTGAACCTCTTAAAAAGTTATGTGAATGTAGTTGACGTTTAAGGAAAAATAATTTAATGGTGAAAGTTAATGATAATTGTACGCGCTAATTTATCTACGAATTACATCGATATAGAATAATAAATACGACCGCTTCGATATTGATAAAAATAATGATTAGATATTATATATATATATATATATATATATATATATATATATATATATATATCTATATATATATATATATATATCTTGATAGCATAGCTACGACATGCGCGATATAATCTCTGCTAATATCATTAGAGAATTAATAAATACGAGACGTTTTAATATCGAAAAAATATTTAAATATAAATATAAATATATATATATATATATATATATATATATATATCTTTCTCGATCACGTAGCTGCAATATTCGATATAACCTCTACTCGTTTACAAAATGGCGGACACCCGTTAGCACGAAGAATTTTTAGCCATGTAAGAAATAAAAAATAGTATGTGAGAATGTTTTTTTTTCTTTTTTTTTTCTCTCTTTGTTTCCCTCTACCCATATATATATATATATATATATATATATATATATATATATACACATATTATATATACATATATATGTATATATATAAACACACGACATGAAAGAAATAGAATATTCTTTACGTTGATACATCGTGTGTCCTAAACCGATAGACACAAAGTTAAAATCTATCTCTTCCTCCACCCCCCTCTCCCTCTATCTCTCTCTTATACTCGCATGGCGGTGAATGCGCAATTAAGACACCCTGTAGAAGACTACGAGGCGTGCCCACGGATGTACCGCACGGCTGATAGCACGATGGATCACGACTACAAGCACCGTGTGCGACCAATGAGCCGTATCCTGCTAAACTGTTAAGAAGGAAGTGGTTCGTTGCTGCTCTCTCTCTCTCTCTCTCTCTCTCTCTCTCTCTCTCTCTCTCTCTCTCTCTCTCTCTCTCTCTCTCTCTCTCTCTCTGTATATACCCTCCTGTTCTTGGCTCTCTCTCTCTCTCTCTCTCTCTCTCCTTCTCCCTCTATCACTCCTCTCCTGCCTTGAGCGACGACGAACACACGCGTTCGTTTGCGATGCGTGTGTACGACTAGAGCCCTGCCTGCCTGTCTTCCTTCCTTCCCTCTTTATTTTTCTTTCTCTTTCCCTCTCTTTCTCCCTATTTCCCTCCCAACCCCTCTCTCTCACTCTCTCACACTCTCTTTCTTTCTTACATCTACCATTGTACCTTATATCCCTTTCTCGACCATTTCGTAACACACATCGGCCGCTTTGCGAGAACGCTACGTACGTTTTAGCGATTATAAAATTTTGTAAAAAGGAAAAAACCGATTTAAAAGACTACAATGTCTCTAAACGCGATAAACAGAACAGGTTGCTTCGTTGTGTTCACATGTGTGTAAGTAGTACACGTACATACGTACCACTCGTCGTGTACCAACTGAAAAAGATCGAAAGTTTTACCTTTCCAAATTGTTTCCTTATCGTTCACCGTTCGTTCGTTCTTCTTTGTCGTGTGATGATTATTTAGATGAGAGAAAATAAAAAGGAAAAAAGAAAGAAGAAAAAATTCTAACGAACGTTCTTCGAGAATAACTCGCCGTCGTAAAGTACAAGTTGAAATTTTGTGCATCGTGTGTAACATTTCGAATTAATAACGATCGGTATAAAAGGGAGATCAAAATTCGCCTGAACAAAATACTTAGCCTCCTTGCCTACGATCGTTCATTTTCTTTCTCCTCTATGCTTTTCCTGTTTTTTTTTTTTATACGCGATGATTCTTCGAAGATATCGAATTAATACATTTTTCGATTCGGTTTGACTGACGTCAACGCGACGAACGTTCGTCGTCGTCGTCGTCTATTACGACTGATCGCGACATCTAGCGAAAGAGATAAGTTTTAAACAAAAGACGATTGAAAAAAAAATAGAAAAACAATGACACGCGGCGACATCTAGCTCATTTTTTAAGATACATAAAAATTCATTCATGGAAGAACATAGGATACGGTAGAAATCCCATATATATATAAATATGAGCCATTGATTTTGAAAGTTGACAGTCGATAATATTTTTCTTTTATATATATAAATAAATAAAAACAAATTTTATGTTAATTTATAATAAGAATTAACTTTAACTATTTTTCTTTTTCACAAGATAGACGTCCCATTTTAAAAATCAACGGATCATATACAAACATACATACATAAATACATCCATACATATATGTGTATATATATATATATATTTTCTTTTTTTTCTAAACTTTTTGATACTACTTACCGGAATTTTGCTGCTTCTAAGAAAATCTAACAATGCTTCTAGGGCACCCAATGTTGATGCTTGGACGTATACACCCCTTTCGGCTAATCTTATATTTCCAAGAGCACTGCTCAGTTCCTTTGATATTTCCTCTTTAAGGACATCGACCTCGTCCGGTTTTTGTGCGACTTGAAGATTCAATCCTAAATGGAGAAGTATATATATATATACATATATGAAAGAACGATATTTATTAACCTCCGTCCTATTTCATTTCCATAATAATAATAATAATAATCGACGCTTCGATTGTACCTGCGATAGCTTTTTCTAAATCCTTGGCAGCGATCTTTACACCCTGCGCCGCCATTACTTCGCGATGTTCGATATACGCGTTCTAAAAAAAAAAAAAAGGAAGAGAAACGATCAAACGGACAAATCATTGCAAGATTTAATAAAGTATAATCATTACGATTAACGATCGAACGATTGTTGTTGTGTACGACCAACCTTTACTCTCAACTCTTTCAAAGGTTGCGGCATAAGGAGGGAACGTATTTGCGTAACGATGGGTCCATCGGTTCCCGCTACAATCATCGTATCACCTTCCTTCAACATACCATTGACTAGAATACAATCTATCGTAGTTCCTAAGCCAGGTAATGCTTTAACCTCTAGTACAGTAGCTTGTAGCTCTTCGCTGTACATTAGTCTCTTTGCTAACGGGCCCTGGGAAGCATCGACTATTAATGCTAGCAAATTTCCCATGCCCTCACCTAAATAATAGAAGAGAGAGAGAAAGAGAAAGAGAGAGAAAAGAAAGAAAGAAAGAAAGAAAGAAAGAAGAGAGGGAGAGAAAAAAAAAAGAAGAGAAAGGAGAAGGAGAGAGAGAGAAAAAAAAAGAAATCGTATATGTACATCATTTTCACAGGCTCCGATACATTGAATTAACAATAATGTCTCTAAGAATAGATATAATATAGTTTAATTCCAATTCCTTACTTACCCGTTATGGCACTCGTAGGAACTAAAGACACGTAACTACGCGTATCTGGATTCTCGTAAAACAACGCCGCGTTTAGGCCCTGCTCGGCAAATTGCACTATAACGTCCTTCGAACGTTTCTCAAATTCCCTTTGGGTATTAATCGCTTGACTCTTTATTATGTCCTGAACGTCCTTGCGATTCATCGTTTGCCAGTCGTACAACCTATTATTATTATTATTATCAGAATTAAAAGATACGTCAAGCCCTAACAACAACGTCCAACGGTATCAATGGATTAAACGATCGAGATATATATGAAACGATCAATCTTCGTTCATATTACCTGTCGATCTTATTAAGGGCGACGACGAACGGGCACTTCTTGGCTTTCAAAAGATTAATACTTTCGATCGTTTGCGGCTCCAAACCGTGCATAATGTCGACCACTAAAATAGCTATATCGCAAAGAGAGGACCCTCGACTCCTGAGATTACTGAAGGATTCGTGACCGGGCGTATCTATTATCAATAGTCCCGGTATCTTAAATATTTTATCGGCGAACTGTGCAGAACAAAAGAAAAAAAAGAAAGAAAAGAAAAGAAGAGAAGAGAAGAGAAAAGAAAAGAAAAGAAAAGAAAAGGAAAGAAAGAAAGAAAAAGATTAATCCCGATTAGTTGCGAAATGATCTCTCTTGGGGAGGGGGTTTGGTGGTGGAAGAAGGAAAAAAAAAATAAAATAAAAAAAAAAAAAAAAAAAAAAAAAAAAAACAAGGAACCACCAAAGATTACGCAACGATGTACTTACACCCTTTACGTGTTTCGTTGATTCTTGTATAGCATCGATGGGCACATTGGTAGCGCCAATTTGTTGCGTAATACCTCCGGCCTCGCCGTCCTGGACGTTGGTTCTCCTCAATTTGTCGAGTATCTTCGTCTTTCCCGTATCAACGTGACCCAATACGCAAACAACCGCCGCCCTCAAATTATCCAACGATTTCTTTTTTTCCGCTTCTACGCGACGATTTTGTATGCGTTCTTGGGCGCGTTCCTTTTTACGCGCCGCATCCGGTACCTTGTCCTCCAATCCGCTATCATCCTCGCTCTCATCCTCCGACTCCGATTCGCTCTCGCTCTCGCTCTCCGATTCACTTTCCGACGATTCCTTTTTATCCAAATCCCCGTCCATATGGGACGACGACGATTTGTCCTGATCGGATAAAATCGTTTCCTTGCTTTCCTCCGGCGTTTTCGATGTCTCGTCCGATTTGTCTACGTTTCATTGATATATATATATATATATATATATATATATATATATATATATATGTGTGTGTGTGTGTGTAACGTTTCACAACGACGATGGGATACGATGAATATAAAGGTAACAAAAAAAAAAAAAAAAAAAAAAAAGATATTAAAAAATTATTACCTTCTTCCTCCTGTTCATCGCCGCTACTTTCAGCGTCCCAGGAGTCCTTAACTTCTTCCTCCTTCTTCTCGATAATATCCTTAGGCGTTTGATCAACTATCTCGACCTGAACGCGATCCGTGTCCGTTTCCGCATCTTCCGATTTCTTATCGTCCTTCTCCTCGACGCTGACTTGTTGCTTCATCGTTTTATTCTGCCTTATTCTAGCACCTAATAATACGGCGTGTAATATATCGAGGGTCGATTATTATTTCATTGATAGTTCAATGGAAAATAATCGATTTATAGACGTACCTGCCCTTGGCTTCTTATCACCCACGTCGGGCAAATCCAAACCCTGAGCTTTAAGAGCGTCTATCATAGCTTGCGCTCTAGCTCTGTCCTGTTTTTGCTTAGTCGTCAAAAGCTTCCCCTCGGCCTTCAATCTTTCCTTCCTTTGCTTCTCCTTCAATTTTTTCCTCTCCTTTCGTTCTTGCTCCAATTGAAGCTGTTCTAATCTAGCTTTCTCGCGTAATTCCTCCTGTCTTATCCTCTCTTCCTCTTCACGTTTTAATCGTTCCTCCTCCTCCTTCAATTTTCTCAATGCCTCTTGCATAGCAGCAATGGTCTTTTTACCCGGTCCTTTGGCTGAATCATACGTGTTATTTAGGGTAAAATAAATGTTGAAATTTTTGTTTACCGACTGCCGTCGTTACGCGTTAAAATATATTTAGAATCATTGCATTAAATTGCGTAATCGTAAGACAAAATACCTTTCTCCTTAGCATCCTCTTTGGCGCCCTTCTTCTTCTTCTTCTTTCCTTCCTCGGCTTCGCCCGCATCTCCCTCGGCTTCCGTAGCGATCGGAGGTGCTTTCTCTTCCACATTTTTCTCATTTAACTTTTCATTACTTTCGGGCTTTTTCGTTGCCTCGCCACTTTCCGCCTTTTTAGTAGCCTCCTGCGATAAAATTTGTTAGAGATTAAATATAACGTATCGTACGCTGAAAACCCATTTAAAATTTCTATTGCTCACCGCTTTTTTCAGAGCCAACTTCTTTTGCTTCTCTCGTTCCTTCTTTTCTTTCTTTTTTTGCGCCGCAGTTTTCACTGTACCGCCTTCCATATCGTCATCGGCGATAACGCTTGCGTCATCGATGGCAGCTTCATTATTAATGTCGTTTTTAGATTCTTCTTTAACGTCCTTACTTTCACCCTTATCCTTTTTCTTATCTTTCTTTGTTTTCTTCTTTTTATCCTCCTCGACTTTCTGTTCAGGCTCATCTTTAACTTCTTTATTATCTTTAATATCTTTAACCTCCTTTATATCTTTAACCTCTTTGACGGGTGCTTTCTGACCTGAATATTCTAATTCTAATTCTGCCAAAACCTTCTCGATGTCTTCGTCGCTATCATTACGCTTTCTTCTTGCTATTCATACAAATAAATATCTTTTCAAGTTTATAACCGATTTATCTTACGACACTGATATTATACATTAAAAATTAATCATAAAGCGTTAAATCATATATAATGTTTTAAAAATATAGTAACATACGCACATGCAATATATAAAATTCAAATATTTATGATAATATCAAGAAAAAATTCAACTCATTAGAATTGGCAACATATATCTGTAATAATAAATTGTATAAATATTTATTCCTTCGCATTTGAAATATGTTGCTATTCTATTATATGCATGTTGCAGATAAATATTATATTATAATAATATATAATATGATCTTACAATTCTTTCAATGTACAATACCCCATTGAATTTCTAATTGATAAATTATTGCGAAAAGTTACGTAAATACAATATATCGAGACGTAATGTTGGTTACATGAAGCACATATGTTATCGGCAGAATTGAGGTTAAACGAAAAGCAGACGACAGTTGTTTGAACAAAATATAGCTTTCGATTTATGTAATAACATATACGTGGGTTAATATAAACATTGTCTGTTATAAAATTGCAATGATATAAAAAAAAAATTAACAAATTATTCCTCACCCTTTTTCCCTTTTTTCGGCTGAGATTCCTGCATCTTTCACTGATTTCGAAGATCAACTTTCCTTTATAAAATAAATATTTTTCTCCTTTCCGAATTTCTTAATATATTAAATTTTATTACGTTTTCAATCGTCCTTTCTAACATACGGATGATATCTGTATGCAGATCCTTCTATACTCCGATCACGAAAAAGGCTGTACACCTACGGTCAAATCATGCCATACATACTCCATATATACAATAAACGATAGAGAATGGTCTGAAGTTGTTTAGAAATATCTTTAGTCAAATATCGTTTCAACGCTGCAATCGCGCCTGACAGACATTTATTATCGAATAATATCGATGTTTTTAAAGATTTTCACATTCTCTGATATTAACCAATCACGTAAGATATATTCCTATATACTCACACATGATTGGCTTACCACAATCACTTTATATTTTACGATAAAAATTTATACGAAATATTATTTCTTTATAGAATATTTCGAGAATAAATTATAATAATATTTTCTCTTTCTATATATATATATATATATATATATATATATATATACGTAAATTAATTCATAAAGCAGCCAAATGTAAATAAGTAAAGAATTGAGTTTTCATTGATAGAACGTCTGCTATTGGTTCGTTCTATCGACGTCGACCAATCAATTTGCAGTATAAAAATGTTTGGGTATACACAAGACACCGATAGAACCAACCAATCAATGTTGTTTTCTTATGTGACGTCATCGAAGGCGCCAAATGTATATGTTTTAATCTAGTAAACTAACAAACACTAAAATAAAAAATAATATCTACTCATAATTTTGAGGATTATTCAGTAGTATGTTTACGTTGTTACATAAAGTTTCAAGTATAAACAGACATGATTATCAGAATGAAGTATTAAACAATTACTTGACAGAAAAAATATATATATATATATAAAGAGAGAGAAAGAGAGAGTGAATAAAGTAGAATCAAGCTTAATCTATTCGATCTTATCAAGAATTTGATAAGAAGTTCCGATTTAATTAATTAAAAGATTAATACAATCTAAAAAAAGTGAAGTCGTCATTTTTCTTTTTCTTTTTTTTTTCTTTCTTAACGTATATTTGAAAAATGTACATTGTGAAATTATCAAGTACGGAAAATTTACAATTAAATTTTAAATCTAGTAATTTTATTGCTCTTCAATATGTTCTTATCAGATATTGTCTACCAATTAAGACGATATATGTTAAAAGTACTCTCGTTTTTAAAATTATGTGGCATTGACCACTTGATATATATGTATATATACATATATATAATCAATCTAAACTTTATCAAGATCATGAAGTATTGAGAATTTATATATATATATATATATATATATATATATATATATATATATATATATATATCAATCGAAATTTTATCTTTGAGTGATCTAATAACTTATCAACTTAAAGCACCATTGGTCGTATTGTATTATCCAATAAAGGTATTTTATAAATTGCGTAATAGATCGTAATGCACATTATATTTATTCGAATGAAAGGAAAAGGAAAAAAAAACGAAAGAGAACGAAGAACAATCAAATGTTTCCGATATAACATATTAACAAATTGATTTAAAAATTTTTATCGTTGTTTTATATTTTTTTTTATTTATATTTTTATTTTTATTCCTTTAAGAAATCTCCCAACTCGAGGCCTTATACAAAATATCACCATGCATGTTTTATTTACAAGTCTCAGAAAAGTCCAAAGTTCTCATGTATTCTTCATACTTTTCCGTAATTTATACATATACACACGCATATATATACATATATATTTTTCTTTTTCTTTTTTTTCATATATATATATATATATATATATATCTGCATATAGATTAAATAATTTTTACATACAAAGTACATTCCTAAAATTTATCGAATATCGCCGAAATCCAATATTTTCGCATTTTGCAGCTCGAATTTTTTTGCATTGCTAATTCGTCGAATTGGGTAATGCAATTTGCGGCGGGTTCTATTTCGAAGGAGTAATGAAAGGCAGCAAAGCGCGAAACACGTAACATAACGTGGTGAAAGCATGTTATTACACGGATTACGACGCATATAGAATCCGAATCGACATTACCCCAGTAACCGTGTGCATATAAGATAATAACTCGTTACGAATTAACATCTATCTTAATGCATCTACCATTGCACAATATTCTTTTACGGCGTTTCGTTGGAATGAATAATATTTATCCGCAATTTATATATATATATATATATATATATATATATATATATATATATATATATTTATTACTAATCTAATAAAATTACGCATAATATGCCGATCTTCTTTTTTTTCTTTTTTCGTAAGATCGTTCGTCAGAATTAATTAATAATTAATTAATGATTATCTCACACGCAAGTAAATAAACATTGCCGTATTGAGCGCCTCTGAAAGTGTGTCTGTTGTTTGATGCGATGAAAAAAAAAAAAAAATAAAAATGAAAAGAAAGAAAGAAAGAAAATGTTACAATTTCAATGTTCTCAATAGCACCCATCGTCGTGTTATCAGTCTCCCTTTTTTGGACTCTCGATAAGAGGAATAATAAATTTCTTTTTTTTTTTTCTTTTAAAGCGAGTTCTTTCCTTCGAACGCTACCACCTTCCTCGAAACGAAAATTTCCAATTGAAATCAATGTAAATTATTTTGGCAAAAAAAGAAACAAAGTTCTTCGCACGATATCAAGAAATTAATCGAAATCTTAATCTTTATAAAAGTAAACTTCAGATAGTCGATTTTTATTAAAGAAATTTAGATTATATAGAAGAAGTGCGTATCAAGTTCGGTTTCAATCGAAAGTACTCGAATCGATTCAAATCCAAAATCGATCAATTTGATTGACGTTTCTCGTTTCGAACGAGGAAAGAGATAGAAAGAGAGAGAGAGAGAGAGAGAGAGAGAGAGAGAGAGAGAGAGAGAGAGAGAGAGAGAGAGAGAGAGAAAGAGAGAGTACTTGAAAAAGAGTATGATCGCACGATTAGAGACACAGAGAAATCCAATTGTTTTTGTTAAAGTTAAAATAACGAAAAAAAAAAAAAAATAAAGAAAAAAATGAAACAAAACAAAATAAAATAAAATAAAATAAAATAAAATAAAAGGATGAAATAATTTCAGGCGAAGGATCATCGCTGATCGCTTTAAAAAATTTTACGTCGATGTCCTTCCCGCTTTCTCCTGTTTTTCAATATCATGTTTGCGCCGCCTTTCTTCTCTATCTCTTCTAACGAATTCAGGATCGTTCCAATATTGAACCTCACCGCTCGCGTATAGTACGAAAATTAAATTGGTGACAACGAAAACGGCGAAGACGACCCAAAATACGAGCCTCCACTCTGTCATCAGTTCATTCGGCGTAAGTGCCCTCACGATGTAAGGCGTAAGTATGCCACTTAAAGCGCCTATCCCATTTACCACGGCCATCAGCGAGCCGGAATAATTCGGACTTAGATCGAGTCCGTTTACCTTCATGCCGGGATAGAAAGTACCTGTTGAAAGGGAATATTTCGATTTGTTCTTTTCTCTTTTTTATTTCTTTTTTTTTTTTTTTTTCTTTGGCCATCGTCCGCCCACTCCAATCTCCATCCCACCCAACTTGCAGAAATAAATAAACAAATAATTGAATACGTACCCATCAGTGTCATTCCGATGGTGAACATAACAACGACAATGGTCCTGTCACATTCGGCGTAGGATGCCCCGACCAAGAAAGCACCAGGCCCGATCGAGGCTATCGTTGTACCGAGTTTTCGTACGTTCGTCCGCGACATGAATCCGCTCGTTATCATCTTGTCGGCCAACCAGGACGATATCAAACTGGAAATCCACATGCAGAGATACGGAAGGGAGGACAAATATCCGTTGTTCTTTATCGAGAACTTCATGACGTTGTTCATGTAAGTTGGGAGATCGGTTACCATAGTGAAGAAGCCCCAATCGTGACCAACCTGTGCCGCTACCAATGCCCAAAACGGGACCGACGTGAACATGTGTCGCCACGGTACCAACGGGGGTTTCTTATGCGTATGGGCGCTCATTCGGTCGTGCAAATATTTCAATTCGCGCTCGGATATGAACGGGTGCTCGTCAGGATTGTTGTAACACAGTATTATCCACATAACGAACCATAATACGCCTACCGCACCGAATACATAGAAAACCGCGGCCCAACCGATCGGCGAATCTTGAAGGATAATACCGGACACGGATGTACCGAAAACCGTCCCTAGCAATGCACCGGCGAATACCAAAGAGCCAAGTTTCGATCTTTCCTCCGGTGGCGTCCATTGCGCTAACATCGAGTTCAATGCGGGAAACGTCGTACCCTCGCCTAGACCCATCAGGAAACGTAGAACGATAAGTGCAGTGGCTCCGCCCCATTTAACTGCGACCGGTGTCAATAGTGTCGTCACTGCGGTCGAAAGAATTCCCAAACCCAGAGAATACTTTCCGCCGAATCTTTCGGCCAACAGACCACCTGGCAGATGAGTCAATATGTATCCCCAATAAAACGAGGACAATATCGTGCTCTGAAATAACGAGAGACAGAAAATAGAAAATGCAAAAGAGGAAAAAAATAACATGTATCGGTACTCTTGTCTGTCTTAACAAAATAAATAGAGAAAGAGAGAGAGAGAGAGAGAGAGAGAGAGAGAGAGAGAGAGGGAGAGAGAATAAAAAGAGAGAAAGAGTAAAATGCAAATGAACAAGATTCGATCTAAACGTATGGGTCGTAATTACAAATAACACCCATATCGCGCATAAAGAACATTGGAATATTACATATAATTATTTCGATTAGCATTCGTTTGATCTAAAGTTGATAGGAAAAACTTTATAGATCGTTATAACGTTCTCGATCGGTTCAATCGCCTATTACCCTCACCTGTTGTCCTACGGTCCAATCGTAAGTGCCAGATTGTTTATGCTCGACTGTATTATGATGATCCTCTGGAAAAACAGGACACGTATTGTCGAGCGAGGCTGCGCTCGCCGTTTTATTACTAGGTATGACCATTTGCGTCAAGGCGATCGACAGGCATACTCTCATGACGTAGGCATTGAAGATCGCAAAAAAGCCCATCACGGCGAATACCAGACGTTGCGGTACTCCCGCACCTAAAACAAAAACCGGCGAACAAAACGTTAGCCGTGTGTTTAGAATCGGAGTATCGTACTATCCACTGGACTTGAATTCAACGTATCTCGCCAGAGACCTGAACCGTTCGATCATAGAATTCCAAACGATTGCATTCACCGTTGGCTTCTATCGTTTTGGTTAACGCAACGCGAACGTAGGTTGCATACGCACATTACGCGTATATTGTATACGAATAAGATATATCCGATGATCGAGGCTTCGCTAAGATCTTTTCATTTTTTTTTTTTTTTTTGTATATACACACATTTATATATTTATTTTTCTTTCTCCGCTTTTTTTACTTCCCCTTCTTTCCTTTTTTCCTTTTTCTTTTTTTCTTTTTCTTTTGCGGAATGATTGGCCATGATATAAGAGGGTACACACGGTAGTAGTAGATCGCAAAAATCCTCGACATCTATTTGAAAATTTATTTCCGTCTTCCTTGTTATACCAATTGGACGTTTATACGGGCATCAAAGATTTCTAATAACGTTTTAAAGTGAAAAATTTCATCGTACGCAATTAATCGAGATTAACAATTGCTATTTGTATATTCAAGGATGCAGATATATTGATATGAAATTATTAGAGATTAATTCCGGGCACTCTGTTATTAAGAATAACGACGGCTAAATAGAGAGAGAGAGAGAAACAATGATTCATATCGTGAAACATAGAATATTGAAAGCCGAGGAGGCCACATCGTTAGGGTACCAAGAGAGGCATCAAAATTCGAAGGACATGACCCTTGTGAGGTACGTCTACCCTGATACGATGATGGCATGTCGATCACGATCGATAAACTTCCGGTCAAGTCGAAAGCACGATCTACGAGAGAGAGAGAGAGAGAGAGAGAGAGAAAGAAGAGAGAAAAAAAAGAGAAAAATAGAAAGAGAGAGAGAGAGAGAGAGAGAGAGAGAGAGAGAGGAGATCGACAGAAGGTCTCTTGTATGCCATGCATTTACGTGCTCCTCGCGACAAAGTCGATCGTTACGTCGAAAGGAAAGCAGGAACTCGAGAACGAGGGTCGCAGTCGAGGTCGAGGTAAACTCTGCGCCAAGAGAATTGCAATTAGCAATCGTTGGATCTTACGTTAGACTTTATCAGAATAGAATGGGCGCGCGCGCTCGAGAGAGAGAGAGAGAAAGAGAGAGAGAGAAGGCGAAATTATCGATAGATTCTAATAAGGAGAAAGGGACCGAGAATCGAGCGTTTTTATTAAATTTGACCTTCCCTTGTTAACTCTCCGGAGTATATACAGTTATTATTATTAATTTAAAAAAAAAAGAAAAAAAATAGAAAAGAACAAACAATCCCATTCTCTGACCGACCAAGAATTCTATCCGTTGGAACAGTGGTTCTCAATTTTTCCCGATCAACGATCTTCCTCGGATCGGGCAACGAATCGTCTTTTATTATTATTATTATTTTTTTTTTTTTTTCATTTATTTTTCTGGTTTCTATTTTTCTTTTTTTTTCTCTTTTTTTTTTTTTTCCCTTTCGAAGTTCCTACCCGATCAAAAATTTTCTTTTGATCAACATTCTCCTCCCCTCCCCCCTCCTCCTCCTCCCATTAGAAGACATCGGACGCTCGCACTGACACTACTACATTCCGAAATAAATACTTCGCGCAATGTGATCTAACGCATACGAATCGTCGTAATCGTTTATAACGAATGACGCCCCGATACCCTCGTTCAATGCATTTATATAATCGATCCAAAACCAATGCCCGAAGGTATTAATAATTGATTGACTAATAATTGTACCGTGATACATTTTGTATGATCGATTTCGTAGGATAAACGACGCGTGCTCGCGCGCGTGTGTGAGTGTGTATATATCATTTTCCAGTTAATAACTGGACGAGACGACATTCGTAAGGACATACATACATACATACATACAATGATCATGATCAAACGTTACCCGACGATAATACGGATGAGGTAAATTGCGAGGAATTTTGTTAACGAGCTAACGAAGAAATACAAAAAGAAGTGGAAAGAAGAAGAAGAAGAAGAAGAAGAAAAAAATATTGCAAATATAAAGATGGACCGAGAGAGAGAGAGAGAGAGAGAGAGAGAAAGAGAGAGAAGATATATGCATTAGCAGCCGGTCGCATTATAATGTTTGACTTCATCCTTTGAAAGAAAAAGAAAGAAAAAAAGGAAAGAAGAAAGAAAAGGGTGAGGGAGGGAGAGAGAGAGAGGGTAAAAAAGGAAGAGGAAATAAAAGAACGAAACAAATCGACGTGGAATTCGAAAAGTTCAGACACGTAACGCTTTTTTTAACATCGACAATTTCCCTCTCTCTCTCTCTCTCTCTCTCTCTCTCTCTCTCTCTCTCTCTCTTATTCTCAAGTGGAAAGGCAGGCATCTTGTACGATGCTCGACGATCACGGTATGCAGGACATCGTTCATTCTTTACAAGAGGCATAGAGACATAAGGATAGAAAGAGAACCAGAGAAAGAGAGAGAGAGAGAGAGAGAGAGAGAGAAAAAATTCCTGTCAAAACATAATTGAGCAAGGCAAACGTAAATGCAGGCGTAATAAATTTAATATGAAACGATTATGTAAGTGAGTATCGTTACGTTTCTTGAATTATGATTACTATGATAATATTAAAACTATTGCTAACGATAAAAACGATTCGTTTCTCTTTCATTCTCGCTGAGGATAAAAATCGCGACATAGCAAATTAGTGGGTGCTTGTCGTTTTCATGGACACATACATATTATCAAGGTCTCTCTCATTCTCTCTCTCTCTCTCTGTCTCTTTATGTATAATGTATAGATATTTCAAAGAGTTCCTCCTTATGAATGACGATTGTACGGATATCATAGGTCTATGTACTTACGTATGTTGGACGTGTACATTATATATATATATATATATATATATATATATATATAGATTTTTGTTTACATATGTGGAACGTAACGAATTGTAAAGTCGTAAAAATTTGTTAGGAAATCTTAACCATAGTCGTATACTCGTATAGTCGTATAGTCGTATAGTCTTATAGTCGTAGTCGTGGTCGTCCCAGTCGGTTCTCTTTTTACACGCTCGAGAGGAGGAAATCGTTGTGTGTGTGTATGTGTGTGTGAATCGTTCTGTTACGAGTTGCACGTTTAGAAATCGCTTATTTTCTACGCTCCACTTTGATAGTTCCTCTCGATTAGGAAATGAAAGAAATTAAACGCAATGAGGAAGGTTTCTAGAGCATTTTCCATTTTCCATTGATGATCGAACGACGTCGATTCGTTCATTCGAATGACACATATTTCTCTCTCTCTCTCTCTCTCTCTCTCTCTCTCTCTCTCTCTCTTTATCTATCTATCTATCTCTCTATCTCTCTCCCTGTTTCCGTCTATCCGTGTTTTAATAATTCTCTGTCTCTTTCTAGTTTTAATTAGAACTAGATACCCATCGACGATACGTCACTCTTATTATCTTATTCTCATGCAATTTTAATTTATATATTCTTTTTTTTCGGTTATATTTTTTCCGTTATATTTTTTTCCTCCAACTTCTTCCTCATTCTCTCTCTCCCTCATTCTCTCTCTCTCTCTCCTTTTATCGTGTACTACAAATTCGCATAAAATCACGTTCGCACGTGATCTTTAAATTACGAGTCAATTAATTAAGCGAAGTAACCAACAGACATATGCAGATTATGATAAAGCGTTTCCTCTTAATGCGAAATAATAACATCGCCCAAGTCAATCATTATAATTCATTGTAATTCTCTTGAGCGAAATAATAAATATGTATTTATTTAAACGAAAAATATTTTTTCGTCTTAAAAAAAAACGAAAAAGAGAACTTCCATTCGCGACGGGATAGAAAGCGGGAGGGTGGGCGGGATGTGTGAGTGTGCGTTGGAAAGGGGCGGTGGAGGGGAGTGTTTAAAATATTAAACGAGAGTTTCGTCTTCTTTGAATCTCTTTGATGAACGATCGACGCGATCAATCGATCGATCACTACGAATTATCCTCTCATATATTTCGAGTATCGATTGTGATCAAAAGATCGATCGAGATCGGTCTGTTCGTACCGTCGAATTAAATTTCTTTCAACGTTCGACGTAAAATATTATTGAGATCTTGGTTCCTTTTTTCTTTTTGTTTTTTTTTTTTTTTTTTCTTTTTATTATTAATTGCATTCAATGATTTATGAGACAGAAACGATCCAGCGCGAATTAAATGTATTAATGTAATAAAATTGAAAGGGCCGAAAGATGGTAAATGTAAATGGATTTAACAATTTATTATATATATATATATATATATACTTTTAGATCTTTATTTTTATGTTTTTTTTCCTTTCTCGTCTTCTTCGTCTTCGTCTTCGTTTTCGTCTTCGCCTTCGTCTTCTTCTTCTTCTTTTTCTCTTACACATTCATATAAATATATACCTATGTACATGGAAAGATACATTAACGATTGTTTTATCTTATCACACGAAGAAGGGAATTCCAAAATATACACGAGAAATCGAAATATACTCGTATCGTTGTTTGTACACAAATTCTATACAAATTGAAAAAAATTGATTCGCTAGAAAGAGAGAGAGAGGGGGGAGGGAGGGAGAGAGAGAGAGAGAGAGAGAGAGAGATAGATGGAGTAACGAGACGAGACGGGACGAGATAACGAAAAGAGAACGAATCATTCGAGCGCGAGAAACTTAATTCCTGTAATCTTCTGTCACAGAGAACGGCGATTTCCGTCTTTAATAAACAATTACTATAGTAAACGAGCAGGAAGAAAGAAAAAGAGAGAGAGAGAGAAGGAGAGAGAAAGGGTAGTACGTCTTTTTATATACAAAAAAAGGCACGAGAAAAGATAAAGAAGCAAAAATTAATAATTCGGACGAAAACAAATTTTTAAGAGATGCGAAAGTACGAGATCGAGTTTGAAAACTATCTTTCGACTATTTCTTATTTTTTTTTATTTTTATTATTTTTACTTGTATTTCCCGATCTAGACGAAAAGAAATTATTATTGATAAATGATAAATTTGATGCTCTCATTGGATAAATAAAGAAAGTAAATAATGAAATTGTTTTCAAATAATATAAAATGAAAGAGAACCGAGAAGGCGGGACAGATAATAAGAGAGGCAATTTACAGGAGAACATCGTAAAAATTTCGAAGAGACAAAAGAAATGAAATCGAGGTTGATAAGTTTTTCTTCTCTCTTCGTTTTTTTCTTTGTTTTCTTTTCTTTTTCTTTTTCTTTCTTTCCTTTTTCTTCAAATCTTTTTTTCTCTATTTCCCAATCGAAATGATGAGAGTATATTATAATGAGTGAGAAATTTAACGATCGCCTTTATACGTTGATATAAAGAGAGAGGGCCTTTCTCTACAAAGAGAATAACCGAGCGATGGTTGAAAGGAAAACGAAAAAAAAAAAAAAAATAAATCAATCAAAAGTAATAATTTATACAAAAAAGAAAAAAAAAATTTCGACGTACGAGAAGGAATGAAATAAACGTGGAAAATTTATCACGAGTTTGATAAATATTATATTATAATATTATGTAATAAATGAAATATTTGACGATCGTATTTTTATAACACATTAAAACGAACCAATGTAATTTCCTTTATCGCAATTACGTAAAAGAAAAAGAAAAAGTAAAAAAAGAGAGAGAGAGAGAGACAGATAGAAAAAATAACACCAGAAGAAGAAAAAAAAAATATCATCGTCGTAATCGTTTTACCGACTTAAGTTAATTTTATAAGACCATTATCGGACATTTTTTGAATAACACGAATACCACTACCGCGTGTGTCTCTCCTGTGTTTTATTCTCTCGGCACAATTATCATTAATAGATTCAACCTAACCCGATTACATGTGTGCTTTTACCATTTGTCGTTATTCCTCCAGTTTCAATTATCGTACACGATTATAGGAAACTGCGCCTTCGTACATTATTATCGAACAGGCTAATCGAGTTGATCGATTTCATCGTTTACGTAAAACTTGCCGGGAGCTTTCAAAGACGAGAAGTCACGTTCGTTCGTTCGTACGTTCGTTCGTTCGTTCGTTCGTTCGTTCGTTCGTTCGTTCGTTCGTTCGTTCGTTCGTTCGTTCGTTTGTTGGACGTTCACAAAATTCCAAAGGAGTCGTGAGTTTACATACATACACATATACATGCATGCATACATACGAGGCTTCACGCATATGTATATATATATATATATACATATATATTATATATATAAATACTTATGTCTTTACATATCGCACAGTTTAATTTTCACACGACGTCATTACTTTTTCGTTTTGTCTTTATTTATTTTCCTTTTTCTTTCTTTTTTCATTTTTTTTTCACCTTTCCTCAATATACACTCATAAGCGTTTTTAATAAATTTGTCACGTCAGTTGGATTACCAAGTATTACGAGGAAACAGTTTCATTATTTCTTAAATGATCTTTTTTCCCCCCTCGAATTATTATCCTCACTTGATTACCATTCTTTCATTAATCCTTTACGAACGATCGTTAAGATTATTTTTCTCGTTGCGCGATTAAATTTTTGTCAAGTTAACGCACTTCAGAAATATTTTGTCGAATTATATTTTATACAAATAATATGTGCGTGTGTGTGTATTTATTTGTGTGTGTGTGTTTGATTGATGTATTTGTATTTTAAAGTTTCTGTTTTTTATCGTTCATAAATATCGATACTTC